>CM067843.1:51634255-52216755 GCA_034509565.1 Triticum monococcum | reverse complement strand
TTAACTCTCTTTTGCAGGGAATTGTCTCTAGCCTAAAATCAAATGCGTCTGAGGCTATTGCTGGGGACCTAAAACATCTTGTAGGGCGCAAGATCAAATGCCCAAATGGTCTTATTATGTATTTTGTTCCTGAGTCGCTTGCTATTTGTCCTATCAGTCCTAACCTCGATCTAAGCTTTCATAATCCACTTGCTCATCAAATGTTTATGCTTCACAATGCTCTTCGTGAAGCCTATCCCCCTAACTGCACTGTAGGGTATGACACCAGCTGCTTCAGAATGGATTATTGATAGTGGATGTACTAATCACATGACTGGCGAACAAAGTCTTCTCATGAACTCAACCTTATGTCCATCTGACAAAAGTCACATCACATTTGCTGATACTGGTAAAAGCAAGGTATTGGGTCTAGGTAGAGTTGCAATCTCAAAGGATCAGCACATGGATAAAGTGATGCTTGTTGAATCCCTTGGTTTCAACTTAATGTCTGTCTCAATGCTTTGCGATTTGAACATGATTGTGATATTTGGAAAATATCGTTGCCTTGTTCTAATGGAATCTGACAACTCTCTAGTCTTTGAAGGGTATCGGAAAGATGATTTGTACACGGTAGATTTCTCAGCAGGACCATAGCTTGCCGTATGTCTTCTTGCAAAAGCTTCGGAGTGTTGGCTCTGGCATCGTAGGCTAGGGCATGCTGGCATGAGGAACTTGCATACGCTTGAAAGAAGAGGCATGTCATAGGCATCGAGGGCGCCAAGTTCAATAAGGATCACTTATGCGGTGCCTGTGAAGCTGGAAATATGACGAGGGCCAAGCATCCCTCGAAGACAATCATGACAACGACTCAACCATTAGAACTGCTACACATGGACCTCTTCGTCCCTACTCACTACTCTACCCATACTACTACTGCTTGTCTCTATGGCTTCGTCATTGTTGATGACTATTCAAGATATACATGGGTACGTATAATCCTCTACAAGACTGAAGTGCAGGAAGTCTTCAGACACTTCGCCAATCGAGCCATGAACAACTATGGCGTCAAGATCAAGCACATCAGAAGTGACAATGGCACTGAATTCAAGAACACCGGCCTCGACACTTATCTTGATAGATTGGGCATCACTCATGAGTTCTCAGCTCTGTACACGCCGCAGCAAAATGGCATCGTGGAACGCAAGAACAAAACACTCATTGAGATGGCTCAGACGATGATCGATGAATACAAGACACCAAGGAAGTTCTGGCCTGAAGCTATTGATACTGCATGCCATGTCATCAACCATGTTTATCTTCACAAGCTTCTGAAGAAAACATCCTATGAACTCTTCACTGGTAAGAAGCCAAATGCCAGTTACTTCAGAGTATTTGGTGCTAAGTGTTGGATCAAGGATCCACATCACACTTCAAAATTTGCACCGAATGCACATGAAGGTTTTATGCTTGGTTACGGAATGGATTCGCACTCCTACAGAGTGTTCAACCTCTTTCACTATAAAGTGGTTGAAACTGTGGATGTGTGGTTCAATGAGACTAACGACTCACAAATAGAGCACCTGCCAAATGTGCTAGATGAAATTCCACCTAGTGAATCCATCAAGCTTATGGGAACAGGAGAAATCATACCGTCTGAAGTACAGCTTGAAGAGGAACTTATCATTTCTGCACCAAATCAACCTGAAGACAATGCTCAGACTGAAGATAATCCTTCAAATGATGACAATAATCAGCAAGAGCAAAGTCTTCGTCCAGTTCATCCTCGTGTTGCAAATGAAGTACAGATTGAGAAGATAATTGATAGCATCAATGCACCTGGTCCACTCACTCGTTCAAGGGCAACACAACTTGCAAATTTCTGTGGGCACTTTGCATTTGTCTCAATATCTGAACCCAAGAAAGTTGATGAAGCCTTCATGGAACCTGAATGGATTCAAGCTATGCAAGAAGAGCTTCAACAGTTCGAGCTGAACAATGTGGGGGAACATGTCAAGCGGCATGATCCTCGTAAACACAATATCATAGGCACTAAATGGATATATCGCAGCAAGCAAGATGAGCATGGTCAAGTTGTCAGAAACAAGGCTCGTCTCGTTGCTCAAGGATACACTCAAGTTGAAGGAATTGACTTCGATGAAACATTTGCTCCTGTGGCTAGGCTTGAAGCTATATGCATACTGCTAGCCTATGCAAATCATCATAAATTCGTTCTGTATCAAATGGACGTGAAGAGTGCCTTTCTCAATGGCAAGATTGAAGAAGAAGTGTATGTTGCACAACCGCCCGGTTTTGAAGATCCAACACATCCTAACACGGTTTACAAGCTCAACAAGGCACTGTATGGCCTCAAACAAGCCCATCGTGCTTGGTATGACACACTCAAGGACTTCCTGAAGAGAAAAGGCTTCAAACCTGGTTCCCTGGATCCCACACTCTTCACAAAGACATATGATGGTGAACTGTTTGTGTGCCAAATATATGTGGATGACATTATCTTCGGCTGCAGTAATCAGAAATACAGTGATGAGTTTGGACACATGATGCAAGAGCAATATCAGATGTCCATGATGGGTGAGCTGAAGTTCTTCCTTGGTCTTTAAATACGGCAGCAACGCAATGGCATCTTCATATCTCAAGAGAAATACCTCAAAGATTTCCTGAAGAAGTTTGGAATGCAAGACTGCAAAGGTTATACGACGCTAATGCCAACCAAAAGCCATCTGAGTCCTGATGCCAATGGTAAAGAGTTTGATCAAAAGGTATACCGCTCCATGATTGGTTCTTTGCTTTATTTATGTGCATCTAGGCCAGATATTATGCTTAGTGTTTGCATGTGTGCTCGATTCCAAGCGGCACCAAAGGAACCGCATCACTTATAGCAGTGAAGCGAATTCTTCGATATTTGGCTTACACCCCAACATTAGGATTATGGTATCCAAAGGGCTCAGAGTTTGATCTAGTTGGATTCGCGGATGCTGATTATGCTGGTGACAAGGTGGATCGCAAGTCTACATTAGGCACATGTCACTTTCTGGGACGATCACTTGTTTGTTGGTCATCAAAGAAGCAGAACTGTGTATCTCTCTCCACTGCTGAATCTGAATACATTGCTGATGGATCTTGCTGCGCTCAGCTTCTATCGATGAAGCAAACACTCAAAGACTATGGCATTCATCTGAAGCAAGTGCCACTCTACTGCGACAATGAAAGCGCCATCAAGATTGCCAATAACCCAGTTCAACACTCGAAGACAAAGCACATTCAGATCCGTCATCACTTTCTCAGAGATCATGTCATGAAGGAAGATATTGATATCATTCACGTCAACACTGAAGAGCAACTGGCAGATATCTTCACAAAGCCCTTGGATGAGAAAAGGTCTTGCAAGTTGAGGTGCAAGCTAAATATCTTGGAATCCTCAAATGTCTTGTGATCATGCACACATCCTAACACTTACGCATGTTTGATGACTTAGATGTGCAACACACGAAGTAACGTATATCTTCAATTAATGAAGACTTACACTCTAAGTGTGAATACATTAACGCGGAATTTGACTTTGGAGCGCCACGATAATTGTGCGGCATGTCTGGGTCTTATACTTCCTATACAGTGGGTAACGCCACCACCAAACTTTTGTTTAGAGTGTTTTCTGTTGGCGTTACATTTGCTATGTCTTCACATTTGGTTTGTCTTCAAATTTCTACATGTCCTCATGTTTATCTTCACTATTGAGTTAGTCTTATTCGGATATATTCATATATTAGCGCTCTGTCCTCTACAGCGTTCACTTATATCTATGTCTTCTCGTTTTGAATCTTTTGAACTAAGTGAATGTGATTGGACCCTAACCTTTCTATGCTCCCATATCAAATCTATCTTTCCAAATCATATGGATTCTAGTGAAACTGTCGAATGTCTTCTCTGCATCCTTGTCAGCAGAAGATACCGAGACAAACATTAAATCTGTCTTAAATGCTCAATCATTTTTTCTTGAAACCCGGAGAAGCGGGAACGACCACCCGACAATCCAGGCGTGCGTGGGAACATGGAACAACCTCCAATGTGTTGCATGTTCACCACGTGTCCTTCAGATGTGAACCGCCAGGGGCACCGGCGTAATAATGCTGCGCCGTCCCTGTCCTTATAAATACACTCCACACCCCAATTATTATCTCTTCTTCCAATTCTTCTTCTAGCACAAACCCTAGCGCCACCGCTAGCCCTCGACGACGCCGGCGACGAAGCGCTTAGCTGATGTGACCTCATACCGACGCCGTCCTCAGGTCGGCCGCGGACATCGTCTTCTCCGCCATCGCCGTAGGTGTCCTTCGTCGCCAAGTTAGGGCAGGGAAGATTGAACTGCTCGGCCTCATCTCCTACTCCGTCTAGCAGTTCCTCAAGTGGTAAATAAAAACTCTTTTTACAGTCCTTTTGATCCGATAGATTTATCCTTTTCAACCACAAGTGGTTTCTGCCCTAACAAATTGAATCTGTCCTTTTCTGCATTTGATAACATGCCTAGTATGTTCACTTATGCTTCACAAAGTAGTTAGATTCCTCACTTGTACTTATTCGTGGATGCGTACAAATCTGGAACCAATTGTCTACATATGAGTGAATGTCTTCGCACTATGAGGTCAATGTCTTCTAAACTGATTTATCTTCAAAATCTTCTGAGAATGCATATGACCTCTTCCCCTTCCCTCGCATCTCTAATGCTGTCACAGGTACATGTCCGTGGGAGAATCCCTTGGTTCTCATAGTCTGCATTGATTTGCAGAGTTCTTACAGCATCACATCAATTCTCCCGAAGATAATTCTTGTCTGACCAGCCAAAGCAAGCCTTTGCAAGTTTTGAAGCCATTTAGTCTGAACTTCATGGCAACAGAAAAATCAGTCAGGAAGGGCGGCAGACAGCGCCGTGAAAACACTGCTACGGACCTGCCACCCGATATCTATGAGCTATACAAGTCAGATCAGAGAAGAGACCTATGAAGAAAGCAAGAACTGAATCCAATGGATTCGAAGACATTGGGCAGAGGAATGGTTCAAGTACAAATTTGCCACTGACGAATATGATGAAAAGAATGCCATCAAGGGCCCCTTGGGAGATATTATATACAAAGGTCTTCAACCCAAGTCGAAGTCCGAAGCTATTTCTCAATGCTTCTACCCTTGCATGATCTGTGAACCTCAGCCTGCTAATGCCGACCCATCCTCTCTGTTATGGTGTCGTGAAGACAATCTCTTTAAGTGCAACTTCCAGTTTGCCAAAACTTCTGCCAAAGAGAACAAGAAGTCGCTTGGGTTACACTTCAACCCCGGTCCCTCTGCTCCTCGTGCCGACAGCACACACGATGCTGTACCCAATATTGTTGGTCCCTTCTACAACCTTGAAGGTCTCATCACTCACATTCAGGTTCAAGGGGCAGTCGTGGATCACTCTGCAGATGACACTGATTCTGACAAAGCGCCTGCACCACCAAAGCCTGTGAAGCAAAAGAAACCAAAGGCTTCAAAGCCCTCCTCTGCACCAAAGGTCTCGCGGGCGTAGCCTCTCGCCACTGCACCTCCTGAAGAGTGTGCAGTCTGAAGATCTCTCTCGAATCTCCAAGTCTGACAAGATGAAGAAGCCCATGCAACCAACTGGTCAAGCATTGACCCCTGCTGCCGTTCTGAGGAACGAGACAGAAGCCATTGATCTGTCTAGCGACGATGATCTTGGCGATGTCGCTCTTGAGCTGCTTATAAAGAGGAAGCAAGAGGCGGAAATCTTCAACGATCTTCCCCTCTTTGATGTGAAGATCCTGTACAAGTTCATTGACGAGTGGTTTGACAGCCCAGACCTCAGTTTTGATGATCTTGAACTCCCAATTGGCCTCAGCGTCTCTTTCCATGGAGCCATTGCTCTTGAGCTAGCTCTTGCACAGAAAATTGTTGAGATGAAGCACAAGATTGATTATGAAAGGCTCAGTTCAAGAAGTACATGGCCAAGCTAAACGTGGAAGACGTCCAAAACTTCATGGTCATGCTGCATGAGCTCAAGGAGGCGTTCCACAAGAAACGTGAAGAAGCTAAAGGTTCTTGAGAGTGCATGAAACACCTGGCTGCCAAATGTGTTCAAGGCTACAATGAAGCTGAAAAGCGCAAGGCTTTGAGGCGACCAGGCATCGACCCCAGAATGGCTGCCAAGAAGAGGAAGAAGAAGAATCCCGTTGTGGCCCAACCAGAAGCATCAAGGTAGGAAGAACCTCGCATTGTCTTCCCGGCTAGTATGACAGGCTTGAAGCCTAAAGTCCCCACAGTGGCTTCGGAGCTCAAGAAAACAAGGGCAGCTGAAGCCGAAGCCCAAAAGCGCAAGACCAAGGCCACCACTGATGATGCTCCACCAACCAAGAATAGAAAAACCAAGAAGAAAGATTGGGCTGCTCCCATATAGCCCCTTGTTGTCGAGCCAATCTCAGTGGCTCGTCCTGTGTCTGAACATCGTGAGCGCCAGTTGATAGTTCATGAGCCTGCTTCCACACAGGCTCCTGGAGCTGAAGACATTCCAGCTGTTGACCCCACCGCAGCTAAAGACATTGGTCATCAAGACAATGTTGAAGATGATGAAGTCCTTCCTCAGATCGAACACAATGTGGTATGATCTCCTGTTATCACGCACAGGAAACTCATCAGCAATTGTCGTCCATTGATGCCAATTGCTCAGGATGACTCATGGGATGATCACCCACAAGACTCCCACCGTCGAGAAGAATCATCAAGTACCCCCCCACCTCAAGTCACCACTTCGGTGCTTGAAGACAATGACTTTGGGTCCGAACCAACTCCATCTTCACAAGCATCGCCAGCGTTCCGCAGGCTTTGCAAAGGACCAACGCCACAGGCCACTCTGTCAAGTGTTCCAGAAGGAGAAGAGCGTCAATCCGTTTCACGCCAAGTCTTTCCTGAAGCCTCTCCTACTGCGAATATCCACGAGTCTGAAGCCAAAGCTGCTGAAGATATTCTGGCTGCATCAGCCGATGAACAAGAACAACCAAGACACGAAGAAGAATGTGTTGCTACACCCCCAACCAACCCTGAAGTTATTCTCGAGGAGAACATGTCCGACCCTCCAGCTACTCGAGTGGAGGTTCATAACATTGAGGTGACCACCAACACCCATACTGAAGCCAATGACGTTGTCATGGCTAATGCTACTGTGGCGCCTGAACCTAATGTGGTGCCAGAAGTGATTGCACCTGAAGCCAATGCTGCTCCTGACGCAAATCTGCAGCCAGAAGTCAATGCCACTGCTCCTGTACCGCCTCCACGGCCACACACCCTTGAGCAAGCATTCTATCAAGGCCAACTTACCACCGTCCACTGGCCCATTCTGGTTCCTCCACCTTCTGCCGGTCCGCAATTTGACTATCCTGTGGAGCACAGGCCTGAGGTCCAAAAGCCAAAGCCAAGGCTACCAAGGATTCCAGGTACTGCAACTTCACCAGGATCGTTTAATCTGAATGGCTTCAAGGCACACAACACATTCTTTGACAGTGCCAAGAACCCCTACACAAGGCCAAGAATCTCCTCAGATCGATTTTGGAGTTATCATTAGTGCATCTACTATTCCTGCATCTTATACAATCAGGGGCGCATTTTCCCTCATATGCGTCTAGACAGCGAAGCCATGGTTGGCCTGCCCTGCCTAGAAGAAGCCTTTGACTGCTTCAAAGATGCTGGTCCTCTCCCATTTGTGACTGCAAAAGAACATTGGAATGAAGAACTTCTGCTTCAATTTTATGCTACCATCCACATTCATGGCTACAACAGGGATCCGAAGACATGGATTCTTGAGTGGATGACGGGCAATGTACATCATGAAGCTAAAGCCCAAGACATCATTGAGCTTACAGCCCTGCCCACTCCTGGCGAACATTCTGAACCAGGTTGTCAACTACACCAGAATGCTTTGGAGAACATATTCCAGAAGCCAGAGCCTAATTTGAGCCAAATGCTGAGCATGATGAAGCCTCGGCCACGCGACGTTGAATACCCAACGGAATTCTTTGTTGAAGATCTAGAGTACCCGCCCTGCACCATTTATCACATCATCAGGCAAACTCTATGGCCTGTCAAAGTTCATTCCTCTACAGCGAGGCTTTAAGGAGCAATGAAGACTTTGGTTTTCTATATATTCAATGGCATCAGCTTCAATGCTCAAGACTTTTTAATCAGGCAGCTGGCTGCATCTGGCTCTGACATCTTTGGTATGAAATTCTACGCTCCATGGGGTAATGCGCCTTATAAAGCTTCACTCTATAATCAACTATCAGCCTTCTGCACGAAATCATCTCATATTCTTGCTAGAGGTTGATCTGTCTATTGAAGCCATCTACCCAGAGCCTGCCAAAGAGCCTGTTACTCTTCACAATGCTAATCACCAAAGCTTCTCACAGCCCATTGAAGGAGTTCAGGCCGTTTATCGTGTTTATCCCCTGGCTGGCAATACACGTGCCCGTTGCACCCAAACTGAAGCCACTGAAAGCACCATTGCTCAAAGGCCTCGGAAGAGGTCTTGTGTTCTCAATGACCGAGAGCTTCTCATCGCTCTGCATCAGAAACAGGATAAGCATCATGACTGGCTCAAGCGTCAAATGCATAGCCTCTTGGTGGATGTCAATCGCATTCGCAACCTTGCCACCAAGAATGCGGTTGTCACTCATGAAACATGTTGCCGGCCGTGGAAGAATCTGACTCTGCTGAGCTCTGAAGATGATCTTCAATAGGATGGCTTCACGGAAGATTCAAGTTTGATTCCACTCCTCCACCGAACGCTCACTTGTGTCGGAATCCCTCACTCGGAGACTCTGACTATTCTTCCTCAGCTGCAACTGTTAATGCCAGAGTCATTGATGACCAAGATGATGCTACCTCACCACCTCCAACTTTGGTTTGTATCGACACTGCACCAAGTTCGTCTGCACCACCAAACCTCAACGACGACCCTGTTGCTTCGCCTACTCCTCATGGGAACGAGTAGAAAGCTCTATGTCTTCAAACCTTTTTGGTCATTACTGACAAAAGGGGGAGAAGCATATGAGTTGATAGTCTTCAAGCGGGTCCATCACTAGTGCAGAACCGGGCAATAGCACCGGTTCGTAAGGACCTTTAGTGCCGGTTCAGTAACTGGCACTAAAGTGTGGGCACTAAAGCCCCCCCTCCCTTTAGTACCGGTTCAGCACGAACCGATGCTAAAGGGCAACCACGTGGCACGAGCCAGCTTCGGGGGCAGGGAGCCCTTTAGTACCGGTTGGTGACACCAACCGGTATTAAAAGGTTGGGGGGTTTTGGGTTTATGATTTCTTTTTCATTTAATTTTGTGTTTTCCATTTAATTCTTTTTCGTTTGCTAGTATTTTATGATACTACATATTGTACACATTATGCATATATATAAATAGAATTTCTAGTAGAACCGATCATAATATATATATATCATCGAATGTCTCACAACCACCATTAATTAATTCACACATATATACACACATGTATATATATACAATTAGCTAGCTATCTACAATTTCTCCTAATTGGTGCCTTCGGAGCCAGTGGCATTAGCCTAATTGGTGCCTTTAGAGCACAATAACAATTGGAAGTCGTTCATGGGGGCGGTAGCGGGTAATAGTATTCTCCTTTGGGATCTATGACCTGGTCGAGCAAAAATCCCGCTATTTCCTCTTGAATTGCTTCTATGCAGTCCTCTGGTAGGAGCTTCTCCCGTACCTCTTTGAACTATTAAGAAGGAGATCAATATGCATGTGTATTAGTTGTGTGACTAGATATCGATAATGGTGTAAAAATTGTGAATAGTGTTCTGACAAACGTACCCACTCCTGTCTTTGAGATCTGCTCCTTTCGGACGCCATCATGCAAATGTTCTCGCAAACATAGTATGCACACGGATTATTCCCCGGTGCCTACTTCAGGGCCTTTACGAGAATGGAATTTGATCAGATAATAATTAATCAAGCATGATAATTAAAGAGATGGCAGCTAGCTAGTACTACTTAATTACTTACCTGGGGTCGATACCATTTCAGATTTTGTTTCCATGGGCCTGGAGTGGCCCTGATGAACTTTGCCCAAGCCCTGCCCGCCGATAAAGAAAATGAATAAATGGGTTATTAAATAGTTGTTATCAAGAAATGACGAACTAATTAAATAGGACGAGATATAGTTAATAATGATTGAAATTACCTATTGACTATCCCCTTCACGATGGTGTAGTCAGTTGGTTTCTTAAGTAGTGAGTCTAGTACTTCAACTGTTCCTTCATCAACTTTAATGATTAACAAGATCCAGTGAAATCTGCATGCACACACGTTTGCATGTCTTAATTAAGCGGGCATATGTAAGCAAAAACATGTAGCTAGCTAGTAGGCAAAAACAGAATTTGTAGTACAAGACAGTGTGACTCACTCGGAGTTGTAAGGAAGTAGTATATCTTCATTGTATTTGAGGCGCTTGAAGAACTCTAGCATGCTTTCCTCTACAATTTTTTCGTAATATGGATCTAATTTCCATGTGTATTCATTAATGGTATTTGGCTCAACGAACCCAATGCCATAGCTTCCACCTTTTTTCATTTCATAAATCTTCATCCTGCATAATACCACAGAAAAGAATATAGTGAGGATAATTACAGGTAATGATTGATCAAAATGAGACTTAAATTACAGAAAGAAATCACTTACAGATAATAGCAGCTGACGATAGATTTGTCGAGTGCGTCTTGATTGCATAGCTGAAATAGTTCTGAATACTCAATGGACACAGCTTTCTCATGGTAGTAATGATCCTTCTTGACATTCACCATGAGGGACTCCCGATTGGAAATCTTGGTAATGTCCATGTACCATTGATGCAATTCATACATTCTCGTTGGGAGCTTCTTGACCTCGTCTGGCTCGACCAAAGGTTGGCCCCGGACATATTTCTGTTTTATTTCCTCCTCTCTAGTCGGAGACATGGGCTCGATATCGAGGAGTTGTCCAACAGTGATCATGAGCGTTTCAGCCTGCTCAATATGCTCCTCGGTTATTACCACATCGCCCAGCCCGGGAACGTTAACGGTTTGCCCACAATAATATTGGGCGCGCCTACTCTCATGTTTTGTTGGCACAACAAGTGGGGGGATTGATTGCGCCGCCTGTTCTCCCAGCTGGGGAACGGTTCTACCGCTCCTTTTGCCAACTGATTTGCTCGAGCTCGAGCTCGCCTCTTTCTGTAGACGTACTCGATTTAACTTCTTGATGTGCCGCTCATAGTCTGTGTGAACAGGCTTGGGAGCTGGTGCTCTAGCCATACGAATGAAGTGGTCAATCTTTTCCTCATGCACTTTCTCCCTTGGCGGCGGTGGCGGTTTCGGTGAAAAATGGGCTTCCACCTCGGCCTTCGATATGGCTACGTTTTCCTCCTCGGACTTGTCATAAGGCCTCTGCGGAAGAGGCGCGAGGCTTGGACCATATTAAAATCGCTTGCCTCCGCCTGTACCTCCAGTACAACCTTGACTTGTACCGCTACGCATCATAGCTGAGGCGGCTCTCTTCCGTGATTGCTGAGGCGGTGAAGATGGTTGACGTGGCTAAGTTGGAGGAGGATGAGTGGCCTGAAGATGTGCTGGACTTGGAGGAGGAGTGGCCTGAAGCTGTGCCAGACTTGGAGGAGTGGCCTGACACTTTGCCGGACTTGGAGGGGGAGGAGTGGCCTGAAGCTGTGCCGGACTTGGAGGAGGAGTGGCCTGACGCGTTGGTGGACTTGGAGGAGCGGGAGTCTGCTGACTCGGTGGCGGACTTCGACGAGGAATCGGATGACGCGGTGTCGGTGGCCTTTGAAAGATGATGCAATCCTTTCTCCATAGGATGATACGATGGTTGGCATCTCCCAGTGTGTGCTCATCATCACCTCCAGGAATGTCAGGCTCTAGCCCCAAATATTGGTCCACCACCTCATCAACCAAGACACGAGCATAGCCTGCTGGAATCGGGTTGCAATGGAAGGTTGCCTCGGGGGGATTTGTAAAAGCAAGGGCGTCCGCCACCTTCATGGATATGTTCTTCATTTTGAAGTGTAGCTCGCAGTTAGTGTTCTCCATGATCTCATCCACTAGGTAGCTATCCAGCAATGCGTCCCTCGGGGCGGAACCCACACTGCTTCTTGGCAAGGATGGGACGGTGCTATCCAATGCTGGATCATCCGCTAGCTGCTGTAGCTGCTGAGACCCCCTTTGCTGGCTAAGTGAGTCGATCTGCTCCTGCTGCCGCTGGAATTTGACTGCCTAGTCCGTGTGTGCTGATTCTAGGCCTTGATGGCGTTCATAGTCTAGCTTCCCCTGCTCCTCCTCCATCTTCCTCTTCTTCTCCTCCGCAATCTTCTTTCTCGCACGGGTTCTGTAGTCGGCGTTCCAGTCCGAAAACCCCTCATACCACGGAATAGCGCCCATGCCTCGTGTTGTTTCAAGATCAACATTTTCTTCGTCATGTTCATAGTTCATGACTTCATCAATTCGGTCGTCGCGATCGAATATCATATCACCCTCCCCGGTGTTGTTTAGATATTCGGAGCCGTCATAATCTTCTTCATTCTGATCATCATCTGGCCCGTGAGGATTGCGTATGATATTGAACACGGCCTCTTCTCCCTCTCTACCGGCATTGTCCGCCATAGGTTTTGTTTAACTAATCCAAAAGAAATATATTCAAATTACAATGCATGGATGCAATCAATTAATAAGGAAAAACTGAATCAATCATAGTACATAATAAGCATCATCGAATATAATCTCGAATACGTCGTCTCGAATAATAGACATAATCTCGAATACATCATCTCGAATAAATCATCTCGAATATTATATATCGAATACATCACTAGCTAGCTAGCTAGCTAATAAATATCGAATACTAGAGAGTAATCTAGGCGGTGGACAACCAAAGTGAAGGAACCATCACTGGATCATAGCTCGGGTGATCTCCCCAAAGAACCTGCCAGGTATTGGAGAACCTGACGTCCATAGCTGCCATGTAGCGATGGACGTGCTCGTCCTCCTCCCTGACACGGCGACGTACCACCTCCGGCAGGGCCGGCTCCCTCCGCACCGAAAGTGGCCCACGCGAACGCCACCAAAGGAGATGAGGGTCGACGACGGGACTTGGGGCTGGGTTCCTCACCAAGTGTCGCGCCCCTGAAGGTATCACCTCCCAGTGCCAGCCCGGCGGAGCCCAATCCCAGACATGGGTCCTCTGAAGCAGGACATTGTCGCGAACTGGTCGACGGCGAGGATGCGGGCCGGGCATCGTCGACAACATATACTATATGCTGCAAAAGTAAAGTAACATTTTTTAAATGATGGATTGTGATTTCATATATGCAAATTCTAAATTTTATAACTAAAACTAACATTTGTAATATTTCTATAACTAAAACTAACATTTCTAATATTTCTATAACTAAAAAACATTTCTATATAACCAACATTTCTATATAACTAACATTTCTAATATAACTAACATTTCTAATATTTCTATATAACTAACATTTCTATATAACTAACATTTCTAATATTTCTATAACTAATAAACATTTCTATATAACTAACGTTTCTAATAATTCTATAACTAAAAAATAGAAAGATCGTGTGTGTGTGTGTGGTACATGGCGGCCGGGGCAGGAGCTCACCGGCGAGGCGCGACGACGGTGGGCGGCGACAGGGACGGGGACGGAGACGGAGATGGTGACAGGGCGACGACGATAGGGACGGGGCGGCGACGGGCCAGGCGGGGACGACGGGAGGACGGGGCGGGGCGCGGCGATGGGGACGACGGGGACGGCGACGGCGACGGACGGCGACGGGGTCGGCGACGAGGGGCGGCGGTGACGGGGCAGAGGAGAAAGAAGCAGAGGGAGAGATGAGAAACTGATAAATTTTTTGAAGTGTTTTCGTATATAGAAAAACCTTTAGTACCGGTTAGATCCACCAACCGGTACTAAAGGTCTGTTTTGGCTAGGCCAAGCGGCGGGAACAGCACCCCTTTAGTACCGGGTGGTGGCTCCAACCGGTACTAAAGACCCCCCCCCCCCCTTAGTACCGGTTTGAGCCACCACCCGGTACTAAAGGGGGTGCACTGGCGCAGGTGCGGTTCGAAATGTTTAGTCCCACCTCGCTAGCCGAGGGGCGTCCGCACTGGTTTATAAGCCCCAGTGCGGTAGCTCCCTCGAGCTCCTCTCCAAAGCAGGCCTAGTGGGCCTAAATGTTCTGTGCTGCCCTGTGGGCCTGCTGGGCCTTTGTGGGCCTGCATCCTGGCCCAACAAGAAGTTGGGTTTCTAGTCGTATGCAGGCCGCTATGGCGCAGTAGGTGGGCTTTTTTTTCTTATTTTTTTGCTTTATTTATTTATTTTTGTTTTATTTATTTTGAGTTGTTTTTTGCTGTATTTAGAGTTTCTTTGTGAATATTTTTGCTTTAGGTACAAAAAATTACAAACTTTCTGTTAGTACCGGTAGTTTACAAATTTGAATAGTTTAAATTTTGAATTATTTGAAATTTATGTGAATCACTAGTTTGTGAATAACTTAACTTTGAAAATAGATTTTTCAGTGATTCTTTTTTCTTATGTTTAATATTAGTGTTTTTATCATTATATTCAATTTGGTAATGCTTAGGTTATTTAAAAAATGAAATGCCTTTGTAACGGATGAGTTTTCTTCCGAAACCCTGATACTTCGAAAGAGATTGTCCATTTAGTATACGAAGTGCATCCAGTTTTTGCGGTAACCCTCTCTACTTTTTTGCACATGCTATGTGGGTGAAATTATGATACCATGACAACTTTCAACCTTTTCTGAGTTCATTTGAAATGCTTTTCAATTTCAGGGCATTTAGCTGAAAAAATCAGTAAATGCATGAAAGAATTTGCTTGCACATAAAATTTCTTCGCGTTTCAAATGCCAAAACACATAACTAGCTACCCTAACTATTACAGAGATTCCCTCCTGGGTGTGAAACACAGAAGAAAGTGATGATAGTGAAGCCGATCACATCCCAGATCTTTGGGTGTGAAACTTTTTCTTCACGTGTGTCCCTTTGCGCCGTAGCCATGGAAAATCTTCATCCTTTAACTGGATGCTCGTGTCAATATTCACTGTGAATGGAGCAATTTCATCAAGCTTTTCATAATCTACTGACATGTCTGTCTTGTCATCCACTCCCATGATGTTTCTCTTCCCAGAAAGAACTATGTGCCGCTTTGGCTCATCATACGATGCATTCGCTTCCTTATCTTTTCTTTTTCTCGGCTTGGTAGACATGTCCTTCACATAGAAAACCTGTGCCACATCATTGGCTAGGACGAATGGTTCGTCTGCATACGCAAGATTGTTGAGATCCACTGTTGTCATTCCGTACTGCGGGTCTTCCGTTACCTCACCTCATGTCGTATTGACCCATTTGCACCGAAACAAAGGGACCTTCAAACCACGTCGATAGTCAAGTTCCCATATGTCATGTATATAACCATAATATGTTTCCTTTCCCGTCTTGGTTTCTGCATCAAAGCGGACACCACTGTTTTGGCTGGTGCTCTTTTTATCTTGGGCGATCGCGTAAAATGTATTACCATTTATCTCGTACCCTTTGAAAGTCATTATATTCGAAGATGGTAACTGGGAAGCAAGTACAGGTCATCTTCAATAGAGGCGTCATGCATGGTACGTGTCTGCAACCAGCTAGCGAAACTTTTCCATCCAGTCTGCCCTTATGCCGTGAATCAGGAACACCAATCGTACTAAGGTCAGGAATAAAGTCAATACAAAACTCAATGACCTCCTCATTTTCATGGCCCTTGGAAATGCTTCCTTCTGGCCTAGCACGGTTATGAACATATTTCTTTAAGACTCCCATGAACCTCTCAAAGGGGAACATATTGTGTAGAAATACAGGACCCAAAATGTTAATCTCTTCACATAGGTGAACTAGGACGTGCGTCGTGATGTTGAAGAAGGATGGTGGGAACACCAACTCGAAACTGACAAGACATTGCACCAAATCATTCTCTAACCTTGGTATGATTTCTGGATCGATTACCTTGTGAGAGATTGCATTGAGGAATGCACATAGCTTCATAATGGCTAATCGAACCTTTTCCGGTAGAAGCCCCCTCAATGCAACTGGAAGCAGTTGCGTCATAATCACGTGGCAGTCATGAGACTTTAGGTTCTGGAACTTTTTCTCTGCCATGTTTATTATTCCCTTTATATTCAACGAGAAGCCAGATGGTACCTTAATACTGAGCAGGCATTCAAAGAAGATTTCCTTCTCTTCTTTGGTAAGAGTGTAGCTTGCATGACCCTGATGTATGCCGTCTTTTTCATACATACGTTGATGGTCCTCCCGTGCCTCAGGTGTATCTTTTGTCTTCCCATACACAAGAAGCCAAGCAGGGTCACACAAAGATTCTTCGTCACGTGCATCATGTCGATTGCGGAGCGGACCTCTAGGTCTTTCCAATAGGGCAGGTCCCAAAATATAGATTTCTTCTTCCACATGGGTGCGCATCCGTCAGCGTCATTCGGAACAGGTTGTCCACCAGGACCCTTTCCAAAGACCACCTTCAAATCCTTGACCATATCATGTACATCAGCACCAGTACAGTGGCAAGGCTTCGTCCGGTGATCCGCCTCACCTTTGAAATTCTTGCCTTTCTTTCTTACGGGATGCCTGCTCGGAAGAAATCGACGATGTCCCAGGTACACATTCTTCTTAAAATTAGCCAAATATATACTCTCGGTATCGTCCAAACAGTGCGTGCATGCGCGGTATCCCTTGTTTGTCTGTCCTGAAAGGTTACTGAGAGCAGGCCAATCATTGATGGTCACGAACAACAACGCCTTTAGGTCAAATTCTTCCCTCATGTGCTCATCCCATGCACGCACACCTGTTCCATTCCATAGTTTAAGAGTTCTTCAACTAATGGCCTTAGGTACACATCAATGTTGTTGCCGGGTTGCTTAGGGCCTTGGATGAGCACTGGCATCATAATGAGCTTCCGCTTCATGCACAACCAAGGAGGAAGGTTATACAAACATAGAGTCACAGGCCAGGTGCTATGGTTGCTGCTTTGCTCCCCAAAAGGATTAATGCCATCTGCGCTTAGACCAAACCATATGTTCCTTGCGTCATCTGCAATCTCCTTCCTGTACTTTCTTTCGATTTTTCTCCATTGCGACCCGTCAGCGGGTACTCTCAACTTTCTGTCTTTCTGACGGTCTTCTCTGTGCCATCGCATCGCCTTGGCATGCTCTTTGTTTTGGAACAAACATTTCAACCGTGGTATTATAGGAGCATACCACATCACCTTCGTAGGAATCTTCTTCCTGGGGCGCTCGCCCTTGACATCACCAGGGTCATCGCGGCTGATCTTATAGCGCAATGCACCGCATACTGGGCAAGTGTTCAAATCCTCGTACTCACCGCGGTAGAGGATGCAATCATTAGGGCATGCATGAATCTTCTGCACCTGTAACCCTAGAGGGCAGACAGCCTTATTTGCTTTGTATGTACTCTCGGGCAATTCGTTGTCCTTTGGAAGCATATTCTTTATCATTACCAGCAATATTCCAAATCCCTTGTCAGATACATCATTCTCTGCCTTCCATTGTAGCAATTCCAGTGTGGTGCCCAGATTTTTCTTGTCATCTACGCAATTCGGGTACAACAATTTTTTCTGATCCTCTAACATGCGCTACAACTTCTTCTTCTCCAAATCACTTGCACAGTTTCTCTTTGCATCGGCAATGGCCTGACCTAGATCATCAACGGGCTCATCCGATGCCTCTTCTTCAGCTTCTTCCCGCATTGCCGGCTCAGCTTCTTCCCGCATTACCGGCTCAGCTTCTTCCCTCATTGTTGTATCATCGTATTCAGGGAACCCATGGCTAGGATAGCTGTTGTCATCCTCTTCTTCTTCATTGTCTTCCATCATAACCCCTCTTTCTCCATGCTTGGTCCAAACATTATAGTGGGGCATGAAACCGTACTCGAACAGGTGGACGTGAATGGTTCTTGACATAGAGTAATTGTGACCATTCTTACAGCCAGCACATGGACAAGGAATAAAACCATCCGCCCGCTTGTTTGCCTCAGTCGCAAGCAGAAAAGTATGAACGCCATTAATGAACTCGGGAGAGCATCGGTCATCGTACATCCATTGCCGGCTCATTTTCAATACACAGCACCGAAAACACCAAATTAATACAATACATAAAGTTCATACATAAAGATCATACAACACTTAAATGCAACAAACAAATAACTCTCTAGCTAAAGAATTTAAATGCAACAACAAATGTGATCAAGATCACAACTAAGGTAACAATTGATCCAACAGCATAATGATACCAAGCCTCACTATGAATGGCATATTTTCTAATCTTTCTAATCTTCAAGCGCATTTTCTCCATCTTAATCTTGTGATCATCGACGACATCGGCAACATGCAACTCCAATTCCATCTTCTCCCCCTCAATTATTTTCAATCGTTCCTGCAAATCCTCGTTTTCTCTTTCAACTAAATTTAACCTCTCGACAATAGGGTCAGTTGGAATTTCCGGTTCAACTACCTCCTACATACAAATATCTATGTCAACTTGATGGGCATAATTTGTCATAAACACGAAATGCAATGAATAGTTTTAAAAGAGAATATACCACATCCGAATCATAACCCGAACGAGGGCCGACGGGGACGGATATCAAAACCATGGCACTATGTATAACAAACAATGTATGGGTAAGATAATTATACGAGTAACTATATATCCAAATCACACAAACATCAATTTTTTATATAAAACTTCATGAACAAGAGGCTCACCACAAGGTGGTGCCGGCGACGGGACGTTGCGAGTGATCGACGGTGGTTACGACGGAGATTTAGAAGGTACTAAGTAAACCACACCTACATATGCAAACTAAGTGTTATTTTTGACCTCAAATTGCATATAAATCAAATACTAGCACATATATATAATTCCTCCCAAATTACAAAACTCAAAAATCAATCACTATATAAAGCATTGCACGAGCTAATCTAGCAATGAGAGATGAAATGACAAAGTTGCTAACCTTTGTGATCATTTGAATGGATAGGGGCCTTCAAATCTTGACAAATTTTGGGCAAAATGTGTGATGAGCTTGAGAGGAAGAGGGAAAAGAACAGAGAGGAGAGGGGAAAGGGGAAGAACAGAGCGAGCCCGGGTGGATGAAGGGTCTATGTAGGACGACCTTTAGTACAGGTTCGTGATACGACCCTATACTAAAGGTGCTGGAGGGGCCCCGGACTGACAACATCCTGCCACCACTCACTTTAGTACCTGTTCGTGGCACGAACCGGTGCTAAAGGTTCGCCATGAACCGGTACTAATGAGAGCGGCCGGCTAGCCGTTGGAACCGGCACTAATGCACACATTAGTGCCGGCTCAAATTCAAACCGGCACTAATGTGCTTCACATTTGACCCTTTTTCTACTAGTGCATATGGGCAGTTGCTATACTTTTGCTACATTTTCCAAGTGCTTACAACTCTTGCTTTTGATACATTTGGTACTTTTGAGTTGTAACACTTAAACTTGATGGTCGACTGCTACCTTTTCGTCAACTATGTGATGCGATGATAAATTCCGCATGTGTGATGATAAATCCCGCACGAAGTCATTTTGCAGACGTCCATTTTTCATTATGCATGTCATTATCTTCATTATATCCTTTCATGCATGATGAATTGTCTTCATAAGTAGAAGAGGAGCTCCGCAAATACAACCTGCCATGTGCATTTGCATTCAAAAGCAAAATACTTATATGCACATCTTCAGGGGGAGCCTTTCTGCTACTCATGAAGACAATACCTAAATCCTTTACAATTTCACATAATTTTATCCCCGTTGAAAACTTCAACCAGTTTGTCATCAATCACCAAAAATGGGGAGATTGTAAGTGCATCTAGTGCCACCCCTAGTTGGTTTTGGAGTATTGACGACAAACCTAGTTGAGGGACTAATGTGTTTCTGAGAATTGCAGGACAACACGGGTAGTAGTCCCTCATTGATTCGGTTTACCTACCGGAGATGACACCTAAAAATGTATGTAGACATTGAAGACAAAGGTGGTATGTGAAGACATTCACATTGAATACTATGACAATAGAAGACATTGTGTGAAGACTATGGAGCGCGAAGACTTAGCTTTTTCGATGTTTCCTATTCTTCTTTGTTGAGTCATAGGAACCACCGTACTGTTAAGTGGGGTCCTAGTGAACAAAGTAAGAGTAACTGAAGTGATTCTTAACCAACATCCAATGTCTTCGAGCGAAGACAATGAGAGCAAAACTTATCCAGAGATGGATAAGTCAGCTTTACTTGTAGCCCAAGTAAAGTTGTCGCGTGTGTTTGAAATCTGACCATTGGAACACGTGTCAGTTCCTTAGTGACCCAGGGTCATTTCGGACAAATCAGGTCGGGTTGCCTAGTGGCTATAAATAGCCCACCCCCTACACCATAAATTGGTGGCTGCTCAGAGTTAGTGCACGGCTTTTGTTGTTTGAGAGCAACCCACCTCGAAGCCTTTGAGAGAGAAATCCTTGCAAGGACAAAGCCCTAAACACCCAGAGCCAAAGAGTGTTAGGCATCACTGAAGTCTTCCTGTCTATGTGATCTAAAGACTTGTTGCACTTGAGGACTGTGAATCCTCCAGCCGGTTAGGCGTCGTGTTCTGAGCATCCAAGAGTCATTGTGGATTGCCGGTGAACGAAGTCTGTGAAGGTTTGGAAGTCTACCTTGAAGGCTTACCAGAGTGATTGAGCCAGGACTGGGTGTCCTTAGTTCAAGGGGAATAAGGTGAAGACACGGTCTTCTGAGTTAAATCTCGGCCTCCCTAACCAGACATACAGTTGTCACAGCAACTGGAACTGGTCCAACAAATCATTGTCTTCAACAAGGAACTGGTCCTATCCTTCCCATCTCTTTATTCATAGTTGGTCCTTGTGAAGTCATTGCCTGTTTGCATTGTCCATTTGTCTTCACTGTGTGACTGTTTGTTCTAATTGGTTTCATACTATCTTCCATCCTGATCCGTACTGCCTAGCTGCTATTAGTCTTCGTGCTCTCACTTCATTGAATACTTGACTATGGCTTGTCTAGTGTAGTCTACCCTCCACTACATGGTTATAGGTTCATTTCTATCGTTTGTCTTCGAAACTCCCATGTTTTGAAGACTTTCATAAAAATCGCCTATTCACCCCCCTCTAGTCGATAACTAGCACTTTCAATTTGAGACAACTGCATTCACGTTAAAAAGGGCACCATCTAAATCCGTTGAGACGACACCATATGAACTGTGGTTTAGCAAGAAACCTAAGTTGTCGTTTCTTAAAGTTTGGGGCTATGATGCTTACGTGAAAAAGTTTCAACCTGATAAGCTCGAACCCAAATCGGAGAAATGTGTCTTCATAGGATACCCAAAGGAAACTGTTGGGTACACCTTCTATCACAGACCCGAAGGCAAGATATTCGTCGCTAGGAATGGATCCTTTCTAGAGAACAAGTTTCTCTTGAAAGAAGTGAGTGGAAGGAATGTAGAACTTGATGAGGTAATTGTACCTTCTCCCGAATTGGAAAGTAGTTCATCATAGAAATCAGCTCTAGTGATTCCTACACCAATTAGTTAGGAAGTTAATGATGATTATCATAAAACTTCGTAGAAAGTTACTACCGAACCTCGTAGGTCAACCAGAATACGTTCCGCACCAGATTGGTACGGTAATCCTATTCTGGAGGTCATGTTACTTGACCATGACGAACCTACGAACTATGTGGAAGCGATGATGAGCCCAGATTCCGCGAAATGGCTTGAAGCCATGAAATCTGAGATGGGATCCATGTATTAGAACAAAGTATGGACTTTGATTGACTTGCCCGATGATTGGTGAGCCATTAAGAATAAATGGATTTTCAAGAGGAAGACGGACGCTGATAGTAGTGTTACTATCGACAATGCTTGAATTTTCGCAGAAGGTTTTCGTCAAGTTCAAGATGTTGAGTACGATGAAATTTTCTTACTCATAACGATTCTTAAGTCTGTCCGAATCATGTTAGCAATTGTCACATTTTATGAAATCTGGCAAATGGATGTAAAAACTGCACTCCTTAATGGACTTCTTAAAGAAAAGTTGTATATGATGCAACAAGAAGGTTTTGACAAACTTAAGGTGCTAACAAAGTATGCAAGCTCCAGCGATCCATCTATGGACTGGTTCAAGCATCTCGGAGTTGGAATATATGCTTTGATAAAGTGATCAAAGCATATGGTTTTATACAGACTTTTGGAGAAGCCTGTATTTACAAGAAAGTGGGTGGGAGCTCTGTAGCATTTCTGATATTATATGTGCATGACATATTGTTGATCAGAAATGATATTGAATTTCTGGATAGCATAAAAGGATACTTGAATAAGAATTTTTCAAAGAAAGACCTCGGTGAAGCTGCTTACACATTGAGCGTCAAGATCTATAGAGTTAGATCAAGACGCTTGATAAGATTTTTCAATGAGTACATACCTTGACAAGATTTTAAAGTAAATCAAAATGGAATAGTTAAAGAAGGAGTTCTTGCATGTGTTGCAAGGTGTGAAGTTCAGTCAAGACTTAAAACCCGACCATGGCAGAAAAATAGAAAAGAATGAAAAAGTCATTCCCTATGCCACGGTCATCGGTTCTATAAAGTATGCTATGATGTGTACCAGACCTATTGTATACCTTAGCATGATTTTGGCAAGGAAGTACAATAGTGATCTAGGAGTAGATCACTTGAGAGCGGTCAAAATTATCCTTAGAGGACTAAGGAAATATTTCTCGGTTATGGAGGTGATAAAAAGAGTTCGTCATAAAGAGTTACGTCGATGCAAGCTTTTTACACTGATCAAGATGACTCTAAGTCTCGATCTAGATACATATTGAAAGTGGGAGCAATTAGCTAGAGTAGCTTCGTGTAGAGTATTGTAGACATAGAAATTTGCAAAATACATACGGATCTGAATGCTGCAGGTCCATAGACTAAACTTCTCTCACAAGCAAAACATGATCACTCTTTGGGTGTTAATCACATAGCGATGTGAACTAGATTATTCACTCTAGTAAACCCTTTGGGTATTAGTCACATGGAGATGTGAACTAATGTCAGGACCCCGATTCCAAGTCACATCGATCTAGCCGGTAACACTTCATATCACATTGCGACCTCACGCACGGTATCCCCACGGGTGTCGCCTTACCATGGCCCGAGACTGTTTGCGCCTTTTGGCTCACGTATATGATAGTGTCGCTAGCATCCATATGACAAAGAACCCGGGCCGTCATGGCTAGTTGTGAACCCAAAGCGGCACACACCTATGGAGACATGCATACGTGAATCACATCGGGCATGTCGGTCATCAGCGTGAGAATCCGGGCTGTAGCACTGGGCTAACAGGACTCCGGGGAACCCAGGCTGTAGCAGGCTAGGCAGGACTCCGGATGTCACCGCGTGACATTTCCCCGAAGGGACAGACATAGGAACGAAGTGAAACACATGCCGGCCAGTCAAGTGTCCAGAGCAGTAGTGTTGGGCTAGTAGGACTCTGGTGAACTGGGCTGTAGCGGACTACTATCGCTCAGGAAGCACTAGACTACATTTCCCCATATGAGAGGCTGCCAAGGATAAACAACTAGATTGTCCGATCCCACTCATACCAAGCATTTCAATCATACACACAATAGGCCCGATATGAGTACATACAACATGGCATCACAACAAAACACTACAAATCAAGTATTTTATTTAAAGGCTCCAGAGAGCCATACACAACATGTTCATACAGGTAGGGGTCACATGACCTGACACTCAAGTCATACAAGCATACAAGCACATGCGGAAGCAAATAGTCTGAGTACAGACACTAGAAAGAAAGAACGCTTCTCAAAGCCTGTCTATCTACATAGGGCCCTCCATGGCCAGGATCACCACCTGGGTGGCTAGTCACTCGTCGACATCAAGGTCTACGTAGAACCCATCGGAGGGGGCGGTGTTGTAGTCTGAAAACAGTAATTAAGCAAACATGAGTACAAAGATACTCAGCAAGTCTTACATCAGAACCTACTATATATGCTCATTCTCAAGAAGGTGGTGGAGTTATTGCAGCAAGCCAGCTTTGACTCTTGGCTAAGCTATCCTATGAGACTCCCCTAATAAAATAGTTTTCGCACACGAGTCCACTACTCACCAACACAATACTCCACCGGGGATCCTCCCTCGTCATCCTACGAGAGAGCCATCCTCGGTACTCACACTTATCTTGAGTCTTTTAGTAGTATCCATTAACTTGTCTATGAACTATATAGGCAACCAAGTAGTCCTTTACCGCGGACGCGGCTATTCGAATAGATGATGTTAACCCTGCAGGGGTGTACTTTTTCATACACGCTCTCACCACTTATCGCCGTTTACACGAAATGTACTCGGCAACCTTCAAGCGGAAGCCCAACGAGGGTGTCGGCCACGGCCTACCTAAACACTTAAGTCTCTACTCCAGGTTTATCGCCAATCCAGGTTCCATCCGCAGGGAGTTCGGCCGAGGTTTCCACATACGGCCCCGAACGATGTGAACAGTGTCCCGAGACACCAAACGGGCGCCCGGCATACCCGACCACGGTGTATCTACCGCAACATAGCCCACCCCTAGGGTCAGCTCTACGCACGGCCGCCAACACATAACCTACAAACACCAGAAACTATTTGCAATTAAGGATCCCAACGCATGGTAGTAGTTGATTCTTAAAATCACACATACAGATCTCAGTTCTTAGGGACGGCCTCAATGAAACAACCCACCATGTACTCCTACATGGCCTCTCATCGATACCTTTACCAAATCATGTTCGACACATCCCTCACATTACCGACATAATCATTTCACTCTAGCCCATCACCCAGATGAACCAGACCTGACACAACTCTAATCATAGCAGGCATAGCAAGGTAGGAAACACATACATGGCTCAATCAACTCCTACACATGCTAGTGGGTTTCATCTAGTTCCTGTGGCAATGACAGGTCATGCAGAGGATAAGGGTTCAAGTACCGTAGCACACAGCAGTTTGAAACGTTGTTGTCTTAATGCAGTAAATGAGAGCAGAGGCGAGAACATGGGATTGTATCAGTATGATCAATGGGGCTGCTTGCCTGATGGAGTGGTAGTAGGGTACTGCCCTTTAGTTGGATACTCGAAGATATCCTCGGAAGCAGAACCTACCACGAAGGACACATAGAACATAATCAACACATGACAATATGCAACAATATGATGCATGCTATGACATGGCAAAATGATGTGTCCTGCCTAATGCAATGTGAAACAAGTTGAAATGGGTCCATTTCAACCAAAGATTCAAATGGAAGTTAAAGTTCTTATGCATAAAAAGTGTATTAGCTTGTTTCACCTAAACAGCAAGGTTAAAGTGGTTTGTCATGCATGAAGCCATTACAGAAGGATAGATTGAATTTTTCTGATCATTTTCCATATATAATTTGTTTGATTTGGAGCTATGGTTGATTTTCTATGATTTTTAGAAGTTTTGGCTATTTTCAGGAATTCCTACATAAAAATAAATCCAGTAATTGAATTAATGCGTCAGCATGACATCAGTGTGATGTTAGCGGGTGAACTGAGATGGTCCAGGTCAACCCTGACCTGTGGGTCCCGTCTGTCAGTGTCAACTAACTAACTAAATTTAGTTAGTGTTAAACTAATACTAACCTAGTTTAATTAGTGGCCTGGGGCCCACACGTCAATGAGTCAGGGGAAAGTCAAATTGGGGTCAACCTGGGTCAAACTCGCCGGAGTTGACCCGGGGCTCGTCGCCGGCAAGGCCAGGGACGGCGGAGGGGTGCGGGTTTCTTCCTCCGGCGACCAAATGGCCGGCGGAGGGCATCTACGTGACGCAGGCACTCGTGCGCGTTGAGTGGTGTAGGTGGTTGGGCCTGGGGTGGCCGGAGTCGTCGCCGGCGTCGACCTTGGCGGTCGCCAGGGCTCGAGTGAGGTCGGGGTCGTCGTTGTGACGGTCGTGGTGGCTCATGCGGGGCACGTACATGCTCTACGCGGCGCGGGAAGGAATCTGGGCATGACGGCCGGACCATTAGATGGCCGGAGACTCATCGGCGGTGAGCACAGGCGGTGGTGCGTGTGGGCGAACTCGAGGCGGCGCGTACGGTGCACGAGAGCTAGAACGAGAGGGGGAGAAGGGTCAGTGGCTCACTGCGGTTGCAGGGGAGCGAACGACGAGCTTGGGGAAGAGCTGGAGCGAGCGGGGCGGCGAGGGGGATCTCTGGCGACCGAGGTTGAAGACGAGCTCGGTGCAGCATCTCCGGGGCGAGCGAGCGCTCGGGGATGGGTCGAGGCGAAGCAGTGGACGATGGCGGAACTTTTTGGCAGGGCGAGGCAACGAGTGGACGACGGTGGTTGCGTGTTTCACGACGGCGCGGGCGCGGCTGCGTCGGCCATGGCGTCGAGGGAGCAAGGGAGAGAGGCAGGGGGAATGGGCGTGTCCAGGGGCTTCGGTGCGTGACGTGGAGGCGTTCGCGGCGTCGAGGCGGTGGCCAGGTGAAGCAGGGAAGAAGGGAGGTGGCGTGGCGAGCTCCTGTGCTCGCCGTCGAGCACCTGCTCGCCTCGCTGGCTAGGCGAAGGAGCTGCGTGGAGCGGCTGCTAGGCCGGGCCAGCAAGGTGGGCCGGCTGGTGGGCTGCGCCAGGTAAGTTCCTTTCTCTCTCTTTTTCTGTTTTTCATTTATTCTATTATTTCTGTAACTTTAGGGCTTTATTAAAAATGCCAGGGCATTTCCAAAAATCATAAAATTAATCATGGCTACTGCTTAGAATATATCCAACAACAAACATTTTAGTTTATGATTATTTGAGCATTTAAAATATTTTATAACATTTAAATGCCCAAATGCAAATACTATAAGAATTATTCCAATGACCTTAAGATGTCCTAGAAAAATATGCACCATTTTTGTCAAAGGTTTTAACCCAAAACAAAAAGGGTGGGCTTTTTAGAAGGGCATTTCAGGTTCATTGAAAAAGTTTTTAGTAAACCCTAGTTGGTCCAGGGGGGGTGCTGGGGGTTCTGTCATCCCCATTTCAGTTTTCTGGTAATTTAAACATGATGCAACACTCTAATGCTTGAACTAGCTAGGGTGTGACAACTCACCCCCACTCAAAAGAATCTCGTCCCGAGATTTAGGATCCGTTGGGAAGAAGGTGGGGTACTCGAGTCGAAGACGATCCTCCCTTTCCCAAGTGGCTTCTTTCTCGGAATGGTGTGACCATTGAACCTTGAGAAACTTGATATTCCCGATATGAAACGTGGTACGCTCGGCTTGATCAAGGATACGAACGGGATATTCCCGATATGAAAGATTATCTTGTAGATCAAGCATTTCATGGTCCACTCCACGGATAGGGTCCGCGAAGCAACGCCTGAGTGAGAAACGTGGAAGACATCATGAACTCTGGAAAGATGTGAAGGTAGTTCCAATTGGTAGGCAACTTCTCCTCATTTGGCAAGAATGCGAAAGGTTCCAATAAAACGAGGAGCCAATTTTCCTTTGATACCGAAACGATGGGATCCCTTTAACGGAGTAACCCGAAGGTAAGCCTTCTCGCCGACTTCATAAGTCATGAGCTTATGTTTACAATCATATTGGCTCTTTTGACGAGATTGGGCTGTTTTCGATTTCTCATGAATAAAGCGAACCTGCTCTTCTGCTTCCTGAATCATATCCGGGCCAAAGAGTTGTCTTTCCCCGGTTTCTGACCAGTTAAGAGGCGTTCGACATTTTCGTCCATAGAGAACTTCGAAAGGAGCTTTGCCCAAGCTAGCTTGATAACCATTGTTATAACCAAACTCCGCGAATGGAAGGCATTTCTCCCAACCCATTCCGAATGAGATGACAGAAGCTCGGAGCATATCTTCCAAAATTTTATTGACTCACTCTACTTGACCACTTGATTGAGGATGGAAGGCGGTGCTAAAAGAGAGACGAGTTCCCATAGCATTTTGGAAACTTTCCCAAAATCGAGAGGTGAAGAGACTCCCACGGTCTGAGTTAATTTCCAATGGGACACCATGAAGATATACTATTCGGAGATGTATAATTCAGCTAGCTGGCTAGAGGTGATACTCTCACGAACAGGTAGAAAGTGTGCTACTTTGGAAAGACGGTCGATCATGATGAAGATGGCATTATTCCCTCTCTTGGTCCTGGGAAACCCAGTAATGAAATCCATACTGATTTTATCCCATTTCGACTCAGGAATAGCCAAAGGTTGAAGGGTGCCAGCAGGCCGTTGATGCTCTGCTTTAACACGACGGCAGACGTCGCAACTAGCAATGTATTGACCGATTTCTCTCTTCATCCTAGTCCACCAAAACCTCTGGCGTAGGTCTTGATACATTTTAGTACTACCGGGATGAATGGTGAGAGGGGATTCATGAGCTTCCTTAAGGATCAACTAGCGTAAATGTTGTTTCTTGGGAACCACCAAGCGGTTCTCAAAGAAGACAACACCTCGCTCATCCATGGAAAAACATTTAGCAACTGCGCTAGCGATGTTTTCCTTAATCCGGGATATGCCCTTATCATACCGTTGGGCGGTTATGATCTGATCCATAAGGTTAGGCTTCGCCACCAGGGTGGATAGGAATCCTCGAGGAACAATGTGAAGATTAAGCTTACAAAATTCCTCATGGAGAATTGGTTGACTTTGTTGTAACATCAGGTTGTTACAATAGGATTTACGACTTAGTGCATCAGTCATGACATTGGCTTTGCCCGGGGTGTAAGTTATTCCTAAGTCGTAATCCGAGATCAACTCGGCCCAACGTCGTTGTCTGAGATTCAAATCCGGTTGGGTTAAGATATGTTTCAAACTTTGGTGATCGGTGAAGATCTCGCAACGATTACCGATGAGGTAATGTCGCCATGTTTTGAGTGCATGGACTACAACTGCAAGCTCTAGATCATGTGTGGGATAGTTTTCCTCATGTGGGTGTAATTGCCGTGAAGCTTAGGCAATTACCTGACGATCTTGCATGAGTATGCAACCTAGTGCTTGTCGCGAGGCATCGCAATAGATAATAAAGTCCTTGGAGAAATCTGGTGGTACTAGTACGGGAGCAGATGTCAGGCGTCTTTTCAGTTCCTGAAAGCTGAACTCGCACTATGGGGTCCACTCGAAATTTTTATCTTTCTTGAGGAGTTCAGTTAGAGGTTTAGCAACCTTGGAGAAATTCTCGACGAAGCGGCGGCAATAGCTCGCTAAGCCAAGGAAGCTCCGAACTTGCTTGACCGTCTCAGGTGGAGTCCAATCAAGGACAGCTTGAACTTGTCAGGATTGACAGCAATACCCTTACCAAAGATTACATGGCCTAGATAGGTCACTTCTGGCAACCAAAATTCACACTTGGAGAATTTGGCATAAAGGCGATGCTCTCGGAGTGTCGTCAACACCAGCTTTAGATGTTTGGCATGCTCCTCTTCATTCTTGGAGTAGATGAGTATGTCATCGAGGTAAACTACGACGAATTTATCCAAATACTCCATGAAGACCGAGTTCATTAACCGAGAGAAGGTGACAGGGGCATTGGTTAAACCGAAACTGGATACATATTGAAAGTGGGAGCAATTAGCTAGAGTAGCTCCATGCAGAGCATTATAGACATAGAATTTTGCAAAATACTTACGGATCTGAATGTGACAGACCCGTTGACTAAAATTATCTCACAAGCAAAACATGATCACACCTTAGTACTCTTTGGGTGTTAATCACATAGAGATGTGAACTAGATTACTGACTCTAGTAAACCCTTTGAGTGTTGGTCACATGACGATGTGAACTATGGGTGTTAATCACATGGTGATGTGAACTATTGCTGCTAAATCACATGGCGATGTGAACTAGATTATTGACTCTAGTGCAAGTGGGAGACTGAAGGAAATATGCCCTAGAGGCAATAATAAAGTTATTATTTATTTCCTTATATCATGATAAATGTTTATTATTCATGCTAGAATTGTATTAACCGGAAACATAATACATGTGTGAATACATAGACCAACAGAGTGTCACTAGTATGCCTCTACTTTGACTAGCTCGTTAATCAAAGATGGTTATGTTTCCTAACCATGAACAAAGAGTTGTTATTTGATTAACGAGGTCACATCATTAGTTGAATGATCTGATTGACATGACCCATTCCATTAGCTTAGCACCCGATCGTTTAGTATGTTGCTATTGCTTTCTTCATGACTTATACATGTTCCTATAACTATGAGATTATGCAACTCCCGTTTACCGGAGGAACACTTTGGGTACTACCAAACTTCACAACGTAACTGGGTGATTATAAAGGAGTACTACAGGTGTCTCCAAAGGTAGATGTTGGGTTGGCGTATTTCGAGATTAGGATTTGTCACTCCGATTGTCGGAGAGGTATCTCTGGGCCCTCTCGGTAATGCACATCACATAAGCCTTGCAAGCACTGCAACTAATATGTTAGTTGTGAGATGATGTATTACGGAACGAGTAAAGAGACTTGCCGGTAACGAGATTGAACTAGGTATTGGATACCGACGATCGAATCTCGGGCAAGTAACATACCGATGACAAAGGGAACAACGTATGTTGTTATGCGGTCTGACCGATAAAGATCTTCGTAGAATATGTAGGAGCCAATATGGGCATCCAGGTCCCGCTATTGCTTATTGACCGGAGACGTGCCTCGGTCATGTCTACATTGTTCTCGAACCGTAGGGTCCGCACGCTTAACATTACGATGACAATTATTATGAGTTTATGCATTTTGATGTACCGAAGGTTGTTCGGAGTCCCGGATGTGATCACGGACATGACGAGGAGTCTCGAAATGGTCGAGACGTAAAGATTGATATATTGGAAGCCTATGTTTGGACATCGGAAGTGTTCCGGGTGAAATCGGGATTTTACCGGATTACCGGGAGGGTTACCGGAACCCCCCGGGAGCCAAATGGGCCAACATGGGCCTTAGTAGAAAGGTGAGAGGGCAGCCCACATAGGGCTGCGCCTCCCCCCCTCTCCCTAGTCCTATTAGGACTAGGAGAGGGGCTGGCCACCTCTCTTTCTCTCCCCTTTAAAGGATTCCTAGTTGGACTAGGATTGGAGGGGGGGAGTCCTACACCCGGTAGGAGTAGGACTCCTCCTGCGCCTCCCCCTCTTTGGCCGGCCAGCCCCCCTCCCTCCAACCTTTATATACGGGGGCAGGGGACACCCCAAGACACACAAGTTGATCCTTGAGATCGTTCCTTAGCCGTGTGCGGTGCCCCCTGCCACCAAATTCCACCTCGATCATACCGTTGTAGTGCTTAGGCGAAGCCCTGCGTCGGTAGTACATCAAGATCGTCACCACGCCGTCGTGCTGACGGAACTCCTCCCCGAAGCTTTGCTGGATCGGAGCCCGGGGATCGTCATCGAGCTGAACGTGTGCCAAGAACTCGGAGGTGCCGGAGTAACGGTGCTTGGATCGGTCGGATCGGAAGAAGACGTACGACTACTTCCTCTATGTTGTGTGATCGCTTCCGCAGTCGGTCTGCGTTGGTACGTAGACAACACTCTTCCCTCTCGTTGCTATGCATCACCATGATCTTGCGTGTGCGTAGGAAAATTTTCGAAATTACTACGTTCCCCAACAGTGGCATCCGAGCCTAGGTTTTTATGGTTTGTTGTTATATGCACGAGTAGAACACAAGTGAGTTGTGGGCGATACAAGTCATACTGCCTACCAGCATGTCATACTTTGGTTCGGCGGTATTGTTGGACGAGACGATCCGGACCAACCTTACGCGTACTCTTACGCGAGACCGGTTCCCTCGACGTGCTTTGCACATAGATGGCTTGCGGAAGACTGTCTCTCCAACTTTAGTTGAACCAAGTGTGACTACGCCCAGTCCTTGAGAAGGTTAAAACGGAGTCTATTTGACGAACTATCGTTGTGGTTTTGATGCGTAGGTCAGATGAGTTCTTACTTAAGCCCGTAGCAGCCACGTAAAACTTGCAACAACAAAGTAGAGGACGTCTAACTTGTTTTTGCAGGGCATGTTGTGATGTGATATGGTCAAGGCATGATGCTGATTTTATTGTATGAGATGATCATGTTTTGTAACCGAGTTATCGGCAACTGGCAGGAGCCATATGGTTGTCGCTTTATTGTATGCAATGCAATCGCGATGTAATGCTTTACTTTATTACTAAGCGGTAGTGATAGTCATGGAAGCATAAGATTGGCGAGACGACAACGATGCTACGATGGAGATCAAGGTGTCGCGCCGGTGACGATGGTGATCATGACGATGCTTCGGAGATGGAGATCACAAGCACAAGATGATGATGGCCATATCATATCACTTATATTGATTGCATGTGATGTTTATCCTTTTATGCATCTTATCTTGCTTTGATTGACGGTAGCATTATAAGATGATCTCTCACTAAATTATCAACAAGTGTTCTCCCTGAGTATGCACCGTTGCAAAAGTTCTTCGTGCTGAGACACCACGTGATGATCGGGTGTGATAGGCTCTACGTTCAAATACAACGGGTGCAAAACAGTTGCACATGCAGAATACTCAGGTTATACTTGACGAGCTATGCATATAAGATATGACCTCGGAACACAGAGACCGAAAGGTCGAGCGTGAATCATATAGTAGATATGATCAACATATCGATGTTCACCATTGAAAACTACTCCATCTCACGTGATGATCGGTTATGGTTTAGTTGATTTGGATCACGTGATCACTTAGAGGATTAGAGGGATGTCTATCTAAGTGGGAGTTCTTAAGTAATATGATTAAATTGAACTTAAATTTATCATGAACTTAGTCCTGGTAGTATTTTGCAAATCATGTTGTAGATCAATAGCTTGCGTTGTTGCTTCCCTATGTTTATTTTGATATGTTCCTAGAGAAAATTATGTTGAAAGATGTAAGTAGCAATGATGCGGATTGGATCCGTGATCTGAGGTTTATCCTCATTGCTGCACAGAAAAAATATGTCCTTGATGCACCGCTAGGTGACAGACCTATTGCAGGAGCAGATGCAGACGTTATGAACGTTTGGCTAGCTCAATATGATGACTACTTGATAGTTTAGTGCACCATGCTTAATGGCTTAGAATCGGGACTTCAAAGACGTTTTGAATGTCATGGACCATATGAGATGTTCCAGGAGTTGAAGATAATATTTCAAGCAAATACCCGAGTTGAGAGATATGAAGTCTCCAATAAGTTCTATAGCTAAAAGATGGAGGAGAATCGCTCAACTAGTGAGCATGTGCTCAGATTGTCTGGGTACTACAATCGCTTGAATCAAGTGGGAGTTAATCTTCCAGATAAGATAGTGATTGACAGAATTCTCTAGTCACCATGACCAAGTTAGTAGAACTTCGTGATGAACTATAATATGCAAGGGATGACAAAAGTAATTCCTAAGCTCTTCGTGATGCTGAAATCAACGAAGGTAGAAATCAAGAAAAACATCAAGTGTTGATGGTTGACAAGACCACTAGTTTCAAGAAAAGGGCAAAGGGAAGAAGGGGAACTTCAAGAAGAACGGCAAGCAAGTTGCTGCTCAAGTGAAGAAGCCCAAGTCTGATCCTAAGCCTGAGACTAAGTGCTTCTACTGCAAAGGGACTGGTCACTGGAAGTGGAATTACCCCAAGTGATTGGTGGATAAGAAGGATGGCAGAGTGAACATAAGTATATTTGATATACATGTTATCGATGTGTACTTTACTAGTGTTTATAGCAAACCCTCAGTATTTGATACTAGTTCAGTTGCTAAGATTAGTAACTCGAAACGGGAGTTGCAGAATAAACAGAGACTAGTTAAGGGTAAAGTGACGATGTGTGTTGGAAGTAGTTCCAAGATTGATATGATCATCATCGCACACTCCCCATAATTTCGGGATTAGTGTTGAACCTAAATAAGTGTTATTTGGTGTTTGCGTTGAGCATGAATATGATTTGATCATGTTTATTGTAATACGGTTAATCATTTAAGTAAGAGAATAAATTGTTGTTCTGTTTACATGAATAAAACCTTATATGGTTACACACCCAATGAAAATAGTTCGTTGGATCTCGATCATAGTGATACACATAATCATAATATTGAAACCAAAAGATGCAAAGTTAATAATGATAGTGCAACTTATTTGTAGCACTGCCGTTTAGGTCATATTGGTATAAAGCGCATGAAGAAACTCCATACTGATGGGCTTTTGGAACCACTTGATTATGAATCACTTGGTACTTGCGAACCGTGCCTCATAGGCAAGATGACTAAAACACCGTTCTCCGGTACAATGGAGCGAGCAACAGATTTGTTGGAAATCATACATACTGATGTATGTGGTCCGATGAATATTGAGGCTCGCGACAGGTATCATTATTTTCTGATCTTCACAGATGATTTGAGCAGATATGAGTATATCTACTTGATGAAACATAAGTCTGAAACATTTGAAAAGTTCAAAGAATTTCAGAGTGAAGTGAAAAATCATCGTAACAAGAAAATAAAGTTTCTATGATCTGATCGTAGAGAAAAGTATTTGAGTTACGAGTTTGGCCTTCAGTTAAAAACAATGTGAAATAGTTTCACTACTCACGCCACCTGGAACACCACAGCATAATGGTGTGTCCGAACGTCATAACCGTACTTTATTGGATATAGTGCAATCTATGATGTCTCTTACCGATTTGCCACTATTGTTTTTGGGGTCATGCATTAGAGACAGCTGCATTCACGTTAAAAAAGGGGCACCATCTATATCCGTCGAGACGACGCCTTATGAACTATGGTTTGGCAAGAAACCAAAGTTGTCGTTTCTTAAAGTTTGGGGTTGCGATGCTTATATGAAAAAGTTTCATCCCGATAAGCTCAAAACTCAAATCGGAGAAGTGCATCTTCATAGGATATCCAAAGGAAACTATTGGATACACCTTCTATCACAGATCCGAAGGCAAGACTTTTGTTGCTAAATTCGGAAACTTTCTGGAGAAGGAGTTTCTCTCGAAAGAAGTGAGTGGGAAGAAAGTAGAACTGGATAAGGTAATTGTACCTTCTCCCTTATTGGAAAGTAGTTCATCACAGAAATCTGTTCCTGTGACTACTACACCAATTAGTGAGGAAGCTAATGATGATGATCATGTAACTTCAGATCAAGTTACTACCGAATCTCGTAGGTAAACCAGAGTGAGAACCGCACCAGAGTGGTACGGTAATCCTGTTCTGGAGGTCATGTTACTTGACCATGACGAGCCTACGAACTATGAAGAAGCGATGGTGAGCCCAGATTCCGCAAAGTGGCTTGAAGCCATGAAATCTGAGATGGGATCCATGTATAAGAACAAAGTTTGGACTTTGGTTGACTTGCCCGTTGATCGGCAAGCCATAGAAAATAAATGGATCTTAAAGAGGAAGACGGACGCTGATAGTAGTGTTACTATCTACAAAGCTAGAATTGTCGCAAAAGGTTTTCGACAAGTTCAAGGTGTTGACTACGATGAGATTTTCTCACTCGTATCTATGCTTAAGTCTGTCCGAATCATGTTAGCAATTGCCGCATTTTATGAAATCTGGCAAAGGGATAAACAAAACTGCATTCCTTAATGGATTTGCTAAAGAAGAGTTGTATACGATGCAACTAGAAGGTTTTGTCGATCCTAAAGGTGTTAACTAAATATGCAAGCTCCAGCGATCTATCTGTGGACTGGTGCAAACATCTCGGAGTTGGAATATACGCTTTGATGAGTTGATCAAAGCATATAGTTTTATACAGACTTGCGGTGAAGCCTGTATTTACGAGAAAGTGAGTGGGAGCACTACAGCATTTCTGATAAGTATATGTGAATGACATATTGTTGATCGGAAATAATGTAGAATTATTCTGTAAAGCATAAAAGGAGTGTTTGAAAGGAGTTTTTCAAAGAAAGGCTTCGGTAAAGCTGCTTACATATTGAGCTTCAAGATCTATAGAGATAGATCAAGACGCTTGATAAGTTTTTCAATAAGTACATACCTTGACAAGATTTTGAAGTAGTTCAAAATGGAACAGTCAAAGAAAAGGTTTCTTGCCTGTGTTACAAGGTGTGAAGTTGAGTAAAGACTCAAAGCCCGACCACGGCAGAAAATAGAAAGAGAATGAAAGTCATTCCCTATGCCTTGGCCATAGGTTCTATAAAGTATGCCATGCTGTGTACCAGATTTATTGTATACCCTGCACTGATTTGGCAAGGGAGTACAATAGTGATCCAGGAGTAGATCACTGGACAGCGGTCAGAATTACCCTTAGTGAAATAAGGATATGTTTCTCGATTATGGACGTGACAAAAAGGTTCGTCGTAAAGGGTTACGTCGATGCAAGTTTTTGACACTGATCCAGATGAATCTAAAGTCTCAATCTGGATACATATTGAAAGTGGGAGCAATTAGCTAGAGTAGCTCCATGCAGAGCATTATAGACATAGAATTTTGCAAAATACTTACGGATCTGAATGTGACAGACCCGTTGACTAAAATTATCTCACAAGCAAAACATGATCACACCTTAGTACTCTTTGGGTGTTAATCACATAGAGATGTGAACTAGATTACTGACTCTAGTAAACCCTTTGAGTGTTGGTCACATGACGATGTGAACTATGGGTGTTAATCACATGGTGATGTGAACTATTGCTGCTAAATCACATGGCGATGTGAACTAGATTATTGACTCTAGTGCAAGTGGGAGACTGAAGGAAATATGCCCTAGAGGCAATAATAAAGTTATTATTTATTTCCTTATATCATGATAAATGTTTATTATTCATGCTAGAATTGTATTAACCGGAAACATAATACATGTGTGAATACATAGACCAACAGAGTGTCACTAGTATGCCTCTACTTTGACTAGCTCGTTAATCAAAGATGGTTATGTTTCCTAACCATGAACAAAGAGTTGTTATTTGATTAACGAGGTCACATCATTAGTTGAATGATCTGATTGACATGACCCATTCCATTAGCTTAGCACCCGATCGTTTAGTATGTTGCTATTGCTTTCTTCATGACTTATACATGTTCCTATAACTATGAGATTATGCAACTCCCGTTTACCGGAGGAACACTTTGGGTACTACCAAACGTCACAACGTAACTGGGTGATTATAAAGGAGTACTACAGGTGTCTCCAAAGGTAGATGTTGGGTTGGCGTATTTCGAGATTAGGATTTGTCACTCCGATTGTCGGAGAGGTATCTCTGGGCCCTCTCGGTAATGCACATCACATAAGCCTTGCAAGCACTGCAACTAATATGTTAGTTGTGAGATGATGTATTACGGAACGAGTAAAGAGACTTGCCGGTAACAAGATTGAACTAGGTATTGGATACCGACGATCGAATCTCGGGCAAGTAACATACCGATGACAAAGGGAACAACGTATGTTGTTATGCGGTCTGACCGATAAAGATCTTCGTAGAATATGTAGGAGCCAATATGGGCATCCAGGTCCCGCTATTGGTTATTGACCGGAGACGTGTCTCGGTCATGTCTACATTGTTCTCGAACCGTAGGGTCCGCACGCTTAACGTTACGATGACAGTTATTATGAGTTTATGCATTTTGATGTACCGAAGGTTGTTCGGAGTCCCGGATGTGATCACGGACATGACGAGGAGTCTCGAAATGGTCGAGACGTAAAGATTGATATATTGGAAGCCTATGTTTGGACATCGGAAGTGTTCCGAGTGAAATCGGGATTTTACCGGATTACCGGGAGGGTTACCGGAACCCCCCGGGAGCCAAATGGGCCAACATGGGCCTTAGTAGAAAGGTGAGAGGGCAGCCCACATAGGGCTGCGCCTCCCCCCCTCTCCCTAGTCCTATTAGGACTAGGAGAGGGGCCGGCCACCTCTCTTTCTCTCCCCTTTAAAGGATTCCTAGTTGGACTAGGATTGGAGGGGGGAGTCCTACTCCCGGTAGGAGTAGGACTCCTCCTGCGCCTCCCCCTCTTTGGCCGGCCAGCCCCCCTCCCTCCAACCTTTATATACGGGGGCAGGGGACACCCCAAGACACACAAGTTGATCCTTGAGATCGTTCCTTAGCCGTGTGCGGTGCCCCCTGCCACCAAATTCCACCTCGATCATACCGTTGTAGTGCTTAGGCGAAGCCCTGCGTCGGTAGTACATCAAGATCGTCACCACGCCGTCGTGCTGACGGAACTCCTCCCCGAAGCTTTGCTGGATCGGAGCCCGGGGATCGTCATCGAGCTGAACGTGTGCCAAGAACTCGGAGGTGCCGGAGTAACGGTGCTTGGATCGGTCGGATCGGAAGAAGACGTACGACTACTTCCTCTATGTTGTGTGATCGCTTCCGCAGTCGGTCTGCGTTGGTACGTAGACAACACTCTTCCCTCTCGTTGCTATGCATCACCATGATCTTGCGTGTGCGTAGGAAAATTTTCGAAATTACTACGTTCCCCAACAGTGCCGTGCTTGGAATCCACACCCGGCGCTTCTGAGATCCAGAGCCGGATGAAGAGCCAAAATCACGAGAGTGCTTGCGTGAAGTGTCATAATCGGACTGGCTGTCTCAGCACTGATGGCTTTACTGACCAACTTCTGGAAGGAGGTGCACTCGTGCAGACAACGATCGCGGCGAAGCTCAGGGCTAAGTCCCTTGCAGAACCTTGCCTGCTTCTTAGCGTCGGTGGATACCTCTTCAGGAGCATATCGTGCTAGATTCCCAAATTCACGACTATATGCATCCACAGTCAGTCTTCCTTGGGTGAAATTGCAGAACTCTTCCCTCTTGCGATCTATGAGACCTTCCGGGATGTGATGCTCACGGAAAGCCTCACTGAATTCAGCCCAAGTAGTGATTTGGCCGACCGGGCGCATAGCTTCAAAATTTTCCCACCAAAGACTAGCAGGGCCTTCGAGGTGATAGGCAACATAAGTAACCTTGTCAGCTTCGGCTATGTTGGCAGAACGTAGCTTGTGGATGATGCTGAGAAGCCAGTCATCCGTGTCGAGGGGCTCGACGGAATGGTTAAACTTTGGTGGGTACAACTTGATGAAATCATTGATTGACACCAAGTCATTTCGCTGATGGCGTGCAGTGTTCTGCTCAATCCACTCCAGCAAGCGGTTAGTCTCACGCTTGTTTCTTTCCGCCTCCAGCATCGCTTCGGCCAGAGAAGGCGGGTGAGGCAGATTTTCACCCCTAACTGCACTAGCTTCCCCTTGCTCCGGGGCAGCAGGGTTGCTGCGGGTGTTGACCATCCTAGGAGAAAACAAGACAACGGTTTAGATAAGGATGGCACAACTTAGCAAGGAAGTGCAGAATGTAATGGATAACACGGAATGCAGAGATGTTCATCTGTATGTCATGGTAATATAGAACCGCCATATATACCAACGATCATACACACCATAAATAGTTTAGTACAAGCCCAGGCTATAGTACAACTATGATGAAAGACGTTACATCTCATCGGAGGCATCCCAAGCCCCTATACATTATTTGTCTACACCTCCGGAATTGATTACACACTAAGTTATATTCCACAAGTCACGCAGGACAGTGGAGATACAACTATTACAATACTAGTGATACTACTACTAACTCAGACAGCTCCGTAGTAGTCCTCATAGAAGTCACTTCCATAGCCTGGAAGTTCAACGTGATCATCCAGGAACAGACGGTCCTGAGGAGCCTGTGGACCAAAGGGGCTAGGGTGAGGTCTTGGACCAACAAACGGTGGCCTGCGGGGACCACGGGGTGGGGTGACGCCTCCCACATCACGCTAATCCACCATGTCTGGCAGAGCAGATCTCATAGGATACAGATCCCTTGTATCCATACATCTAGCTTGCACAGCCGGTGTAAACCGAGTCAAAGTGGCCTAATGATCAGCACGGGTGTTGAAAAGCTCCAGTCTCAAGGCTCGATTCTCTCGGTCCTTATCCTCAAGCATCTCGGCAGTGGTACGCATTAGTGAGTCCTCTTGAGTGGAGTCAGCATAGATAGCCTGGAGATACCCTTGCGCTCCCGGGAGTGAAGCTGGCATATAATGGAAGTCGGTGTTCCAAAGCAGGCCAGTCTGGACTCGCATGATGGTCATCATGGAATAGGCAGCATCCTGCACATCCATCTCAACAGTAACCCCCAGTCCATAGGAATAGTGGAGGGGCTCGGTAGATCCAGGATAAGAAGGAAATATCCTGACGGTGCAGAAATATTGGCTTTGATTAAAGTCTCAGAATTGCTCTTCGATAGTGTATTTGGGATACCAATGGTAACCCGTCTCGATCATTACCCGGACTAACATAGCAGTATGGCCGGGCACATCGAGGCACCGGGTCAGGCGAACCACTTGGTTTTGAGCACGAGTGGCCATCTGAAAGCACAACCACAATGCAAAGTCATTAGAATTTCTAGGGAAAATTGGACAGCATAGCAGCTGTAAATGCTCAGAAAAATATTTGATACATCCACAACAGTTTGCAATACCACTCAACAACATCATATCAAGGTTCTGATTCAACTGGCAACATACTAAAAGTAGTAGAAACTGTACTAAGGCTTGTAACAACAATCCTATAATCTACTACGGATTAGTAACACATGAACCTGACAGAAGAAGAGAGCCTAGTCCTTAACCCACGTTGAATGAGAAGAGAATGACTCAGATCAGAGGGCATAAGGGAAAGGAGTAAAAGAGCCCTACGTTCCCTCCCACAATCAATTCCCCTACATATAACTAAAGCATTTCTAGACTCGAGATCGAAAAGTTTGGCTCAACGAACCTACAGGCAGTCCGGCTCTGATACCAACGCTGTCAGGACCCCGATTCCAAGTCACATCGATCTAGCCGGTAACACTTCATATCACATTGCGACCTCACGCATGGTATCCCCACGGGTGTCGCCTTACCATGGCCCTGGACCGTTTGTGCCTTTTGGCTCACGTATATCATAGTGTCGCTATTATCCATATGATAGAGAACTCGGGCCAACATGGCTAGTCGTGAACCCAAACCGGCACAGACCTATGGAGACAGGCATACATGAATCACATCGGGCATGTCGGTCATCAGTGTGTGAATCCGGGCTGTAGCACTGGGCTAACAGGACTCTGAGGAACCCGGGCTGTAGCAGGCTAGGCAGGACTCCGGATGTCACCGCGTTACATTTCCCCAAAGGGACAGACATAGGAACGAAGTGAAACACATGCCGGCCAGTCAAGTGTCCAGAGCAGTAGTGCTGGGCTAGCAGGACTCCGGTGAACCGGGCTGTAGCGGACTACTATCGCTCAGGAAGCACTAGACTACATTTCCCCATATGAGAGGCTGCCAAGGATAAACAACTAGATTGTTGGATCCCACTCATACCAAGCATTTCAATCATACACACAATATGCCCGATATGAGTACATACAACATGGCATCACAACAATACTCTACAACTCAAGTACTTTATTTAAAGGCTCCAGAGAGCCATACACAACATGTTCATACAAGTAGGGGTCACATGACCCGACACTCAAATCATACAAGCATACAAGCACATGCGGAAGCAAATAGTCTGAGTACAGACACCAGAAAGAAAGAAGGCTTCTCGAAGCCTGTCTATCTACATAGGGCCCTCCATGGCCAGGATCACCACCTGGGTGGCTAGTCACTCATCGACATCAAGGTCTACGTAGAACCCATCGGAGGGGGCGGTGTTGTCGTCTGAAAACAGTAATTAAGCAAACATGAGTACAAAGGTACTCAGCAAGTCTTACATCAGAACCTACTATACATGCTCATTCTCAAGAAGGTGGTGGAGTTATTGCAGCAAGCCAGCTTTGACTCTTGGCTAAGCTATCCTACGAGACTCCACTAGTAAAATAGTTTTCGCACACGAGTCCACTACTCCACCGGGGATCCTCCCTCGTGATCCTACGAGAGAGCCATCCTCGGTACTCACATTTATCTTGAGTCTTTCCATTAACTTTTCTATGAACTGTATAGGCAACCAAGTAGTCCTTTACCGCGGATGTGGCTATTCGAATAGATGATGTTAACCCTACAGGGGTGTTCTTCATACACGCTCTCACGACTTACCGCCGTTTCCACGACATGTACTCGGCAATCTTCAAGCGGAAGCCCAACGAGGGTGTCGGCCACGGCCTACCTAAATACTTAAGTCTCTAGTCCAGGTTTATCACCTATCCAGGTTCCATCCGTAGGGTGTCCGGCCGAGGTTTCCACATACGGCCCCGAACGATGTGAACAGGGTCCCGAGACGCCAAACGGGCGCCCGGCATACCCGGCATACCCGGCCACGGTGTATCTACCGCAACATAGCCCACCCCTAGGGTCAGCACTACGCACGGCCGCCAACACATAACCTACAAACACCAGAAACTATTTGCAACTCCTGGACAGAGTACTAGGGTGATTAAGAAGCCGAGAGGGTGAATTAAGGATCCCAATGCATGGTAGTAGCTGATTCTTAAAATCACACATACAGATCTCAGTTCTTAGGTACGGCCTCAATGAAACAACCCACCATGTACTCCTACATGGCCTCTCATCGATACCTTTACCAAATCATGTTCAACACATCCCTCACATTACCGACATAATCATTTCACTCTAGCCCATCACCCAGATGAACCAGACCTGACACAACTATAAGCACAGCAGGCATAGCAAGGTAGGAAACACATACATGGCTCAATCAACTCCTACACATGCTAGTGGGTTTCATCTAGTTACTGTGGCAATGACAGGTCATGCAGAGGATAAGGGTTCAACTACCGTAGCACGCAGCAGTTTGAAATATTGTTGTCCTAATGCAGTAAATGAGAGCAGAGACGAGAACATGGGATTGTATCAGTATGATCAATGGGGCTGCTTGCCTGATGGAGTGGTAGTAGGGTACTGCCCTTCAGTTGGATAGTCGGAGATATCCTCGGAGGCAGAACCTACCACGAAGGACAAATAGAACATAATCAACACATGACAATATGCAACAATATGATGCATGCTATGACATGGCAAAATGATGTGTCCTGCCTAATGCAATGTGAAACAAGTTGAAATGGGTCCATTTGAACCAAAGATTCAAATGGAAGTTAAAGTTCTTATGCATAAAAAGTGTATTAGCTTGTTTCACCTAAACGGCAAGGTTAAAGTGGTTTTCATGCATGAAACCATTATAGATGGATAGATTGAATTTTTTCTGATCATTTTTCATATATAATTTGTTTGATTTGGGGCTATGGTTGATTTTCTATGATTTTTAGAAGTTTTGGCTATTTTCTGGAATTCCTATATAAAAATAAATCCAATAATTGAATTAATGCGTTAGCATGACATAGGTGTGACGTCAGTGGGTCAACTGAGATGGTCCAGGTCAACCCTAACCTGTGGGTCCCGTCTGTCAGTGTCAACTAACTAACTAAATTTAGTTAGTGTTAAACTAATACTTACCTAGTTTAATTAGTGGCCTGGGGCCCACACGTCAGTGAGTCAGGGGAAAGTCAAACCGGGGTCAACCTGGGTCAAACTCGCCAGAGTTGACCAGGGGCTCCTCGCCGGCAAGGCCAGGGATGGCGGAGGGGTGCGAGTTTCTTCCTCAGGCGACCAAATGGCCGGCGGAGGGCATCTACATGACGCGGGCACTCGTCCGCATCGAGTGGTGTAGGTGGTTGTGCCTGGGCTAGCCGGAGTCGTCGCCGGCGTCGACCTTGGCGGTCGCTGGGGCTCGGGTGAGGTCGGGGTCGTCATTGTGACGGTCGTGGTGGCTCATGCGGGGCACGTATGTGCTCTAGGCGGCGCGGGGAGGAATCTGGGCATGACGGCCGGACCATTAGATGTCCGGAGACTCGTCGACGGCGAGCATAGGCGGCGGTGCATGCGGGTGAACTCGAGGCGGCACGTACAGTGCATGAGAGCTAGAACGGAGAGGGGGAGGAGGGTTAGTGGCTCACTGCGGTTGCAGGGGAGCGAACGGCGAGCTCGGAGAAGATCTGGAGCGAGCGGGGCGGCGAGGAGGGTCTCCGTCGATCGAGGTTGAAGACGAGCTCGGTGCAGCGTCTCCGGGGCGAGCGAGCGCTCGGGGATGGGTCGAGGCGAAGCAGTGGACGATGGTGGATCTTTTTGGCACGGCGAGGCAACGAGTGGATGGCGGTGGCTGCGGGTTTCACGACGGCGCGGGCGCGGCTGCGTCGGCCATGACATCGAGGGAGCGAGGGAGAGAGGCAGGGGAATGGGCGTGTCCAGGGGCTTCGGTGCGTGACGTGGAGGCATTCGCGGCGTCGAGGCGGTGGCCAGGTGAATCAGGGAAGCAGGGAGGTGGCGTGGCGAGCTCCTGTGCTCGCTGTCGAGCACCTGCTCGCCTTGCTGGCTAGGCGAAGCAGCTGCGTGGAGCGGCTGCTAGGCCGGGCCAGCTAGGTGGGCCGGCTGGTGGGCTGCGCCAGGTAAGTTCCTTTCTCTCTCTTTTTCTGTTTTTCATTTATTCTATTATTTCTGTAACTTCAGGGCTTTATTAAAAATGCCAGGGCATTTCCAAAAATCATAAAATTAATCATGGCTACTGCTTAGAATATATCCAACAGCAAATATTTTAGTTTATGATTATTTGAGCATTTAAAATATTCTATAGCATTTAAATGCCCAAATGCAAATACTATAAGAATTAGTCCAATGACCTTAAGATGTCCCAGAAAAATGTGCACCATTTTTGTCAAAGGTTTTAACCCAAAACAAAAATGGTGGGCTTTTTACAAGGGCATTTCAGGTTCATTGAAAAAGTTTTTAGTAAACCCTAGTTGTTCCAGGGGGGTGCTGGGGGTTCTGTCATCCTCATTTCAGTTTTCTGAGAATGTAAACATGATGGAACACTCTAATGCTTGAACTAGCTAGGGTGTGACAACTAATCACATAAAGATGTGAACTATTGGTGTTAAATCACATGACGATGTGAACTACATTATTGACTCTAGTGCAAATGGGAGACTGAAGGAAATATGGCCTACAGGCAATAATAAAGTTATTATTTATTTCCTTATATCATGATAAATATTTATTATTCATGCTAGAATTGTATTAACCGGAAACTTAGTACATGTGTGAATACATAGACAAACTGAGTGTATCTAGTATGCCTCTACTTGACTAGCTCGTTAATCAAAGATGGTTAAGTTTCCTAGCCATGGACAAAGAGTTGTCATTTGATTAACGGGATCACATCATTAGAGAATGATGTGATTGACTTGACCCATCCGTTAGCTTAGCACGATGATCGTTTAGTTTCTTGCTATTGCTTTGTTCATAACTTATACATGTTCCTATGACTATGAGATTATGCAACTCCCGAATACTGGAGAAACACTTAGTGTGCTATCAAACGTCACAACGTAACTTGGTGACTATAAAGATGCTCTAGAGGTATCTCCGATGGTGTTTGTTGAGTTGGCATAGATCGAGATTAGGATTTGTCACTCCGTGTTTCGGAGAGGTATCTCTGGGCCCTCTCAGTAATATACATCACTATAAGCCTGGCAAGCAATGTAGCTAATGAGTTTGTTACGGGATGTAGCATTACGGAACGAGTAAAGAGACTTGCTGGTAACGATATTGAAATAGGTATTGAGATACCGACGATCGATCTCGGGCAAGTAACATACCGATGACAAAGGGAACAATGTATATCGTTATGCGGTTTGACCGATAAAGATCTTCGTAGAATATGTAGGAACCAATATGAGCATCCAGGTTCCGCTATTGGTTATTGACCGGAGACATGTCTCAGTTATGTCTACGTAGTTCTCGAACTCGTAGGGTCTGCACACTTAACGTTCAGTGATGATCGGTATTATGAGTTTATGTGTTTTGATGTACCGAAGGTAGTTCGAAGTCCTAGATTTGATCACGCACATGACAAGGAGTCTCGAAATGGTTGAGACATAAAGATCGATATATTGGATGACTATGTTTGGACATTGGAAGGTTTCCGAGTGAAGTTTGGGCATATACCGGAGTACCGGGGGGGGGGGGTTACCGGAACCCCCGTGGAGTTTAATGGGCCTTATGGGCCTTAGTGGAAAGAGAGGAGGGGCTGCGAAGGCAGGCCGTGCGGCCCCTCCCCCTCTGGTGTGAATTGGACTAGGAAGGGGGGCGGCGCCCCCCTTTCCTTCTCCCTCTTTCCTCCTTCCTTCTCCTACTCCTACTACATGGAAAGGGGGAGATCCTACTCCCGGTGGGAGTAGGACTCCCAACGGGGCGCGCCATTGGAGGGCCAGCCCTCCCCCTCATCCACTCCTTTATATACGGGGGAGGGGGACACCCCATGGACACACAAGTTGATCATTGATCTTTAGCCGTGTGCGGTGCCCCCCTCCACCATAATCCACCTCGGTAATATCGTAGTGGTGCTTAGGCGAAGCCCTGTTCCGGTAGCAACATCATCACCGTCATCACGTCGTCGTGCTGACGAAGCTCTCCCTCGAAGCTCTACTGGATCGTGAGTTCGCGGGACGTCACTGAGCCGAACATGTGCAGATCGCGGAGGTGTCGTATCTTTGGTACTAGATCGGTCGATCGTGAAGACGTACGACTACGTCAACCGCGTTGTCATAACGCTTCCACTTACAGTCTATTAGGGTACATGGACAACACTCTCCCCTCTCGTTGCTATGCATCACCATGATCTTGCGTGCGCGTAGGAATTTTTTTTGAAAATTACTGTGTTCCCCAACAATAGTGACTCAAACTGGATCTCAGATGCTGATGAGATAAAGGCCACGAGTGGATATGTATTCACTCATGGAGGTGGCACTGTTTATTGGAAGTCTTGCAAGCAGACTATCTTAACAAGGTCAACAATGGAAGCATAACTCACAGCACTAGATACAGCTACGGTTGAAGCAGATTGGCTTCGCCGGCTCTTGAATGACTTGTCGGTTGTTGAGAAACTTGTACCAGGTATCCTTATGAACTGCGACAATCAAACTGTGATAACGAAAGTGAGCAGCTCAAAGGATAACATGAAGTCATCAAGACACGTTCAGAGAAGGTTACAATCTGTCAGGAAAATGAAAAACTCTGGAGTTATTGCATTGGATTATATCCAAACGTCTAAAAATCTGGCAGATCCTTTTACTAAGGGTCTATCACGTAATGTGATAGATAATGCATCGAGGGAGATGGGTATAAGACCCACAATATGAGTTGTTCACAGTGGTAACCTAGTCTATGTGATCAGAGATCCCATGAATTAGATGTGCAAGACAAGTTGTTGATCAGCTAAGAGGAGAGTATCCTTACTATTAACAATACCACTCCATGAAGACGCAATACTCTCCTAAATCTGCATGGCAGGTTGAAGTATATCTTAATGCGTTCTAAGTGGCTCATTGAAGCAGAGATATTGTCCTGCAGAACATCTTTTGAAGAACGCACCTATATGAGTCTGATTGTTAAACGTCGCAATCTATGAGAGTAGGGTTCTCTCTAGTAAACTCATGAAAGGTCTCGGAGTATGACGCATAAGCTCCACCCGTGGGGAAGACCCACGGTAGCCTAGTATCGGTCAAGGCTTTGTGTGAAGCTAGATTCGTAGAAAACTTACAGTTCAAGGCCCAGTCCACTATTCAAGTTGCTTACTAGTGCAGCATAGAGTTCTAGGTGGAAGTTCAACTTAACAGACTCCACTACAGTACTGGTATATAAAACAGTGTTTTGGAACTAAAGGCAAATTCTATGTGCCTCTAGGATCTAGTAGGGGATTGCTGAAATTTTATCTATTTATGGGCCAGCCAATAACAATTTCAGAAATTCCTAACAAATCCTAGATGCCCACTTAGACCATTCGTGCAAGGCAAGGGGCACTTCTAAAGTTTAGTCCCACATTGCTAGTTTAGAGGGAGTTGGACCTCTTTATAAGGGAGGTTCTTTTCCCACATGTATGAGCATGAGAACAAGAGTGATATCCACGTACGCTCCTCCTCGGCTGCCTGCCTTGCCAAGCCACGCATGACGAGTATACGAACGATCACACGGGAGCTGAAACGGTTTTGCTGTAGTGGAGATTGAATACGAACGGTGCACCTCTTCGCCTGCTACATGTTCGCTTCGTCTCCCTCTGTTGCTTCACCTCCCGTCGCAGCCTGTTCGCCTCTCTCTCCTGTGCCTATATAAGAGAGGTCGCTCCTCTCTAGAGAGACACATTAGAAACATCATCTCCCTCTCGCCACCAAGTTCCTGAGCACTGCACTGCTGCTACGTTATTCCCCATCCCGGCTTGCGGCGTGCACCGCAGGTCGGAACAGTAGGCCTCTGAAACCGCACCTCTTTGAGTCCTGTACGGGAGAAGGATGATAAGGGTTTTGGGGAGTGCTCCACGCAACTACTGACTTCCTCTCCACGGACGCCCCGGACTCTGACGACTACTTCCCCGACGACAACTTCTTCCCCAACGTCGACAACCTCCTCGACAACATGGCTGGCGAGGATGTCGACCCCAAGTCCAGTGCTTCTGTTGCTACTGTCCCATACGTGTTCTTGCTCTTTCTGTTAGAGGCTCTGCCACAGTTCCTGTTCTACTGTTTGCCATAGATATGTTAGGTTCTACTTCATATATGCAATTTGCTCTACTGTCTGCCCTAGATATGTTTAGTTACAGTTTATATATGAAGATGCTATTTACCTTCTTTCTGTCAGATTGCATGACTTGCTTTACCTCTGCTATATTAGGCATGCTTTCTCTAGTATTTCTGTTAGTAAAATTATTCGGTAAATTGCTCATATTTTCCCCTTCATCATTTGGATAGGACTAGCAGCAGATGTTGTCAAGATGGTCGATTCAGACATATTATTCTTCTACTTTGTAAGGTCTTCGAGAATAATCAATAAAAGGGCCGCATGCATCTCTCAGATCTATGGAGCCCGGGCAGCTCGCCGGTTACTAGCTCCGTCACCTTGGAATGGGATAAAGGGCAGAGAAAATATCAAAAGGAAAAGATGCACTTAGCTCAAAACGGAATGCTTAGCCAACTAGTGTAGCCAATGCACGAAGAAAGAAAAAGTGGCTGGCCCAAAATCTTAATTCAATCATCTGATCCCTAACCAGCCCCTTATTCAATATTGTAGTAGTTGGTGTTTTTTCTAAATATTTGGTCAAACTCAGAAAAAATTGACTTTTGACATCATTTATACGCCATATATTTGAGAATGGAGGCAGTTTTTTTTCAAAGAAAAAAGGAACAATCATTTTCATTAGGACTTTTTTTAGCTGATTTTCATTAGGACTTGGAAAAGAGAGTTTGGGATTTTCTGATATCCGCACCCCAGTTCCCCACGTAACAGGTAGGAGTATACATATTCCTTTTGTCCACATGGAATCGAATGGTTAATTAAAAACAAGAGCGCCGAAGCAAAAGAATGACCCAGCTATAGAGCGCGAGATTAATTAATCCGCTGACAGCGTCGGTATCTATTCCCGGTCCGGCGTGCAGAAAGTCGCATGCATACATACCCCCGATCGACAGCGATCTTCACCTTTGGCCCGGCAAAAACCAGCGTTTAACTTTTCCTGACCGCGACGGCGACGCTCCACGCACACCTTCTTATGTACGTTGCGAAGAGGCACGACTAGTATTTCCGCATATATATTATATAAATATATATCCCACGCGCGCCGCTGACCAACCGGAGCAAGAAGCAAGCGGCAACATGACAACCGGGGTGCAAACAAACATGGCATCCAGCAATTTGGACCATTGGAGATGCCAAATTTGCCTAGCTAATCGATCCATCTCATCACGTACGTCCGCAGGGCCTCCTCGATCGGGCTATATATACTGTACCTCCCTTGACCAGCAGCAGCAGGGTACGTACCAGACCATATCTGAGCAGCAGCGCCTACTTGCATAGCTCGCTCTGTCCACAGCACTTGGGTGGCGGCGCAGCACACCGCTCCATTCGTGCTAGAATCCTAGACAACATATCGACATGTCTCCCACCATGTCATCTTCGTTCTGCACGGTCGCCGCCCTGTCGGGCGCGGCGGGCCGGCAGGCCAGCCAGCAGGGAGGCAACAAGCAGCGGGCGGCGGCGCAGCCTCTTGCGGCTGGTGCCATCACGGAGGCGCGTCCGCCACGCCCGGTCGTCAGTGCTCCGCCGCACCGCCGTGGTGGTGCCGACGAGCTCGTGGCGTGGAAGAGTATCCGTCAGGAGAGGTGGGAGGGCGCGCTGGAAGTGGAGGGAAACCTCCCACTCTGGCTGGTAGGTGAATTACTTGCACAAATAATCTCTCTATCTATCTGTGCATGCCTTCGTTTTGTTTTCCTTCCTAGAGATTCTATTCTTCATTCCTGAACTACTCACATAGTCACCTCAATCATCCGTGTACTATCTGCCGGTGGTCCACTTGAAGGTTAGCCGTGCGTTTTCTCTTAGAGACAGTGGCGGAGACAGCACCCGGCGAGCCGGGGCTGCTGCCCGGGCTCCCATGGTGCATGTGCATGGAGCTCTAATAGTAAATAAATGGTTTACTTACAGTTTGTTTGGGCAAAATATAATTAACTTGGCATCACGTATATCTTGCCCAGGCTCTAAGTTTGAGCTGGCTCCGCCACTGCTTAGAGAATGTGAATCTTTTCCGTTACTTCGATTCAAACCTTAACCAGGCGTCCAGGCCACACTGTGTAACCAAGGAAAAAAATAGCATCCTATACGAAATAGCACCATCCCTAAAAATATGTTATTAGCATGCTATTAACGAGACGTACAGTGATCAGTTTAGCGAGACAATTCTTCACACGTTGTAGTGTGCTGTTTTTTCAGTGTGTGTAACACATTCCTTCCATTAGCATGTACATCTCCCTTCCAAAATATATGACATCAAGATAGTATATATAAAATGTTTGATAAAGTCATGCATATAGTCCTCTTCTTCATAAAAAGTGGAGAAAAAAAATGAAGAAAGCCATATGCGTATAAGTGCTTTATAAGACCAGGTCACACTGTGTAACACATTATTTCCATTAACCTAACTACTTTCATCAAGGTGTCCATCGGCAACACCAAAGCATCCTCACTAGCAAAATATATGATACCCCTAATAGTCAAACGAGCACGGGTAGCCAACATTTACCTTTCACTGCAAAGTGGGTAGGTGAAGCGTGTCTTATTTAGTTGTGATCGACAGCGAAGGAGGCGACACAAAACTGTGATGATAATACACTATAAATATGAGCATCAGGATTTGATCCTCATGGATGGAATCATGCCCTCACAACTCAACCAACGCACCCGATGATGGTTCTCTTTGTGCCAATTTCTTGCCCACATTAGTTAATGCACACAGAGTATTAGATCATGTGCGTGCCACTTTGATAGTGATTTGAAGTTAAATTTACAGATGTATGTTGTAGTATAATATGGTTATACAGACGTGTATGCACGACTTGAGGCTAAGCTGTGATTGTTATCGTCCAGCTACTCATCTTGGCAATCATCAACGATACCCCGCAAAAAAAAAGCAATCATCAACGATAAGATATCCCATGGTGGTTAGCTAAGTTAGTAATTTACTAGATTTTAGCAAAATAAAAAAGTAATTCACCTTATTAATTGATAAATTGAGTTGGACAACAGATTTGTTCGTTGCGCCGCAGTATACCCATAATTGAATAATTGATGGAGTGGTATGTATATGCATGTGCTCTGTTGCAGGATGGCACGTACCTGAGGAACGGCCCGGGCCTATGGGATCTTGGGGACTACGGCTTCCGCCACCTGTTCGACGGCTACGCGACGCTGGTGCGCGTCTCGTTCCGCAACGGGCACGCCGTGGGCGCGCACCGGCAGATCGAGTCGGAGGCATACAAAGCGGCGCGCGAGCACGGGAAGCTCTGCTACCGCGAGTTCTCGGAGGTGCCCAAGCCGGGCAGCTTCACTTCCTTCATCGGGCAGCTCGCGAGCCTCTTCTCGGGGTCCTCCCTCACCGACAACTCTAACACCGGCGTGGTCAGGCTCGGCGACGGCCGCGTGCTCTGCCTCACGGAGACCGTCAAGGGCTCCATCGTCGTCGACCCGGACACGCTGGACACGGTGAATAAGTTCGAGTATGAGGACAAGCTGGGCGGCCTGATCCACTCGGCGCACCCAATCGTCACCGACACCGAGTTCTGGACGCTGATCCCGGACCTGATCCGGCCAGGCTACGTGGTGGCGAGGATGGACGCCGGGAGCAACGAGAGGCAGTTCGTGGGCAGGGTGGACTGCCGCGGCGGTCCCGCGCCCGGGTGGGTGCACTCATTCCCCATCACTGAGAACTACGTGGTCGTGCCGGAGATGCCGCTGCGGTACTGCGCGGCCAACCTCCTCCGCGCCGAGCCCACACCACTGTACAAGTTCCAGTGGTACCCAGATTCGGGGAGCTACATGCACGTCATGTGCAAGGCCAGCGGCAACATCGTAAGTTGTTTTTACTTTTCATTTTTGTTAAATTTTAGTCGGTGCTATATGCTTGAGATCTTACATTAAGATTCATGCTTATATTTTATATTTTATATTATTTTTTTCTTACATATTATGTCACTTGACTGAGACTAACTAGATTAAGTCTTAGCCCACTAGCTAAGAACTAGCCACACCCTTTTTCTTTGTTTTACTAGGAGTATAGTTTATGCATGCGTCGTCGTACTTGCTAGCCGTTCAATTTGGGTTTCTGATAGACTAATTTTGAAAAGGTGGCGAGCGTGGAGGTGCCGCCGTTCGTGACGTTCCACTTCATCAACGCGTACGAGGAGAAGGACGAGGAGGGGCGTGTGACGGCGATCATCGCCGACTGCTGCGAGCACAACGCCGACACCTCCATCCTCGACAACCTCCGTCTCCACAATCTACGGAGCTTTACCGGCGAGGATGTCCTCACCGATGCCAGGTACTACTACGAGACATCATTTTTCTATCAAAGCTTACGCCCCGTGCGAATCTTGACGCATGCATGGGCTAACAAAAGTATATATCTGTTTCGATCGTCATGGACGTGCAGGGTGGGGCGGTTTAGGATCCCGCTGGACGGCAGCCCATTCGGCGAGCTGGAGGCGGCGCTGGACCCGGAGGAGCACGGCCGCGGCATGGACATGTGCAGCATCAACCCCGCCCACCTCGGCAAGGAGTACCGCTACACCTACGCCTGCGGCGCGCGCCGGCCGTGCAACTTCCCCAACACGCTCACGAAGATCGACCTGGTGGAGAAGACGGCCAAGAGCTGGTACGAGGAGGGCGCCGTGCCGTCCGAGCCCTACTTCGTGCCCCGCCCCGGTGCCGTCGAGGAAGACGACGGTTAGTTCAGTTTTTTTTTTGTCCTCCGTATTCGTATGTACTCATCTGACTTGGGTTGCGGAATTGTGATGTAGGCGTGGCCATATCCATGGTGAGCGCCAAGGACGGGTCGGGCTACGCGCTGGTGCTGGACGCCAAGACGTTCAAGGAGATCGCCCGGGCCAACTTCCCCTACGGGCTGCCCTACGGCTTGCACTGCTGCTGGGTGCCCAGGGACAAGTAACAACGTATACCGAGCAGAGTCAACCGGCTGGCCGGCCTGTGACATTGTTTCTCTGCTAGCTTCGATTCTCGCATACATACAGGGTCAGCGACTCCAAGTCGATCGGTGGTCCCATACATACGTACGTAGTACGTGGATGTCTATGTCGCTCGTTTTGTGTGCTCAGTCCCGAATTTTGTCTTGGATTTGCCTAGTTATGGATGTACCTAGGCATGTTTTAATGTTAGATACATTCACATCTAGACAAATCTACGACAAGTAATTTAGGACGGAGGTAATATAAGGAAAGAAAGATTATACAAGTATAGTGATGTATAGACAGATCACGGATGTGAGATGTAGTATACCGGAAGCGAAACTACAGGGAGCTAGCACGACCTCGATCATCAATGCTCAAGTAATGCACAGTGTGGAATGTGTACATAATTCGTTGTTGCCAGGTTCATAGTGTTGTTTACGAGTGTATCAAAAGTATATATAGTTCATATTCCTTTGAATTAATAAAAGATGCCTTGTTGGTGTAAGTTGGTTTTTTTTCCGCATGAACTCAAGTTAAAGGGGATATGCACAACATGAGTTGTTGGTGCATTACTGCAGCCTCAGTTCAACAAAGAGCAATGCTACATCCACATAATATTACGGGCTGATCTGACGTGGGGATGTTTAATTGGATTAGGGGGAGTGTGAAGCCCACCCCGTCTAAAAATCGGGGGGGGGGGGGGGGGGGGGTGATGTTTAGTTTGCGGTGGAAGTCTTCGTAACACTGCGTAGGGGCTTTCATAGGTTTAGCATTTTCGGTTCGACAAAACCACCTGACCGGGTGACCGTTTTATGTGTTATTTTGGAAAAAAATATTCGGGAGAGGGGGGTGTTATTTTGGAATTGCAGAGGCGCTGGTAAGAAAGAGATATATTCCTATGTTTTTGGCATTTTTTTGAGGAAAAACCATCATGGCGGTTTATATTTCATGTCAAAATAAGGATACATCGTTCGATAAAACGTCGACTAGAAACCCTGGACGCTCAGACTTCCAAACAATAGTACAAGATGCCTCCGAGTTCCTAGCCAATACATCTGCCGCCACATTGGCCTCCCTAGGACAATGATTAAATACTATAAAACTGAAATTACGAGCTAAGAAAAAGCACTCTTCATAGATGGCTGCCGCCGGTCCGAGGGAGTTCCCGCCATTGTGCATAACCTCAATCACCTCCATGCAGTCCGCTTCGACGTATAATTTGCTGCATCCCAGATCATTTGCTAGCAGCAGCCCATCTCTCAGGTCCCTTGCTTCCGCCGTCGCCGTGTCCTCCACAAAGGGAATATCAACACATGAAGCAGCCATGAAAAATCCCATGTCGTCACGTAATATTGCTCCCTGTACTCCCGGAACCACGCTCCAGATCAAAACCAGCGTCTATATTAAGTTTCATAGTGCCTTTAGGTGGCTTCTCCCAACCATGTCTCCTAATCCTCGCCTTCTTTTCTCTTGCTCTCGTGAAATTCTTTACTAATGCAGCAATGGCCTATGCCGATCTGACTGGCCGTAGGAGATCCTCATGAACGTAGCGACGTCGTTCCCACCAAACGCACCACACAGTAGTGGCTACTAGTTCATTACGTTGGACCCCTGACATCGAAGGCTGCAAATTGCTCCTGGACAAAAATAAATTAGCTAGCTCTGAGCCTCCTTCACATTCTGCATCAGCACACACTTTATTTACCATATGTCCCAACCCCAGAATGCGTCACACTTCCTAAACCCTAGGGCATAAGAAGAGGGCATGCTTGATACTTTCACAATCAGAAGTGCAGAGAGGACACTGCGAGCTAGTAATCATATGTCTGTTAGCTAGAACTCTGAGGCAAGAGATAGCTCCAAGTAAAGCTCTCCACACATGAATTTTTATCTTGGCCGGCACACATAATTTCCAAATGGTTCTCCAAATAGGACTAGTACTTGAGGATTGAACTGAGTTTGTCATTCTCAACTTTCGTCCATGTTGGTGTTCCCACTCTTCATAATAAGATGACCTTACAGAGAAAATACTGATCTTGGCAATTTATTTAATTTGTGGCAGAGTTACATCATGAATAACATGAGATAATAAAAGGCTAGGAACATCATCTATCCAATCATAGCTAGTCTTTGAATCGTATGTATTCCTAGCCAGAAAATGTGCCAAACTGTTTGCTTCCTGTCGACAATGCTCAAATTCAATCTTCAGTATCTCCAGAGCAAGATTGAAATAGTCACCAAGAATTGCTGCATTAGGTCCCAGAATATCTATCTTACCATTGCAAGCTTTGACTTGTTCAAGACAATCAGATTTCACAATAATCTTAGCGCAGCAGAGTTTCGAAAGCAGTTTCAGACCTTGTAACAGTGCCAACGATTCAGCTAAATATGCATTAAGGGCATGTACAGTGGTTGATAAGACAGTTCTATCTTAAGTCTTGCATGTAATTTATATATAACAAAAAATATGTCTATAATGGGTTATATCTTAGCGTTATCTCTAATAAGCAGCTATTCCTAAAAACGTGGTGAGACATATTGTGCTAAGAGATCATCTCTTAAGTAAGAGAAGACAAGCCTTTTCTGATGATTCTCTCTTCTCCACATCAGCATTTATTCTATGTGGCACTCCAAAGATAGCACCATTGTACATACCCTAATAACCCCGTAAATCAAGCATGATACTCCCGCAACTGCTTCTCCCCGGCAGTTCCTCAAGATAGCAGCTGTTGCACCGGTTCCGTTTTCAAAGAAACAAGTGTCAGTGTTCAGTTTATATGAACCCAGTGGTGGTTTCTGCCATGTATCTTCCACTGTAGTTTCAGACAAGCAGGGTGCATGGTTCGCTGTAATAGACTAAATTGCAAAAGCTGAACTCTTCGGTGATTTAACATTCTTTCCTTAAGCTGCCTCCCGATGCTCCCACAAAATATACCAGGCGCCCACGAAAATCATCTCCTGTAAACCCATGTGTCCAAGTACTGGCGATCTTCTTTCTGGACTATGTAAGATCTCTTCCAAGACTACAGAACCCGACCATTCGCAGCTGAGGGACTTCCTAATAATCTCTTCAAGACCAAGTCACTAGTAGAAAAAGGGTCAAACGTGAAGCACATTAGTGCCAGTTTGATTTTGGCCCGGTACTAATGGTACCATTAGTGCCGGTTCGTGTTGAACCTTTAGTACCGATTCGTGGCATGAACCGGGCCCCATGATCACCTTTAGTACCGGTTCGTGACCTATAGTACCGGTTGGAGACACAAACCGGCACTATAGGGCAATTTTCAAACTTGAAAAAATCATAACTAAATCATCCTAATCCAGTTTTCCGTTTCGACAATTTTTTAAAATCACAAAATTCCAAAGGGAAAATAGAGTTTTTGGGCGTTTTAGACGTTTTTTTTGGACGTTTTTAGCGTTTAGTGCTAGGGTTTAGATTTTAGCGTTTAGGGTTAGGTTTTATGGTCTAAACCCTTAGTTTTTACTATTTAGCATAGAGTTTCCGACGTTTTAAGTCCCGGGTTTAGGGTTTAGGATAATTTTTGAAATGACAAATTGTAAAATGAAAAAAAGATGTGCTCTAATTTATGTTTTTTTTGAATTTTGGTTAAATCTTGTCAATCCGGTCAAACAACTGATTCAAGAAATATAGAGTGTTAGTAAATAATTACGCAATAATATTAGTGTTACTAAATAAGTATCTCAGTTTTTTTTATTTTTTTTCAAATCTGGTCAAACTATGGTCAAACTACTTATTCAAGAAATATTAGTGTTACTAAATAATTATTCAAGAATATTAGTGTTACTAAATAATTATTTCAATTTTGTGAATTTTGGTCAAATCTGGTCAAACTATGGTCAAACTGTGGTCAAACTATGGTCAAACTTATTCAAAAATATTAGCGTTACTAAATAATTAATGTTTTTTTAGAATAAGAGTTTCAAACTCAAACGGTGAAATATGTGACTTCATGCTCAAGCTAAACTCCTGAGGGTTAATAGGATTGACATCTTACTATTGTCAGGAAAACAACAAGTGCAGACTCGGAAACGAAGGAGAATAGAACCTGAAAGTTAAGCGTGCTCGGGCAGGAGTAGTGAGAGGGATGGGTGACCGGTCGGGAAGTTAGATGATTTGGAATGAGTGATCCACACTTGAGCAGTTAAGAGAGGTGATTAGAGACTAAATCATCAAATAATTCAGAAAAAATAAAAATAAAAAAAATCAAATTTTTTTCCAAAATTTTCAAAAAATAATTCAAAAAAACCCTTTAGCACCAACCGGTACTAAAGGTCCCCCGTACCAGGGCGCGAGCTCACGCCACGTGGTGGCACTTTAGCGCCGGTTCGTGCCGAACCGGTACTAAAGGGGGGGGGCCTTTAGTGCCGAAACTTTAGTGCCGGTTCCATAACCGGCACTAAAGGCCCTTACAAACTGGTACTAATGGTCCGTTTTCTACTAGTGGATTAGGGGGTGTCCGGATAGCCGGACTCTACCTTCGGTCGGACTCTTGGACTATGAAGATACAAGATTGAAGACTTCGTCCCGCGTCCGGAAGGGACTTTCCTTGGCGTGGAAGGCAAGCTTCGCGATACGGATATGTAGATCTCCCACCATTGTAACCGACTATGTGTAACCCTAGCCCTCTCCGGTGTCTATATAAACCGGGGGGTTTTAGTCCGTAGGAACAACAATCATACCATAGGCTAGCTTCTAGGGTTTAGCCTCTTTGATCTCATGGTAGATCTACTCTTGTACTACCCATATCATCAATATCAATCAAGCAGTACATAGGGTTTTACCTCCATCAAGAGGGCCCGAACCTGGGTAAAACATTGTGTCCCGTGCCTCCTGTTACCATCCGGCCTAGACGCACAGTTCGGGACCCCCTACCCGAGATCCGCCGGTTTTGACACCGACATTGGTGCTTTCATTGAGAGTTCCTCTGTGCCGTCGCCATCAGGAAGGATGCCTCATCCCGTCTTTAAAGACGGCACCGTTGCTAAGGGAGCTTTGGCTATCGGCCAAACTCTCCGGCTAGGTGGTTTCCTTATGACCGCCTGTTCGGCTGCTGCGCCGACGATGACCTCTCGTGTCATCGAAAGCAATCTTCATGTCAGCTCGGAATTCGCCAAGCAGCTAGATCCAATGGAGCTCTCTTCCCTAAGCGAGCTCTTGGATCGCATCGCCGCCCTGGGAGTCGCTACGGATTACGACCAGATTGGGCCTAAACCCGATCTAAGAGAGATTAACTCTCCCTAGGTCACCAATCACGTTGTCGTGGTAGAGGGATAGTGCGGTGACCCTTCATCTATCTTAAGGACTAGCTATGTCCGGATTCCCGATCCCTCCAAGCCGGATACCCACGGAGGGGAGGACATCACTCAAGACCTGAACTTAAAGTCAGGCGACGGGCTAGATTCATTGGACAGCATCCAAGAATCCAAACTTCCGAGTTTAGAAACTCCTTGGCCCCTGGTTCTTAGATTGGGTGAGGTTTTGGATTTGATTCCACCCACCCATCCATACATAAGCGATCTATCCCAAATTAAGCAAGAGTCCGAAGAAACAGTACATCATTACTGGGCCAGATTCCTCCTGGTTATGAAGAGGATAAAGGACTGCCGTGAGGAAGACGCAATTTCATTCTTCTGCAATAATTGCACGGACAAGGGAATCCTCAACGCCATAAGTCGCCGTGATATTACACGCTTCGCTGACTTGGCGTCCATAGTACGAAAGTACTGTGCGATGGAAAGCGCCTGGAAAACCGAAATAAAATTTTGGGACAATCCGGCCCTGAATACAAACCCAGTTAGAAATAAAAGGGTGCATCATCGCCAGACACCCGGGTTGAATACCAAAAAGCAAAAGCCCTCTACAGGGCACGGAACCGTACTAGAAGGATGGCTTAATGGACCCTGTAAAATTCACAGTGCAGAGGGCGCCACACTAACTCACAGCCTTAGAGCATGTTGGATACTCCGGCAGGTGGCAAAAATTGGCGAAGATCTTCTAATTCCAGAAGCCACAAAAAGCCACCCCAGAGACACCAGTACGGTATTAACAGTCTTCGAGACTTTCGCATCAAATAATATGCGAAAAAGAAAACTCCGCAGCCTTGCCGAAGTCTACCAAGTAGCAACAATAAACCCATGGAGTGACACGGCTATCACTTTTAACGCAAGTGATGAACCTAAATTCCGAACAGCCCGAGCACCAGCCGCATTGGTCCTCAGTCCAATAGTGGATGGCTTTCGTCTTACCAAGGTACTCATGGATCGCGGCAGCGGATTGAACCTCATTTATGAGGAAACCCTTCAAAAAATGCAAATAGACTGGAACCGCATTGAGCGAAGCAGCACAAGCTTTAGAGGAATAATCCCCAGTCGGGAAGCGTGCTGTACAGGAAAAATCACACTAGATGTGGTGTTCGGCATGTCGGATAATTACAGGTCCGAAGAGGTCACGTTCCAAGTGGCCCCGTTCAGTAGCAGATATCACGCTCTGCTAGGGCGGGAAGCGTTTACAATCTTCCAAGCAATACCCCATTACGGGTACATGAAGTTCAAGATGCCCGGGCCTAACAGAATCATCACTCTCGCTAGTGATCCGGACATAGCACTCCGCGCCGAAAACAAGACAGCCACACTGGCCCTCGAGGCACTATCCGAAGCCCTAGGGGCTAAGGAGCTGACTGCGCTGCGCTCCACGGTGAATAGGGACGAGGTGATACTCGACAAAAGATCCAAGTCCACCTCCTTTAAACCGGCGGACGAAATAGTCAAATTCCAGGTCCATCCAACGGACCCCAATAAAACAGCTTCCATCGGGGCACAGTTAAACCCTGATGTAGACGCCGCACTGCGAGAGTTCATACGAGAGAACTGGGACATTATCGGCTGGCACCCTTTAGACATGCCAGGAATCCCACGCAGGCTGGCCGAACACAACTTAAATATCCTAAAAGGATTCAAGCCAGTCAAACAGGCTCTTCGGCATTTTTCCGAACCTAAGAGGCAGGCCATGGGAGAGGAACTAGCCAAGCTATTGGAGGCCGGATTCATCAAAGATATAAAACACTCGGACTGGCTAGCAAACCTGGTGATGGTAAAAAAGAAGGACAAATCCTGGCGCCTGTGCGTTGATTTTAAAGGCCTTAACAAGGCTTGCCCAAAGGATCTCTTCCCTCTCCCCCGCATCGATCAAATTATCGACGCTACCGCAGGACACGATTCGTTGTGTTTCCTTGACGCATACTCTGGCTACCATCAAGTAAAGATGGCAGAGTCAGACCAAGCCGCAACGGCATTCATCACACCATACGACCCATTCTGCTTCAACACAATGCCCTTCGGGCTCAAAAATGCCGGCGCAACATATCAGCGCATGATTCAGACATGTCTGGCAAACCAGATCGGCAAAACAGTGGAGGCATACGTAGATGATGTGCTCGTTAAAACAAGACATGTCGAATCTCTAGTAGACGACTTGAGGCTAACATTCGATAACCTCCGAACATACGACATCAAGCTCAACCCGGAAAAATGCGTTTTCGGCTCTTGGGCTTCATTGTATCCGGTAGAGGAATTGAAGCAAACCCAGACAAGATCCGAGCTCTGTCACAATTGGATATCCCGAAGGACCTCAAACAAATACAAAAAATAACCGGATGCGTGGCGGCTCTAAGCCGCTTTATCTCCTTCTTCGGAGAAAAGGTCCTACCCCTTTACCGCCTCCTTTGGCGCACCGAACACTTCGAGTGGACGGATGCAGCCATGGCCGGACTCGACAAAATAAAAGCCATCTTGGCAACAAACCCAGTCCTGGCCGCGCCAAACAATGGCGAAAAAATGCTATTATACATTGTAGCAACCCATTAGGTCGTTAGCGCAGTGCTCGTCGTCGAACGAGAAACGGACGGACACAAATTCCCCCTTCAAAAGCCGGTCTACTATGTGTCCACTGTCCTTACTCCGTACAAGTCACGGTACCCGCATTATCAATAGATTGCGTACACGGTATTTATGGCATCCCGGAAGCTACGACACTACTTTCAAGAGTGTCCAATAACAGTAGCCTCAGAAGTGCCACTTAACGATATTATAAAAAACCGCGACGCGACGGGCCGGATTGCAAAATGGGCCATTGAGCTCCTCCCATTAGACATAACTTACAAGCCACGGCGAGCTATCAAGTCGCAAGTTTTGGCCGACTACGTCGCAGAATGGACGGCGGCTGAACTCCCTAAAGAGTACGGCAAATATTCAAACTGGGTCATGCACTTCGACGGCTCCAAAATGTTGGCCGGGCTAGGGGCTGGCGTCGTTTTGACGTCCCCCACAGGAGACACAGTTCAATACGTACTCCAGATAATGTACATAGACTCCAACAATGCAGCCGAATATGAGGCCCTTTTACATGGTCTCCGGATGCCAGTATCCATAGGCATTCAACGCCTAGAGGTGCGCGGGGACTCGAACCTCGCAATATCCCAAATAAATGGAGACTTTGATGCCAATGATCCAAAAATGGCAGCTTATCGCAATGCCCTCCTAAAAATGTCAGCTCGGTTCGAAGGGCTCGAATTTCACCACATAGCCCGGGAAAATAATCAGGCGGCAGATGTCCTGGAATGCATCGGCGCGAAACGCGATGTAGTCCCCCCCACCCAACATCTTCTTGGAAAGGCTGTTCAAGCCATCCGTAGTATGGGAAGGGGAACCCGGCAATAACAGCCCGGACCCAACCGCACTGCCCGACACCGAACACTCTGACATAATTGGAGGCTCTGCCAATGAAATAACACCTTTAGCCCACGTAATAATGGCCGTCATCGCCCCATGGACAGAACCATTCCTCGCCTACCTTACTAGGCAGGAACTCCCCAAGGACCAAAATGAGGCACGCTGCATAGTGCGGCGATCTAAAGCCTATAAAGTCCATGAGGGAGAGCTTTATAAGAAAAGCACTACCGGAGTCCTTCAAAGGTGCATCTCCGAAGAGGAAGGGCGGAACCTCCTGGCTGAAATTGATGCCAGACTCGGCGGTCATCACGCTGCAGCTCGGTCCCTTGTAAGCAAGGCCTTTCGTATAGGCTTTTATTGGCTGACGGCCCGGGCAGATGCCCATGACTTAGTCCAACGATGCGTCGGTTGCCAGCTTTTTGCAAACCAAAGCCATATGCCATCCACCGCCCTCCAAACTATCCCCATCACTTGGCCCTTCGTGGTCTGGGGGCTTGACATGGTTGGACCCCTTAAAGGCAGAACCCACAAGAAAAAATACTTACTGGTCATGGTGGATAAGTTCACCAAATGGATAGAAGCCAAGCCTGATAGAAGCCAAGCCTGTTAAGACGGCCGAATCCGCACCGGTGATAGACTTTGTATCCGGGGTTGTTACGGCGTCCCCCACAGCATCATCACTGATAATGGCACGAACTTTACGGCCGACGAGGTAAAACTCTGGTGCAAAAACATGGGCATCAAGCTCGATTATGCTTCCGTCTATCACCCACAAAGTAACGGCCAGGTCGAACATGCAAATAGTCTTATCATGAGCGGCATCAAACCCAGATTAGTGCGGTCCCTTAAGGAATCTAATACGCACTGGGTAGAGGAGCTCGACTCCGTACTTTGGGGGCTGTGGACCACGCCGAATCGCACCACCGGATACACAACATTCTTCATGGTGTACGGCGCAGAGGCAGTTTTGCCCTGCGAACTAATTCATGACTCACCTCGAGTGCGCATGTACGAAGAAAGAGAAGCTGAGCTCGATTGGAAGGAAAGTTTGGACGCCTTGGAGGAAGAGCGTGACGTGGCAAAAGCCCGTTCCGCATTAGTTCTACGCAGATACCAAAGCAGAGAAGTACGGGCCAAAAATTACAACGTTGGCGAATTAGTTCTACGCCTGCCGGACAAGAAAAAGGACAAACTCAAGCCCAAGTGGGAAGTTCCCTTCATAATTGACCAAGTCCTGACTGGTGGAGCGTACCGCCTGCGAGATGCATCGGATAACCGACTCGAGCCGAACCCATGGAACGCAGCCCGTCTCCGAAGATTCTATGCCTAGCGCCGGACTCTGTGTTCGTCTCCTACTTCTGTCCATTTTTTATATACTTTCTTTCTTACATTTCTCTCCTTCTCCCCTCCCTCTCTCTTATAACCTTTAAAGGCTCATAATGTGACGCGTTATCCGTGCTCATTAAACCTGGGGGCTTCTTTAAACAGAAGCTTATTTATACGGGCTTCATGCCCAACACATGTGTCACATTTCCGCATGTACCTTTTATTCACCATTATATGCATCAATATGACTTAAGTTTTGGCCAAGATGGGTTGCCTGGCTCCTGTGCTTACCCCTACGTTCCCGATTGTTGAGCACCACTGCGATTGTTACTGCCGGGTTAGCCGGATGTGTACCCCAGACAGCGTGAAGCCGAAAGCTAGCGTTCTTAAGGGAATATTCGGTCGGTGAACTAAAGATGATCTTTTTTTAATTTATCTATACGCACCCAGATGTTTTTCCTACGTCACTTTTCGCAGAATGGACATGCACTTTAGGGCATGCCTCCCAGGGAAAGGAACCCCTAACGGAACTATTCTCCCTGGAAGATGTTTCTTACTATCCATGTAATATAACATAACTAGTTGGGCACTTGTCTGTTCAAGCACTAATGACCCCTACGCCTGGTCTCCATGCATAACCCGTTTCTTATATAACCGTGAGGGTATTCGGACACACTCCGGACCGTCAGGTCCCGAGGTTGAAGCGAAAAGGTCGGCCATGACAAACGGTCTGCAATACGGCTAGAAGGCATTACACATGTCAATTAAAATTACATAGTCAATTTGACTGATTTTATTCCTCTTCAATACCATCTAACTGGCTGTCTAGTTTACAGTCCTGTTGGGAATACTTTGCGGCCAATTCTACCTGGCCGTATACTAAGCTCACCAGGATCTCCTTCCCACAGGTCCGAACTCGGCCAAATGGTTTGTGTCAGCCATCGTGTACCGCGTCTTAACCATGGCCCGGGCCTCCCTGGCGCCTTAATGGCAGGCCGACATCTTCCACAATCGGAAGCGCCGCCGCTCTCCCTTCAGCTTCTCTGCCTTCATGGCCTTCGGGCATGGAGACGGATGGCCACAAGGCCTGGGTGACGCCTTGCATCACCTGCCGAACTCGCTTGTGCAGTTGTGAGAGCTCGGGAAGAAGGTCACCCGTAGAACCGGGCATTTCCTCTGCGGGACGACCTGTTAGCATACCAATAGACATTACTCTGTTAGTCGACTTCCTCACTGAACTCTTTTTTCAAAGTTCGTTTAAGCACTTACTAAATGTGCCGCGTCGAAGCCGCTGATTCTCCTTAACGGAGTCCAACAGCTGGGCACGAACATCCTTCAGTTCAATGGCCAGCTTGGTGTTGGCATCTTGGAGATCGTTCTTCTCCCGCCTCACCTTTGTCAGCACGCTCTCACCAGCCTTCAGCTGGCGTAGGAGTTGTTGCTCTTCCGGATTTAATCCGGTGCCATCTGCAATTTCATTTGTCAGATTTGCACCCACGCTGCACTTCACAATATACTTATCTTTCGAAGCATATATTACCAGAGGGGGTCTCCTTGGGCTCCCCTGCCGCGGCTAGTGCGGCCTCAAGTTGGGCTTTGCACTCTTCCAGCTCCTGGGAGAGTAGGGTATTCTTTTCTGTAAGAACCTGCATAACAAATGATCCTTTAATCAGTTATTCTAACTGTTTCAAGTCTCGGGGGCTACTGGTATATATATAATTACCAAAAATTTCTTACCCGTATGTCTTTTACATATTGCTCTGTGGCTCTGGCTAGACCATTTTGAGCGGCATGGAGGTACGCATCTCCCGAATTGAAGGCATCCAATGCCTCCCTCGAGAAACAAGCGTCGTGAAGAACTGTCCGGCAACGCCTGTGGTTCATGGCACTCTCCACCTCGGAGTTGGTGGCAGACAGCATGTCCGCATCCTCTGTCGGAGGAGCGTCCGGTGCGCGCCTTGTGTTCGCCTCCGCTTCCGGACCAGGCTTTGGAGCCTGGCTGGTGGAGGCGCGATTGGCAATCTCTCCGAATATAGTCCGGCGAGGTCTCTTTGTCCTGAAGAGAGCACGAGTGTTAATATGCCTTGAAGGAATAGCACCTGGGAATAAGATGGCATGCTATAATTTTGCGCCGGCATCTCAGTCCGGACCGTACTTATTTTCAGCCCGCGGGCCCTTGCCGCCCCTCGTTGGCTCGTCGCCGCAGGCTTGACCTCCCGTCTCAAGGACCTCCCCTGCAAAACACGGTTGTCATACGGCAATCGAAAACACGTGAGGATAGATCCCTTTTCAAAGTGATGGGACTTCAGTCTCAGTTACCTGTGAGGCTGGGAGTAGCCCTGGGTAATCGGCTGTAATGGCCACCAAGGCATTGTCCTTGCTCAATTGATGAAACACCCCATCAATCAACTCCACAGATAAGTCCGGATCCTCTTGAGAGGCCAGGTCGAGGGACCGTCCCGGATCCTCAGGTTGTGGAGGAGGGCTGTTTATTTCTTTAACAGCCTGGCATAGTTCCTGCGTTGAAGTCGTTAGACTGAATATTTGACGATGGGAATATAAAACGGATGGGCAAGTAAAAGCGTCCACTTACCCAACATGGTGGATTGTACATAGAAAATCCACCCTGTGGGTTGACACGGAGAAATTCCTCCTCTTCTCGCTTGTACAAAGCGGACAAGATCTTTATTAGAGCGGGAGCCGAATCCGGCCCCTTACGGCCCTGGCGGGTGGCGTCGTCCTCCCCGTTGAAGTACCACATGGGGTGGCCTCTATATTGATGCGGCTGCACCCCTCGCATGATGCATGCGGCCATGACCCTGATCATGGTTAGTCCGGAATGAGCTAACAATCTTATCCGGCCCATCGGGTAAAGAACGTCCTTGTCACTTTCCCTCTGAGGGCTCCGTGGACGCTAGCTTAGGCACTTCTTTAGGGGAGCACTGTCGAACTCAGGGAGGCTGATACGGACAGGATCCAGCAGCGGGACATCCTCTATATAAAACCATTCCGAAGGCCAGTCCTCGGACGCCTTCTTTGGGGTTTCGGATAGATATCTGGTCCCGGCGATGCGCCTCACTTCGGCTCTGCCCACTTGATATACTGACCCCTTCTGAGAACGGGGCACAAGGCAGAATAGCCTTTTCCACAGCGCAAAATGAGCCTCGCAGCCCAAAAACAGCTCGCAAAGGGCTACGAAGCCCGCGATATGCAATATGCAGGCAGGCGTGAGGTTGTGCAGCTGGAGGCCATAGAACTCCAGGAGCCCCCGGAGAAACGGATGAATTGGAAATCTGAGCCCTCTTATTAAGTAAGGGACAAGGCATACCCGCTCTCCTTTGGAGGGATTGGGGGCGCTCTCCGCTTGCTCTCCGCCATTATAGGTGGCAAGTCCGGCTCGAACCGGGACCATATAGGCCGGGGGGAGAAATCCCTTGGTCTGGAGCGTCACTAGCTCACTATCCGGGATGGAGCATCTCTCCCAATCTCCAAGATGAGGGCTAGAAGGGCAAGAGGAGGAGCTGCGGCGGCCGGCCATGATAGAGTGGACCTCTGTCGGATATGCTCTGATGAATACTCGCGAAGGGGAGAAGGTGTGGTTTGGATCTGAATCCTCGTCCCCTTAAATAGGCGTCTCATTCACGCGGTTAGGGGTGTAAATGTAAAAACACCCTGACTTTTTGTGTTCGTTTGACATGTGGAAGACGGCCATTATTGGGCGTAGAAGCCAAAGAGCGCTACATTTACAAGAAACTGGACATTATTCAACAGGTACACGGAATTTGGAGGAGAACCCGCCTTACAATGCCGAAGACAATCTGCACGCTGGACTCGTCATCATTAAAGCCTGGTTCGGGGGCTACTGAGGGAGCCCTGGATTAGGGGGTGTCCGGATAGCCGGACTATACCTTCGGCTGGACTCCTGGACTATGAAGATACAAGATTGAAGACTTCATCCCGTGTCCGGAAGGGACTTTCCTTGGCGTGGAAGGCAAGCTTGGCGCTACGGATATGTAGATCTCCTACCATTGTAACCGACTCTATGTAACCCTAACCCTCCCCGGTGTCAATATAAACTGGGGGGTTTTAGTCCGTAGGAACAACAATCATACCATAGGCTAGCTTCTAGGGTTTAGCCTCTTTGATCTCGTGGTAGATCTACTCTTGTACTACCCATATCATGTCACATCCCTAGTTCTGGTATGGTCTTAGGCTTGCTTTGTGCATCATGTTTAAATTTCAAATGAAATTGAAATGGGGATGTTGCAAACCCTAGCACCAAAGTTTTTTCCCAGTAGGTTCAACTTTAAAATGGATTTCAATGAACCCAAAATGCTATTCAAAAATGTTCATGCTCTTTGGATAATGTTGGGAACAACAACCAGAGGTGATGCACATTTTTGCTACTCATTTTGGATTTTTGAATCAATGCATAAATATTTGATTTGGAGCTGTTTAAATTATGTAAATATTTTAATGGCTCCAAAAATGTTGGGAATTGGTGAGGGCCTCTGCAATATTATATCTAGATGCCACAAATATTTTCAGCATTTATGAAAGTGTTTTAACATTTCTTTTGGATACAAAACAAATGTCAGAAATAGAAAAAGAAAACAGGAAATAAGAAAAACACCTACCCATGCCACTTACCTGGCGGCCCAGCTGGCCAGCCCACCTGGCGGCCCAGCCCACCAGGGGCAGCCCCGTCTTCTACCTCTTGCCAGTAGGCAGAGGAGAAGCCGGGCACGACGCACGTGCCGGCGCCGCCCGGCCACCTCCTGCTTGCCTGGTTGTCCTCCCGTCGCCTTGGACCTTCCCTCGCATCGCCACGCACCTCCTTCGACCCCTGCTTCTCTCCCCTCTCGCTCTGGATTCCTCCCCCCTTCTCAGCTCGCTTCCGAACGGAGCACGTCACTGTCGTTCGCCATAGCCGCAACCACCGCCTCCTTCTCACCTCCCCGACGTGCCCCAGGTATTCGCCTCGTCGCCTTCGTCCTCATCGTCGAGCCACACATCGCCAGGAGCTCTGCTTCGCCATCAATTCCGTCGTCTTCAACCTCTCGGCCGCCGTGGATCTCCGTCGCCGCTCGCCGCCATCAGCGCGTCCCCGAGCCCGCTGAGTTGCTCTTCCGGTCCACTGTGAGCATCGCGTCGGTTCCCCCTTCTTCCCTGCCTTCCCGTGCACCGCAACACTACGCCCGCTCGAGGCCGAACTCCGGCCGCCGCCCTGAGCTCCGCTCCGGCGAGCTCCGGCCTCCCCAGCTCATCCCACATGCTCCACTGGATGCGGACGACGACGGACTACGCCCCGGTGGTCTCCGCGCGTCCAGCCGCCGCTCGGAGCGCAATTCCGGGGAGTCGCCTGCCGCGGGTTTGGTTGTGGCCGGCCGAACTCCGGCGACTGTTGACATGGCCTCTAATTAGGCACTAATTACCCCTAGAGCCACTAATAGTGGGCCCCAGCGCCACTAATCTAAATTAGATTAGAAATAACCCCCCTGTTAACTAACTATGACACTGACGTGTGGACCCCACACGTCAGGTTTGACCAGTCAGCGCTGTTGACTTGCTGATGCAAGCATGATGCAGTGCTGACGCAATAAGCTATTTTCTGGATTTAAAATAAATTAGGAAATTCTAGAAAATGATATAAACTTCAAAAATTCATAGAAATTAAACCGTAGCTCAGAATGAAATAAATTATATATGAAACATCATCAGAAAAATGCAAGGAATCCATTTATGCTAGTTTCATGCATGAAAAACCAACCTATACTTGCTGTATAAGTGAAAATGTAATAATGGCATGTTATATATTTAATTTGGGGTTTGCATATGAACCCTTGGTTCATATGGACTTCAACCAAATTGATGCTAGATGCATTAGGGCAAATCATAGCATCTTTGAAATGTCATCTTCATGCATCATATTGTTGCATATGGTTGTTTATTGATTGCCGGCACCGTCCCCTCTCGGTAGGTTCTACTCCGGAAGGTGTCCCGAGTACCTGTCTCGGGAGCAGTGCTTCTTCGTGGATCTATCAGGCAAGCAACCCCCCTCCTTGAGCATTTTGATAAATCCCACTCTCTCGCTCCTGCTCCGAATACTGCATTAGGACAACAACGATTCAAACTGCTACTTTTTGCTGCGGTAGTTGAACCCATTCCTTTGCATGACCTGTCATTGCCACAGTAAATAGTTGAAACCCACTAGCATGAGTAGGAGTTGCTTGAGCCTTGATGTGCCCGCTCATCTATGCTTGTTTTCTTTATGCCAACTATGCTTAGAGTTGTGTCAGGTCTGATTGATCGGAAATGAATCGTTTTGGTGAACATGTCCTACCGATAAAGGCTAAGTGTGTGAACACGTTTTGGTAAAGGTTGCGATGAGAGGCCATGTAGGAGTACATGGTGGGTTGTCTCATTGGAATCGTCCCTAAGCACTGAGTTTTGTGTATGTTATCCAAGTCCAGTTACTACCACACATTGGGTTCCGGTCATCCGGCCCCTCTCGGCTTATTAATCCACTGGATCTCTGTCCAGAAGTTGCAACTAGTTTCGGGCGTTTGTAGGTAGTGCTAGTTGTCTACCAGGTGGTTTCCGACGGGACGGGCTTGGGACAGACTAGGCACCGTGGCACGGTGTACCAAGTGGCACCCGGATGGTGGGCTTGGGAACCCTGCACACATTGTTTGGGGCCGTGAGCGACACCCCGGCCGGATCTCCTTGCGGATGGAACCCGAATAGGCGATAAACCTGGACGAGAGACTTGTGTGGTTAGTCAGGTCGTGGCCAACACCCTCGCCCGGCTTCCGCTTGAAGGTTGTCGAGGTACATGACGTGTACAGGGCTATAAGTGGCGAGAGCGTGTGTGAAGAAGTACACCCGTGCAGGGTCAATATTATCTATTCGAATAGCCGTTTTCCTCGGATATGGAAACTTGGAGCACTTATGTAGTACATAGACAACTTGAAGTGGATACTCTAAAATCCGCAAGATAAGCGTGAGTGCTATGGATGGCCTTCTTGTAGGGAGACGGGAACGGATCCATAGTGGAGTATTGTTATGGTGAATATGTGGACTCGTGTGCGTCTTCTCACCTCCAAGAAGTTTCTGATACTCGTAGTATAGGTTAGCCACTGAGTCAAAGCTGGCTTGCTGCTGTTAAAACTCCACCGCCCCCTTTGTTGATAATGTTGCATATGTAGATAGTTCTAATGTAAGACTTGCTGAGTACCTTTGTACTCACGTTTGCTTATTTATGTTTTGCACTTGGTTACACTAGTGACTTCGACGAGTAGCTTGTATCCCATCTGCGATCTTGTACCCATGGGAGTGTCGTGTTTAGTCAGGCTTCTTAGTCTTTTCCTTTGTAGTTGTCTGTACTCAGACATGTAATGCTTATGTTGCTTGTATGCTCTGAATGATGTGTCATGAGACCCCTGTTTGTATTGAATACTATGTGGCTCTTCTGGGCCTTTATCTCTATGAGTTTGAGTTATGTTGTGATGCCATGTTGTACAGCACATACTTGCATGTTATGCGTACGTGTAACGTGTATTGCTATGTGTGGGATCCGACAACCTAGTTGTTTACCTCTGATAGCCTCTCTTATGGGGAAATGTAGTCTTGTGCTTCCATGAGCCATAGTGGTCCGCTACAGCCCGGTTCACCGGAGTCCTGCTAGCCCAGCACTACTGCTCCGGAACACTTGACTGGCCGGCATGTGATTCACTTCGTTCCTGTGTCTGTCCCTTCGGGGAAATGTCATGCGGTGACATCCGGAGTCCTGTTAGCCCAGTGCTACAGCCCGGATTCATACGCTGTTGACCGACATGCTCGAGGTTGATTCATGTATGCCTGTTCCCGTAAGTTAGTGCTACTTTGGGTTCACGACTAGTCATGTCGGCCCGGGTTCTCTGTCATATGGATGCTAGCGACACTATCATATACGTGAGCCAAAAGGCGCAAACGGTCCCGGGCCAGGTAAGGTGGCACCCGTGGGAATACCGTGCATGAGGCCGCAAAGTGATATGAAGTGTTACATGCTAGATCGGTGTGACTTAGGATCGGGGTCCCGACAACGTTGGTATCAGAGCCTGACTGACTGTAGGATTACCAAGCCAAACTGGTCGAAGTTGAGTCTAGAAATGCTTTAGTTATATAAGGGAATTGATTTGGAAGGGAACATAATTAAGGCTCTTTTTACTCCTTTACCTCATGTCATTCTTTCTGAGTCAGCCTCTTCGTTTCTACGAGTGTTAAGGCCTAGGCTTCTCTTTTATCTCTCAGGATGACGTGTTACTAAACCGTAAAGTCTTAGGATTGTTGGGTTGTGTCTCCTTACAGTTCTACTACTTCCGTGTGTCCTCAGTTTGACCCAGAACCTTGATGTTATGATGCTGATTGATTATGCTATTCCTTCGATGAATGTCTCAAAAATCCTTTTGAGCATTTACAACCGTTATACTGCCGAAATTGTCCCAGGATTTCAAGAATTTCAAATGCTTTTGCATTACATTCCGCATCCCTATGTCGATGCTAATTCCATCCTTGTTTCCTTGGTTTCTGTGCCAGGATGTCGTCTGCTAACCGAGGTTAAGTTGCTCATAGCAAGAACCATGGAGATGGTAGGGATGAGGATCCTCCTGACCAGCCTTTGATGGCTGAGTTCTTGTTAGTGCCCGAGTGGAACGAGCGTGAGACTAACCGCTTGCTGGCACCGATTGAGTAGAACACCGCACATCAGCGTAAGAAGTTGGTTTCCATCACTGACTTCATTGGTCTGAAACCACCCACCTTCCATCATTCCATTGAGCCACTCGATGCAGATGACTGGCTCCGAAGCATCACTCACAAGTTGCTTTCTGCGAACGTGGCTGAAGGTGACAAGGTCACCTATGCTACCTATCACCTTGAAGGTCCTGCTAGTATTTGGTGGCAGATCTATGAGGCTATGCTTCCAGCTGGTCAGATTCCTACCTGGAAGGATTTCACCGAGGCTTTTCATGAGCACCACATTCCTCAGGCTCTCATTGACCGGAAGAGGGAAGAGTTCTGTAGTTTTACCCAGGGTAAGTTGCCTGTTGATGCCTACAGTAGGGAGTTTGGAAACCTCGCCTGCTATGCTATAGAAGAAGTGTCCACGGACGCTAAGAAATAGGCTAGGTTCCGGAAGGGTCTCAACCCTAAGTTGCGTCGTGATCTCCACCTGCATCATTGTGATACTTTCCAAGCTCTTGTGAACAAGGCCATTAATGCAGAGACAGCTCAACTCACTTACGAGGAGTCTCGTAAGCACAACCGTGATCTGGGTTCTTCCTCCCGCTCTGGCTATCAGAAGCGATGGATTTGGATTCTGAACTCGGCTCTTCCACCTCGGTCTGTACCAAGGCCATCCGATGTGGCGCCTCACCCAACTCAGCAACATGCTCCACCTAGGCCTATTAGTAGACCACTTGCCAATGTAGGTCCACGTCCTACCTCAGGAACTTGCTTCACCTGTGGAGGACCAGGACACTATGCACGTGACTGCCCTCAGTCTAGTTATACGCCACCCCAGTCTGAGAGGTCTGTTGGCCGTGAAAAGCCATCAGTCAAGATGATCAGTACCAAGCCAGCCTCCATTGAATGAGCTTGTGTGCACCATGTCTCAGCTTCAGAAGTTCAAGATGATCCCGACATCGTACTGGGTACGCTTCTTGTTAATTGTCACCCAGCTTCAGTTCTGTTCGATACTGGAGCATCCCACTCCTTCATATCCGAAGGTTATGCTCGGTTGCACGACATGTCATTTTGTGATATGCCAACTCCACTAATAATCCAGACTCTTGGTTCCAAATGGCAAACCTCCAAGGTAAGCCATGGTAATGAAATCCTTGTTGACAGACTGGTATTCCTTGCTTCTTTGATATCTCTAAAGTCCTCAGATATTAACATCATCTTGGGTATGGACTGGATGATAGCTCATCATGCCAAGATTGATTGTTACACTAGATCTGTTCAACTTACACATCCATCTGGCAAAATAGTCACTGTCTCCACTAGAGTTGCAAGGCGTCAACTCTATTCTCTTAATGCCAGCCCTCTTCCAGACCCTGAAGATATTCCGGTAGTCCATGACTTCCCGGATGTTTTTCCAGAAGAACTGCCAGGTGTCCCACCTGACAGAGATCTAGAGTTTGCCATATAACTTATCCGAGGAACTGTTCCAATCTCTAGGAGACCATACAAGATGGCACCTTTGGAGTTAGCTGAGCTTAAGAAACAACTTGATGAGTCTTTGCAAAAGGGTTTCATCCGTCCCAGTTCTTCTCCTTAGGCTTGTCCTGTCCTCTTCGTCAAGAAGAAGGATGGCGCGGATTGGATGGTTGTAGATTATCGTCCCGTTAAATTGGTCACGATAAAGAACAAGTATCCGCTCCCCAGGATCAACGACCTATATGATCAGCTCGCTGGATCCTCAGTCTTTTCCAAGATGGATTTGAGGTTAGGCTACCACCAAATCAAGATCAGAAATGGGGACATCCCCAAAACGGCCTTTGTCACTCGTTATGGTCAATACGAGTACACCGTGATGTCTTTCGGCCTAACCAAAGCTCCATCTACTTTCTCCCGCTTGATGAACTCTATCTTTATGGAGTACTTAGATAAGTTCGTCGTGGTTTATCTTGATGATATTCTTATTTACTTGAAAAACAAGGAAGAGCATGCCGAACATCTTAGGCTTGTGTTAGGTAAACTCAGAGAGCACCGCCTTTATGCCAAGTTCTCCAAGTGTGAATTTTGGTTGCCAGAAGTGACCTATCTGGGCCACATGATCTCTGGTAAGGGCATTGCTGTCAATCCCGAGAGAGTCATAGCCGTTCTCGATTGGACTCCACCCGAAATGGTCAAACAAGTTAGGAGTTTCCTTGGTCTAGCCACTTATTATCGCTGCTTCGTTGAAAACTTCTCCAAAGTGGCCAAACCCCTCACGGAGCTTCTCAAGAAAGATAAAGGTTTGAGTGGACCCACAGTGTGAGCATAGTTTTCAGGAACTGAAAAGACGCCTGACTTCTGCGCCCATACTCGTGCCACCGGATTTCACTAAGGAGTTTGTTATCTATTGCGACGCTTCGCGTCAAGGACTAGGTTGCATTCTTATGCAGGATCGTCATGTGATTGCCTATGCATCTCGATAGTTGCATCCACATGAGGAGAATTATCCTACACATGATATAGAGCTTGCAGCTGTAGTCTATGCACTTAAGACTTGGCGACATTACCTTCTTGGTAACCGTTGCGAAATCTTCACTGACCATCAGAGTCTCAAGTATATCTTCACCCAACCGGATCTGAATCTCAGATAGAGACGTTGGCTAGAGTTGATCTCGGATTACGACTTAGGAATCACCTACACCCCAGGCAAAGTCAATGTCATGGCTGATGCTTTAAGTCGTAAATCCTATTGCAACAACCTCAAGTTGCAACAATGTCAACCACCCCTCCATGAGGAATTCTGTAAGCTTAACCTTCACATAGCTCCACGTGGTTCCCTTTCTACCTTGGTGGCGAAACCTACCCTTACGGATCAGATCATAGAGGCTCAGAAGCATGATACAGGAATCTCCCGGATTAAGAAAAATATTTCCAAGGGAGTTCCTCGCTGTTTCTCTATGGATGAACGATGTGTGGTTTACTTTGGAAACCGTTTGGTGGTTCCCAAATGTCAACAGATGCAGCAACTGATCCTTAAAGAGGCCCATGAATCCCCTCTCACGATTCATCCCGGTAGTACAAAGATGTATCAGGACCTACGCTAGAGGTTCTGGTGGACTAGGATGAAGAGAGAAATCGCTCAGTATATTGCCAACTCTGACGTTTGTCGTCGCGTTAAGGCAGAGCATCAAAGACTTGCTGGCACCCTTCAACCTTTAGCTATTCTCAAGTGGAAATGGGACAAAGTTGGTATGGACTTCATCACCGGTTTTCCCAGGACCAAGAAAGGAAATAATGCTATCTTCGTAGTCATTGATCGTCTCTCCAAAGTGGCTCACTTCCTACCTGTTCGAGAGAGTATCACTGCTAGTCAGCTCGCTGACTTATATATCTCCCGAATAGTGTCACTCCATGGTGTTCCACTAGAGATCAATTCAGACCGTGGCAGTCTTTTCACCTCTCATTTCTGGGAAAGCTTCCAGAATGCCATGGGCACCCATCTTTCCTTCAGTACCGCTTTCCACCCTCAATCAAGTGGTCAGGTGGAAAGGGTCAAACAAATTCTTGAAGACATGCTTAGAGCTTGCGTTATCTCATTTGGTATGGATTCGGAGAAATGTCTTCCCTTTGCCAAGTTTGCTTATAACAATAGGTACCAATCCAGTGTTAAGAAAGCACCCTTCGAGATTCCGTATGGACAAAGATGTCGAACACCTCTGAACTGGTCAGAAACCGGTGAAAGACAATTCTTTGGAGTGGATATGATCCAGGAGGTAGAAGAGCAAGTTCACATCATTCGTGAGAATTTGAAAACAGCCCAATCTCGTCAAAAGAGCCAGTATGACCATCGTCATAAGGAAGTGGCTTATGAAGTTGGTGACAAGGCTTACCTTCGGGTTACTCCTTTGAAGGGTACCCATCGTTTCGGTATCAAGGGCAAGTTGGCTCCTTGTTACATTGGTCCTTTTCGCATTCTCGCTAAATGAGGAGAGGTTGCCTACCAGTTGGAACTACCCCCACATCTTTCTCGAGTACATGATGTCTTCCACGTCTCTCAACTCAGGCGTTGCTTCTCGGATTCCATCCGCGGAGTGGACCACGAAATGCTTGATCTCCAATATAACCTCACTTATCGAGAGTACCCCGTTCGCATTCTGGATCAAGCAGAGCATGTCAATTAACGTCATAACATCAAGTTTCTCAAGGTTAAGTGGTCTCATCATGCCGAGAGAGAAGCTACTTCGGAGCGAGAAGATCGTCTTCGACTTGAGTACCCCGCTTTCTTTCCGCCAACTCCTGAATCTCGGGACGAGATTTTTTCGAGTGGGGGCGAGTTGTCACATCCCTAGTTATGGTATGGTCCTAGGCTTGCTTTGTGCATCATGTTTAAATTTCAAATGAAATTGAAATGGGGATGTTGCAAACCCTAGCACCAAAGTTTTTTCCCACTAGGTTCAACTTTAAAATGGATTTTCAATGAACCCAAAATGCTATTCAAAAATGTTCATGCTCTTTGGATAATGTTGGGAACAACAACCAGAGGTGATGCACATTTTTGCTACTCATTTTGGATTTTTGAATCAATGCATAAATATTTGATTTGGAGCTGTTTAAATTATATAAATATTTTAATGGCTCCAAAAATGTTCAGAATTGGTGAGGGCCTCTGGAATATTATATCTAGATGCCACAAATATTTTCAGCATTTATGAAAGTGTTTTAACATTTCTTTTGGATACAAAAAATATGTCAAAAATAGAAAAAGAAAACAAGAAATAAGAAAACCACCTACCCATGCCACTTACCTGGCGGCCCAGCTAGCCAGCCCACCTGGCGGCCCAGCCCACCAGGGGCAGCCCCGTCTTCTACCTCTTGCCAGTAGGCAGAGGAGAAGCCGGGCACGACGCACGCGCCGGCGCCGCCCGGCCACCTCCTGCTTGCCTGGCTGTCCTCCCGTCGCCCTGGACCTCCCCTCCCATCGCCACGCACCTCCTTCGACCCCTGCGTCTCTCCCCTCTCACTCTGGATTCCTCCCCCCTTCTCTGCTCGCTTCCGAACAGAGCCCATCACCCCCGTTCACCATAGCCGCAGCCATCGCCTCCCTCTCGCCTCCCCGACGTGCCCCAGGGATTCGCCTCGTCGCCTTCATCCTCATCGTCGAGCCACACATCGCCAGGAGCTCTGCTTCGCCATCAATTCCGTCGTCTTCAACCTCTCGGCCGCCGTGGATCTCCATCGCCGCTCGCAGCCGTCAGCGCGTCCCCGAGCCCGCTGAGCTGCTCTTCCGGTCCACTATGAGCCTCGCGTCGGTTCCCCCTTCTCCCCTGCCTTCCCGTGCACCGCAACACTGCGCCCGCTTGAGGCCGAACTCCGGCCGCCGCCCTGAGCTCCGCTCCGGCGAGCTCCGGCCTCCCCAGCCCATCCCACATGCTCCACTGGATGCGGACGACGACGGGCTACGCCCCGGTGGTCCCCGCGCGTCCAGCCGCCGCTCGGAGTGCAATTCCGGCGAGTCGCCGCCGCGGGTTTGGTTCACTAGTAGAAAAAGGGTCAAACGTGAAGCACATTAGTGCCGGTTCCAATGGCTAGCCGGGCCGCTTTCATTAGTACCGGTTCGTGGCGAACCTTTAGCACCGATTCATGCCACGAACCGATACTAATGGGAGTGGTGGCAGGATGTTGTCAGAATGGGGTCCCTCCAGCCCCTTTAGTACCGGTTCCTGGCTCAAACCGGTACTAAAGGTCGTCCTACATAAACCCTTTGTTCACCCGAGCTCGCTCTGTTCTTCCCCTTTCCCCTCTCCTCTCTGTTCATCCCCTCTTCCTCTCGAGCTCATCACACATTTTGCCCAAAATTTGTCAAGATTTGAAGGCCCCCATCCATTCAAATGATCACAAAGGTTAGCAACTTTGTCCTTTCATGTCTCATTGCTAGATTAGCTCTTGCAATGCTTTATATAGTGATTAATTTGTGAGTTTAGTAATTTGGGAGGATATATATATATATGTGCTAGTATTTGATTTATATGCAATATGAGGTCAAAAATAACACTTAGTTTGCATATGTAGGTGTGGTTTACTTAGTGCCTTCTAAATCTCCATCGTAGCCACCGTCGATCGCCCGCACCGTCCCGTCGCCGGCACCACCTTGTGGTGAGCCTCTTGTTCATGAAATTTTATATAAAAATTGAAGTTTGTGTGATTTGGATATATAGTTACTCGTATAATTATCTTACCCGTACGTTGTTTGTTATACATATAGTGCCATGGTTTTGATATCCGTCCCCGTCGGCCCTAGTCCTTGTTATGATTCGGATGTGGTATGTATATTCTCTTTTAAAACTAGTTGCATTTCGTGTTTATGACAAATTATGCCCATCAAGTTGACATAGAAATTTTTTCTAGGAGGTATGTGAACCGAAAATTCCAACCGACCCTATTGCCGAGAGGTTAAATTTAGTTGAAAGAGAAAACGAGTACTTGAAAGAAAAATTGAAAAGAATTGAGGGGGAGAAGATGGAATTGGAGTTGCATGTTGCCGATGTCGTCGATGATCACAAGATGAAGATGGAGAAAATGTGCTTGAAGATTAGAAAGATTAGAAAATATGCCATCGATAGTGAGGCTTGGTATCATTATGCTGTTGGATCCATTGTTACCTTAGTTGCGATCTTGATTGTATTTGTTGTTGCATTTAAATGCTTTAGCTAGAGAGTTATTTGTTTGTTGCATTTAAGTGTTGTATGAACTTTATGTATGAACTTGTATTAATTTGGTCTATTCGGTGTTGTGTAATGAAGATGAGCCGGCAATGGATGTACGATGACCGATGCTCTCCCCAGTTCGTTGAGGGCGTGCATACTTTTCTGCTTGCGGCTGAGGCAAACAAGCGGGCGGATGGTTTTATGCCTTGTCCATGTGCTCGCTGTAAGAATGGTCACAATTACTCTACGTCAAGAACCATGCACATCCACCTGTTTAAGTCCGGTTTCATGCCCCATTATAATGTTTGGACCAAGCACGGAGAAAGAGGGGTTATGATGGAAGACAATGAAGAAGAAGAGGACGACGACAGCTATCCTGGCCATGGGTTCCCTGAATATGATGATACAACAATGGGGGAAGAAGCTGAGCCGGTAATGCGGGAAGAAGCTGAGACGGCAATCCGGGAAGAAGCTGAAGAAGAGGCATCAGATGAGCCCGTTGATGATCTAGGTCGGGCCATTGCCGATGTAGAGAGAAACTGCACAAGTGATTTGGAGAAGAAGAAGTTGCAGCGCATGTTAGAGGATCACAAAAAATTGTTGTACCCGAATTGCGTAGGTGACAAGAAAAAGCTGGGCACCACACTGGAATTGCTGCAATGGAAGGCAGAGAATGGTGTATCTGACAAGGGATTTGGAAAGTTGCTGGTAATGATAAAGGATATGCTTCCAAAGGACAATGGATTGCCCGAGAGTACGTACGAAGGAAAGAAGGATGTCTGCCCTCTAGGGTTAGAGGTGCAGAATATACATGCATGCCCTAATGATTGCATCCTCTACCACGGTGAGTACGAGGATTTGAACGCTTGCCCGGTATGTGGTGCATTGCGCTATAAGATCAGCCGCCATGACCCTGGTGATGTCGAGGGCCAGCGCCCCAGGAAGAAATGCCTGCCAAGGTGATGTGGTATGCTCCTATAATACCACGGTTGAAATGTTCGTTCCAAAACAAAGAGCACTCCAAGGCGATGCGATGGCACAGAGAAGACCGTAAGAAATACGGAAAGTTGAGAGTACCCGCTGACGGGTCGCAGTGGAGAAAAATCGAAAGAAAGTACGGGAAGGAGTTTGCAGATGACGCAAGGAGCTTATGGTTTGGTCTAAGCGCAGATGGCATTAATCCTTTTGGGAGCAGAGCAGCAACCATAGCACCTGGCCTGTGACTCTATGTTTGTATAACCTTCCTCCTTGGTTGTGCATGAAGCGAAAGTTCATTATGATGCCAGTGCTCATCCAAGGCTCTAAGCAACCCGGCAACGACATTGATGTGTACCTAAGGCCATTAGTTGAAGAACTCTTACAACTGTGGAATGGAACAGGTGTACGTGCGTGGGATGAGCACATGGGGGAAGAATTTGACCTAAAGGCGTTGCTGTTCATGACCATCAATGATTGGCCTGCTCTCAGTAACCTTTCAGGACAGACAAACAAGGGATACCGCACATGCACGCACTGTTTGGACGATACCGACAGTATATATTTGGCTAATAAGAATGTGTACATGGGACATCGTCGATTTCTTACAAGCAGGCATCCCGTAAGAAAGAAAGGCAAGCATTTCAAAGGTGAGGCGGATCACCGGACGAAGCCTCGCCACCGGACTGGTGCTGATGTACATGATATGGTCAAGGATTTGAAGGTGGTCTTTGGAAAGGGTCCTGGTGGACAACCTGTTCCGAATGACGCTGACGGACGCGCACCCATGTGGAAGAAGAAATCTATATTTTGGGACCTGCCCTATTGGAAAGACCTCGAGGTCCGCTCCGCAATCGACGTGATCCACATGACAAAGAATATTTGTGTGACCCTGCTTGGCTTCTTGGGCGTGTATGGGAAGACAAAAGATACACCTGAGGCACGGGAGGACCAGCAACGTATGCACGGAAAATACGGCATACATCAGGGTCATGCAAACTACGCTCTTACCAAAGAAGAGAAGGAAATCTTCTTTGAATGCCTGCTCAGTATTAAGGTACCGTCTGGCTTCTCGTCGAATATAAAGGGAATAATAAACATGGCAGAGAAAAAGTTCCAGAACCTAAAGTCTCATGACTGCCACGTGATTATGACGCAACTGCTTCCGGTTGCATTGAGGGGGCTTCTACCGGAAAACGTTCGATTAGCCATTGTGAAGCTATGTGCATTTCTCAATGCAATCTCTCAGAAGGTAATCGATCCAGAAATCATACCAAGGTTACAGAATGATTTGGTGCAATGTCTTGCCAGTTTTGAGTTGGTGTTCCCACCATCCTTCTTCAACATCATGACACACGTCCTAGTTCACCTATGTGAAGAGATTAACGTTTTGGGTCCTGTATTTCTACACAATATGTTCCCCTTTGAGAGGTTCATGGGAGTCTTAAAGAAATATGTTCATAACCGTGCTAGGCCAGAAGGAAGCATCTCCAAGGGCCGTCAAAATGAGGAGGTCATTGAGTTTTGTATTGACTTTATTCCTACACCTTAAGCCGATTGGTGTTCCTGAATCGCGGCATAAGGGCAGACTGGATGGAAAAGGCACGCTAGGAGGGGAACAAATAATATGTATGGACGGACATTCTCTCACTGAAGCACACTACACAGTTCTACAGAATTCCGCCTTGGTGGCTCCGTATATGGATGAACACAAGAATTTGCTATGCTCCAAACACCCGGAGCGGTCTGATGACTGGATTACACGTGAACAAACCAGGAGTTTCGCCAGCTGGTTGCAAGCATGTACCATGCATGACACCTCTATTGAAGATGACCTATACTTGTTGTCCCAGTTACCATCTTCGAATATAATGACTTTCAAAGGGTACGAGATAAATGGTAATACATTTTACACGATCGCCCAAGATAAGAAGAGCACCAACCAAAATAGTGGTGTCCGCTTTGATGCAGAAACCAAGACGGGAAAGGAAACATATTATGGTTATATACAGGACATATGGGAACTTGACAATCGATGTGGTTTGAAGGTCCCTTTGTTTCGGTGCAAATGGGTCAATATGACACGAGGCGGGGTAACGGAAGACCCGCAGTACGGAATGACAACAGTGGATCTCAACAATCTTGCGTATGCAGACGAACCATTCGTCCTAGCCAATGATGTGGCACGGGTTTTCTATGTGAAGGACATGTCTACCAAGCCAAGAAAAAGAAAAGATAAGAAAGCGAATGCATCATACGATGAGCCAAAGCGGCACATAGTTCTTTCTGGGAAGAGAAACATCGTGGGAGTGGATGACAAGACAGACAAGTCAGAAGATTATGAAAAGTTTGATGAAATTGCTCCATTCACAGTGAATATTGACCCGAGCATCCCGTTAAATGATGAAGATTTTCCATGGTTACGGTGCAAAGGGACACACGCGAAGAAAAAGTTTCACACCCAAAGATCTGGGATGTGATCGGCTTCACTAGCTATCATCACTTTCTTCTGTGTTTCACACCCAGAAGGGAATCTCTATAATAGTTAGGGTAGTTAATTATGTGTTTTGGCATTTGAAACGCGAAGAAATTTTATGTGCAAACAAATTCTTTCATGCCTTTACTGATTTTTAAAGTTAAGTTATTCACAAACTAGTGATTCACACTAATTTCAAATAATTCAAAATTTAAACTATTCAAATTTGAAAACTACGGGCACTAACAAAAAGTTTGTAATTTTTTGTACCTAAAGCAAAAATATTCACAAAGAAACTCTAAATACAAAAAAAAATCAAAAATAAATAAAGCAAAAAAATAAATAAAAAAAGCCCGACTACTAGCTAGAGCGGCCTGCATACGACTAGAAACCCAACCCCATTGTTGGGCCATGATGCAGGCCTGCAAAGGTAGGCCCAGAACGCCTGCATTTGAGAGGAGCTCGAAGGAGCAGCCGTGGCTGGGTTTATAAACCAGTGCGGCTGCCCTTCGCTAGGCGAGGTGGGACTAAACTTTGCGCCCCTCGCCTGGCAGCGCACCCCCCTTTAGTACCGGGTCGTGGCATCAACCGGTACTAAAGGGGGGGGGGTCTTTAGTACCGGTTGGAGCCACCACCCGGTACTAAAGGCCTGCCCATCCCGCTGCTTGGCCTGGCCAAAACAGGCCTTTAGTACCGGTTGGTGGCTCCAACCGGTACTAAAGGTGCCTTCTATATAAACAACACTTCGAAAAATGTCATTCTCCCTCTGTTTCTTCCTCTGTTTCCCCAATCGACGCCGTCGCCGCCCCCGTCCTACACCGCCCCCGTCGCGCGCCGTTGCCGTCGCCGCCCCCATCCTCGTCGCCACCCTCATCCCCGTCGCCGCCCTTGTCCCCGTCGCTGCCCCCGTCGCCGTCGCCGCCCTCGTCTCCGTCGCCGCCCCGGGCCCGTCCCCGTCGCGCCGTCCCCGCGTGGCCGCCCTGTCACGCCCCGGGTCGTCGCCTCGCCGTCGCCGTCGCCCCGATGTGAGCTCTCCCCCTCTAACCCCTCTCCCTCGCCCCCGGTGGCCACCATGGGCGCCGCCCCTCCCCGAGCCCATACACACACACAAGCATGATGAACACACACACACGCACATTTCTTTAATTAGGTTAATTAGTATATACGTATTTTGTATGTTTAACTAGTTTAGATTTTTCAGATTATTATTTTTTCACTAGTATATATGTATGAATGCATGCTAGATGGATATAATTAGTGTTTAATTAGTATGGAATTTTTTTATGTAATGTTGTTTTTCTGTTTTTAATGGATGTATAGAAGTTGTTTTTTCTGTTTTTAGTGTTAGATGCTTAATTAGTATGAAATAGCATATAGAATTTTGACATATGCAATGATAGAATAATTAGTGTTACATTTGCATATAGTATTTGTTGTCGACGATGCCCGGCCCGCATCCTCGCCGTCGAACCGTTCGCGACGACGTCCTGCTTCACAGGACCCATGTCTGGGACTGGGCTCCCCCGGGCTGGCACTGGGAGGTGCTACTTTCAGGGGCGCGACGCTTGGTGAGGAACCCGGCCCCGGGTACCGTCGTCGACCCTCATCTCCTTTGGTGGCATTCGCGTGGGCCACTTTCGGTGCGGAGGGAGCCGGCCCCGCCGGAGGTGGTACGTCGCCGTGTCAGGGAGGAGGACGAGCACGTCCTTCACTACATGGCTGCTATGGACGTCAAGTTCTCCAATACCTGACAGGTTCTTTGGGGAGATCACCCGAGCTATGATCCAGTGATGGTTCCTTCACTTTGGTTGTCCACCGCCTAGATTACTCTCTAGTATTCGATCTTTATTAGCTAGCTAGCTAGTGATGTATTCGATATATAATATTCGAGATGATTTATTCGAGATTATATATATTATTTGAGACGATGTATTCGAGATTATATCTATTATTCGAGACGACATATTCGAGATTATATCTATTATTCGAGACGATGTATTCGAGATTATATCTATTATTCGAGATTATACTAAATTGTTTTATATTTCTTTTGGCATAGTTAAATAAAAGCTATGGCGGACAATACCGACAGAGAGAGAGAACAGACCATGTTCGATATCATTCGCGGGCCAGATGAATATCAGAATGAAGAAGATTTTGACGGCTCCGAATTTCTAAACAACACCGGAGAGGGTGATATGGTATTCGATCGCGACGACCGAGAAGATGAAGTCATGAACTACGACGAAGAACATGTTGATCCTGAAACAACAAACACCGGCGAGGTATATATATTTATATAAGCAGGAATCTTGTGATCATCGCATGTTTTAAATGAGTTGAAGATGTATTAGCGAATCGATCTTTCTTCTTTCAGCCATCCGGATCGAGCAAATCTTCAGGCAAAAGGACGAAACGAGGCCCGAACAAAAAGTTGAAGGAGGGCGTAAAGTACAATATCGAGGCATTCAAACCTAATGGCGAACCATTAGCGCCTAAGAAGATTGCGGACAAGTTCGTTCATCAGTACGGAGTTCTTGTGAAGGACCAACTCCCGATCTCCCTTCAAGAATGGAGAAAGCCAGCAAAGCCATGTCCAAATGTTACTTTTGTCGACGAGAATAAAAAAAAACTGCTTTGGGATACTCTCATGGAACATTTCACCCTACCAGATAATTTCACAGAAGCAGATGCGCGGAAAGTCAAGGACGCTGCTTTTAGGAAGATGGCGGTTGCATTCAAGAACCACAAGAGAACGACGTGGGAGAAGTACGTCAATGGAGGAAGGAAGACTCCAGTATTCGAGGGGATACTAGAGAATCAAAGTGCTCATTGGGACGATTTCGTGAAATTCAAGGATTCAGAATTAGCTAAGGAATGGTCGAGAATAAACAAGAAGAATGCCGAAAAAAGGATAAGTTCCATAAGCTGGGGCCAGGTGGCTACGCGGTGGCAATGCCTAGAGATGGAGGATGCAGGTGTCACTCCGGTTACTAAGAGCTGGCCCCCCAGGTGTAGGACTTGGTTCTATGCACATGCGGGGGAGTTGGACCCGAAGACAGGCAATGTTTCGACGAAGGCATGTCTGAACTGAGCCGACGATGCGCTACTTGTTGCAATAGAAGAGGCTCGATCGGGGGTGTTCCATCCCAACACAGAGAATGACAAGCTTACGCATGCCCTGGGAAATCCTGAACACCCGGGAAGAACACGAGGCAAGGGCGCTCTTCTGTGGTATGAGGGGTTTTCGGACTGGAACGCCGACTACAGAACCCGTGCGAGAAAGAAGATTGCGGAGGAGAAGAAGTGGAAGATGGAGGAGGAGCAGAGGAAGCGGGACTATGAACGCCTTCAAGGCCTAGAAGCAAGTCAAGCGGAATTGGCAGCTAAATTCTAGCGGCAGCAGGAGAAGATTGACTCACTTAGCCAGCAAAGGGGGTCTCAGCATCTGCAGCAGCTAGCGGATGATCCAGCATTGGATACCACCGCCCCAACCATGCCGAGAAGCAGCGTGGGTTCCACCCCGGGCGACGCAGTAGTGCTGGATAGATACCCCGTGGATGACATCACGGAGAACACTAACTGCGAGCTACACTTCAAAATGAAGAACATATCCATGAAAGTGGCGGTCGCCGTTGCCATTTCAAATTCCCCCGAGGCAACCTTCCATTGCAACTCGATTCCAGCGGGCTATGGTCGTGTCTTGGTTGATGATGTGGTGGACCCATATTCGGAGCTACAGCTTGACATTCCTGGAGGTGACGACGAGCACACATTGGGAGAGGCCATACATCGTGTCATCCTATGGAGAAAGGATTGCATCATCTTTCAAAGGCCACCGACACCGCGTTACCCGACTCCTCGTCGAAGTCCGCCACCGAGTCACTAGACTCCCGCTCCTCCAAGTCCACCAACGCGTGAGGCCACTCCTCCTCCTCCAAGTCCGGCAAAGTGTCAGGCCACTCCTCCTCCAAGTCCGACACAGCGTCAGACGTCCACTCCTCCTCCAAGTCCGGCACAACCTCAGGCCACCGCAAGTCCGGCACAGCTTCAGGCCACTCCTCCTCGTCCAACTCAGCCCCGTCAGCCGTCTCCGCCGCCTCAGCAATCGCAGAACTGACACCCCGCAGCTATGGTGCGTAGCGGTACGAGTCGAGGTCATAGTAGAGGAAGTACAGGCGGAGGCAAGCGATATAAATATGGTCCAAACCTCACTACTCCTCTTCCTGTGAGGGCTTACGACAGGACCGAGGAGCAAACCAATGCCATAGTGCAGGCAGAACTCGACTCCCATTTTGGACCGAAACCGCCACCGTCGCCAAGGGAGAAAGTGCCTGCGGAAGTAGTTGACCACTTCATTCGTATGGCTGAACCACCAGCTCCTAAGCCTGTTGACACAGACTATGAGCGCCACATTAGGAAGTTACATCGACGACGTCTACAGAAGGAGGCGAGCTCGAGCTCGAGCAAACAACAAGCAGCTGTCAAAAAATGCGGGAAAACCGTTGCCCAGCTAGGAAAATAGGCGGCGCAATCGATCCCCCGCTTGTTGTGCCGCCAACAACACGTGACAGTACGCGCGCCCAATATTATTGTGGCCAAATAGTTTACGTTCCCAAGGTGGGCGATGTGGTAATAACCCAGGAGCATATAATGCAGGCTGAAGAACTCAAGATCACTGTTGGACAACTCCTCGAGATCGAGGACATGCCTGGGATTACAGAGGATGAAATAAAATGGAAATATGTCCGGGGCCAACCTTTGGTCGAGCCAGAAGATGTCAACAAGCTCCCAATGAGAATGTATGAATTGCATCAATGGTACATGGACATTACCAAGAGATCCAATCGAGAGTCCCTGATGGTGAATGTCAAGAAGGATGATTACTACCATGAGAAAGCTGTGGCCGTTGAGTATCCTGAATTGTTTCAGTTATACAATCAAGACGCACTCGACAAATCTTTCGTCGGTTGCTATTGCCTGTAAGTGATTTCTTTCTGTAATTTATGTCTCAAGCTAGCTGTAGTGATCCTTTTGATCAATCATTACCTGTAATTATCCTCACTATATTCTTTTCTGTGGTATTATGCAGGATGAAGATGTATGAAATGAGAAAAGGTGGACGCTATGGCATTGGGTTCATTGACCCAAACACCGTTAATGAATACACATGGAAAATGAACAAGCATCAAGAAAAAGAGGTAGAGGACAGCATGCTAGAGTTCTTGAAGCACCTCAAATACAATGAAGATATACAACTTCCTTACAACTTCCAGTGAGTCACACTTTCTTGTACTACAAATTCTCTGTTTTTGCCTACTAGGTAGCTACATGTTTTTGCTTACATATGCCCGCTTAATTAAGACATGCAAACGTGTGTGCATGCAGATTTCACTGGATCTTGTGTATCATTAAAGTTGACGCCGGAACAGTTGAAATACTGGACTCGCTACATAAAAAAGAAAGTGACTATAACATCTTGTTTGGGATAGTCAACAGGTAATTTCAATCATTATTAACTATATATCTTGGCCTATTTAGTAATTCGTCATTTCATGATATGAACTATTTAATAACCCCTTTATTCATTTTCTTTGTCGGCGGGCGGGGCTTGGGCAAGGTTCATCAGCGTCACGGAAGGCGAATGGAAACCAAAGCTGAAATGGTTTCAAGCCAAGGTAAGTAATTAAGTAGTACTAGCTAGCTAGCTAGCCAGCTGCCATCTCTTTAATTATCATGCTTGATTAATTATTATCTGATCAAATTAAATTCCATTCTCGTAATAAAGGCCCTGAAGCAGGCGCAGGGGACTAATCTGTGTGCATTCTGCTTTTGCGAGAACATTCGCATGATGGTGTCCGAAAGGAGCAGATCTGAAAGACAGGAATGGGTACGCTTGTCAGAACACTATTCACAATTTTTACACCATTATCGATATCTAGTCATACAACTAATACACATGCATATTGATCTCCTTCTTAACAGTTCAAAGAGGTGCGGGACAAGCTCCTACCAACGGAGCGCGTAGAAGCACTTCAAGAGGAAATAGCGGGATTTTTGCTCGACCAGGTCATAAATCCGAAGGGAGAATACTATTACCCGCTACCGCCCCCATGAACCACTTCCAATTGTCATCGTGCTCCGAAGGCACCAATTAGGCTAATGCCACTGGCTCCGAAGGCAACATGCATATGTAGGAGAAATTGTATATAGCTATACATGTGTGTATGTGTGAATTAATATGGTTTGTGAGACATTGATGATATATATAAATGATTGGTTCTACTAGAAATTCTATTTATATATATATATATATATATATATATATATATATATGCCTAACGTGTACAATGTGTAGTACCGTAAAATACTAGCAACCGAAAAAGAATTAAAATGGAAAACACAAAATTAAATGAAAAAGAAATCATAAAACCAAAAAACCCCCAAACATTTTAGTACCGGTTGGTGTTACCAAACGGTAATAAAGGGCTCCCGGCCCCCGGAGCTGGCTTGTGCCACGTGGTTGCCCTTTAGCACTGGTTCGTGCTGAACCAGTACTAAAGGGGGGGGGGCTTTAGTGCCGACACTTTAGTGCCGGTTTCCTAAACCGGCACTAAAGGGCCTTACGAACCAGTGCTATTACCCGGTTCTGCACTAGTGGTCGTCGCCGGCCGAACTCCGGCGACTGTTGACGTGGCCTCTAATTAGGCACTAATTACCCCTAGAACCACTAACAGTGGGCCCCAGCGCCACTAATCTAAATTAGATTAGAAATAACCCCCATGTTAACTAACTATGACACTGACGTGTGGACCCCACACGTCAGGTTTGACCAGTCAGCGTTGTTGACTTGCTGACGCAAGCATGATGCTGTGCTGACGCAATAAGCTATTTTCTGGATTTAAAATAAATTATGAAATTCCAGAAAATGATATAAACTTCAAAAATTCATAGAAATTAAACCGTAGCTCAGAATGAAATAAATTATATATGAAAAATCATCAGAAAAATGCAAGGAATCTATTTATGCCAGTTTCATGCATGAAAAACCAACCTATACTTGCTATACAAGTGAAAACGTAATAATGGCATGTTATATACTTAATTTGGGGTTTGCATATGAACCCTTGGTTCATATGGACTTCAACCAAATTGATGCTAGATGCATTAGGGAAAATCATAGCATCTTTGAAATGTCATCTTCATGCATCATATTGTTGCATATGGTTGTTTATTGATTGTCGGCACCGTCCGCTCTCGATAGGTTCTACTCCGGAAGGTGTCCCGAGTACCTGTCTGAGGAGCAGTGCTTCTTCATGGATCTATCAGGCAAGAAACCCCCCCTTGAGCATTTCGATAAATCACACTCTCTCGCTCCTGCTCCTTATACTGCATTAGGACAACAACGATTCAAACTGCTACTTTCTGCTGCGGTAGTTGAACCCATTCCTCTGCATGACCTGTCATTGCCACAGTAAGTAGTTGAAACCCACTAGCATGAGTAGGAGTTGCTTGAGCCTTGATGTGACTGCTCAGCTATGCTTAGAGTTGTGTCAGTTCTGATTCATCGGAAATGAATCGGAGTGGTGAACATGTCCTATCGATAAAGGCTAAGTGTGTGAACACATTTTGGTAAAGGTAGCGATGAGAGGCCATGTAGGAGTACATGGTGGGTTGTCTCATTGGAAGCGTCCCTAAGCACTTAGTTCTATGTATGTTATCCAAGTCCAGTTACTACCACACATTGGGTTCCGGTCATCCAGCCCCTCTCGGCTTATTAATCCACTTGATCTCTGTCCAGGAGTTGCAACTAGTTTCTGGCGTTTGTAGGTAGTGCTAGTTGTCTACCAGGTGGTTTCCGACGGGACGGGCTTGGGACAGACTAGGCACCATGGCACGGTGTACCAAGTGGCACCCGGATGGTGGGCTTGGGAACCCTGCACACATCGTTTGGGGCCGTGAGCGACACCCCGGCCGGATCTCCTTGTGGATGGAACCCGAATAGGCGATAAACCTGGACAAGAGACTTGTGTGGTTAGTCAGGTTGTGGCCGACACCCTCGCCCGACTTCCGCTTGAAGGTTGTCGAGGTACATGATGTGTATAGGGCTATAAGTGGCGAGAGCGTGTGTGAAGAAGTACACCCCTGCAGGGTCAATATTATCTATTCGAATAGCCGTTTTCCTCGGATATGGAAACTTGGAGGACTTATGTAGTACATAGACAACTTGAAGTGGATACTCTAAAATCCGCAAGATAAGCGTGAGTGCTATGGATGGCCTTCTCGTGGGGAGACGGGAACGGATCCATAGTGGAGTATTGTTATGGTGAATATGTGGACTCGTGTGTGTCTTCTCACCTCCAAGAAGTTTCTGATACTCGTAGTATAGGTTAGCCACTGAGTCAAAGCTAGCTTGCTGCTGTTAAAACTCCACCGCCCCCTTTGTTGATAATGTTGCATATGTAGATAGTTCTAATGTAAGACTTGTTGAGTACCTTTGTACTCACGTTTGCTTATTTATGTTTTGCACTTGGTTACACTAGTGACTTCGACGAGTAGCTTGTATCCCATCTGCGATCTTGTACCCATGGGAGTGTCGTGTTGAGTCAGGCTTCTTAGTCTTTTCCTTTGTAGTTGTCTGTACTCAGACATGTAATGCTTATGTTGCTTGTATGCATGTGTCATGAGACCCCTGTTTGTATTGAATACTATGTGGATCTTCTGGGCCTTTATCTCTATGAGTTTGAGTTATGTTGTGATGCCATGTTGTACAGCACATACTTGCATGTTATGCGTACGTGTAACGTGTATTGCTATGTGTGGGATCCGACAACCTAGTTGTTTACCTCTGATAGCCTCTCTTATGGGGAAATGTAGTCTTGTGCTTCCATGAGCCATAGTGGTCCGCTACAGCCCGGTTCACCGGAGTCCTGCTAGCCTAGCACTACTGCTCCGGAACACTTGACTGGCCGGCATGTGATTCACTTCGTTCCTATGTCTGTCCCTTCGGGGAAATGTCATGCGGTGACATCCGGAGTCCTGTTAGCCCAGTGCTATAGCCCAGATTCATACGCTGTTGACCGACATGCTCGAGGTTGATTCATGTATGCCTGTTCCCATAAGTTAGTGCTACTTTGGGTTCACGACTAGTCATGTCGGCCCGGATTCTCTGTCATATGGATGCTAGCGACACTATCATATACGTGAGCCAAAAGGCGCAAATGGTCCCGGGCCAGGTAAGGTGTTACATGCTAGATCGGTGTGACTTAGGATCGGGGTCCCGACAGCGTTGGTATCAGAGCCTAACTTACTGTAGGATTACCAAGCCAAACTGGTCGAAGTTGAGTCTAGAAATGCTTTAGTTATATAAGGGAATTGATTGTGGAAGGGAACGTAAGGCTCTTTTTACTCCTTTACCTCATGTCATTCTTTCTGAGTCAGCCTCTTCTTTTCTACGAGGGTTAAGGCCTAGGCTTCTCTTTTATCTCTCAGGATGACGTGTTACTAAACTGTAAAGTCTTAGGATTGTTGGGTTGTGTCTCCTTACAGTTCTACTACTTCCGTGTGTCCTCAGTTTGACCGAGAACCTTGATGTTATGATGCTAATTGATTATGCTATTCCTTCGATGAATGTCTCAAAAATCCTTTTGAGCATTTACAACCGTTATACTGCCGAAATTGTCCCAGGATTTCAAGAATTTCAAATGCTTTTGCATTACATTCCGCATCCCTATGTCGATGCTAATTCCATCCTTGTTTCCTTGGTTTCTGTGCCAGGTTGTCGTCTGCTAACCGAGGTTCAGTTGCTCATAGCAAGAACCAGGGAGATGGTAGGGATGAGGATCCTCCTGACCAGCCTTTGATGGTAATGATGATGGTGATGTTGATGAAGACGATCACCGCGACGATGATTCCCCTCCCGATGGCACTCCGACGCCACCGAGAGAGAGGAGGAGAGGTTCTCCCCCTTGTGCTTCCTCCTCCATGGCCTCCCGCTGGATGGGGAGAGGTTCCCCATCCGGTCCTTGGCCTTCATGGTGATGATGGCCCCTCCGGGATCCTCCTCCATGCCCTCCGATGATGATAGCCCCATCCGGCAGGGTGCCAGAGCGGGCCTATATTGATCTCTTGTGGCTACAGAGGCTTGTAGCGGCAGAACTCCCAATCTAGGTGAATTTCTAGAGGTTTCTGTATATATAAGATGTTTTAGCGTTGAGAACAAGTCATGGGGGGTCTCCGGGCTATCCACCAGGTAGGGGGGTACACCTAGGGGGGTGGGCACGCCTCCCACCCTCATGGGCAGCCCGAGACTCTTCTGGCCCAACTATTTTACTCCATGTCGTTCTTCTGGTCCAAAAATAAGCTCCGTCAAGTTTCAGGTCAATTGGACTCCGTTTTTTTCCTTTTCTGCGATACTCTAAAACAAGGAAAAAACAGAAACTAGCATTGGGGTCTACTTTAATAGGATAGTCCCAAAAACCATATAAAATAGCATATAAATGCATATAAAACATCCAAGGTTGACAATATAATAGCATGAATACTTCATCAATTATAGATACGTTGGAGATGTATCAGCATCCCCAAGCTTAATTCCTACTCGTTCTTGAGTAGGTAAATGATAAAAGAAATAACTTATGAAGTGTGAATGCTAGCATGTGCATATGTTTCATCAATGATAGTTTAAATCACTTTTTATAGCATCATTATATATCATAACATTAGCTCATCTTCATAAAACTTTTCATGATCAAGTAACAAGCTATTCACATGTTGAAGTATATAGATTATAAACTTTCTTGAAACTAACAAACTATATTATCGGTCATCAAACAATTGCAATTCATCTTATTTTTAGGAAGGGTCTATGTCAGAGCTGTGATTTAGCAAACTCCACATACTCAACTATCATTTAATCTTTCACAATTGCTAACACTCACGTGATATTTATGGGTCCAAAGTTTTAATCGGACATAGAGAAAGATAGGGGCTTATAGTTTCGCCTCCCAACCTTTTACCTCAAGAGTAATGTCAACAATAATAATTTATGAAAACCTACATCCAAGTTGATATATATATCCGGATAGATCCAACACAAAGTTCTTGGCAAAGGAAAAAGTGTAAAAAGGAAAGGTGATGACCACCAACTCTTGCATAAGGTAGAAGATAAAAGTAAAAGATAGGCCCTTCGCAGAGGGAAGGAGAGGTTGTCATGCGCTTTTATGGTTGGATGCACAAAATCTAAATGCAAAAGAACGTCACTTTATACTGCCACTTGTGATATGGACCTTTATTATGCAGTTCGTCGCTTTTATTTCTTTCACATCAGAAGATCGTATAAAGCTTATTTTCTCCACATTAATAGATCATACATATTTAGAGGGAAATTTTTATTGCATGCACCAATGACAACTTACTTGAAGGATCTTACTCAATCCATAGGTAGGTATGGTGGACTCTCATGGAAAAATTGGTTTAAGGAATCTTTGGGAGCACAAGTAGTATATCTACTTGGTGCCAAGAATTTGGCTAGCATGAGGTGGAAAGCAAGCTCAACATGTTGGATGATCCAAGACAATATACTTTATTTCGGATACAGGAAAACATAACCCATTACGTTGTATTCCTTGTAAGACATCAAACGTTTAGCATGTCATATTTTAATGAGTGCTCACAATTGCAAAAGATGTCCAAGATAGTATATTTATATGTGAAATCTCTCTTCCTTCAATATTCTTTCATGAATTGTTGAAGTGACAAATTCTACGTTTGCTAACTTTCAGTAAGTTTATTACCTATACTTATTCTGTGTGAAGTCATTACTCCCCATGTTCTAAGCATATGAAACATATATAAATTCATATTTATGATATTTCAACCATTTACTTATAGGATATACATGAAGCACGCGAGTAAACGAAAAACTACTCCAAAAGATATAAGTGAAGAACACTGAGTAGTCAAATAATTAGCTAGCCATGGGAGGATTCTTTTTAATTCAAGATTTCAGATACAATGATTTTATTCAAACAGCAAGTTAAATTGAAAATACGTTCCAAGCAAGACACATATCATGTGACGAATAAAAATATAGCTCCGAGTAAGGTATACCGATAGTTTTCAAGACGAAAGAGGGGATGCCTTCCGGGGCATCCCCAAAATTACGCGCTTGAGTTTTCATTGAATATTACCTTGGGGTGCCTTGGGAATTCCCAAGCTTAGGGTCTTTCCACTCCTTATTCTCCTCATATCGGTATCTTGCCCAAAACATGAAAACTTCAATCACACAAAACTTAACGGAACTTCGTGAGATAGGTTAGTATCATAAAGAGTAAACCATCCACTTTGGTACTGTCAAAGACAAGGTTCATAATTGTTATCACACAATTCCTACTGTACCCTATCATTTATACAATTTATATTGAGAAATATAATCCATAGAAACTAGAAAACAAGCGAACTATGCAATTAAAATAGAATCTGTCAGAAACAGAACAGTCTGTAATCATCTGAGCACTAACCATACTTATGCTACTCCAAACATTATGAAATAAATTGGCGGACATGAGTAATTTGTCTATTAATGTTCTGAAAAAAGAATCAACTCAATCTCACTCTTCTGTAAAAAAAATGGCAGCTAATCTCGTGAGCGCAAAGTTTCTATTTTTTATAGCAAGATCACATTAACTTTCACCCAAGTCTTCCCAAAGGTCTTACTTTGCACTTTATTGAAACGGAAGCTATAATACATGATTACTACAGTAGGTTAATCATGAGAACACACAAAACTAGAAAAGGGTAAATATTGGGTTGTCTCCCAACAAGCGCTTTTCTTTAATGCCTTTTAGCTAGGCATGATGACTTCAATGATGCTCATATAAAGGATAAGAATTGAAACATAAAGAGAGCATCATGAAGAATATGACTAGCATATTTAAATCTAGCCCACTTGCTATGCCTAGGGATTTTGTGAGCACATAATTTATAGGACCAAGAATAATCTAGCATAGGAATGAAAAACAAGTAAACTTCAAAACTTGAAGCATATACAGAGGAAACTTGATAATATTGCAGCTCCTACCAAAATGTACTCCTCCCTCATAATAATTTTCAGTAGCATCATGAATGAGTTTCACAATATAACCATCACATAAAGCATTCTTTTCATGATCTAATAGCATAGAAGTTTTACTGCTCTCCACATAAACATAATTCTCCTCATTCGGAATAGCGGGATCACTAGTTCCTAAAGATGACACTCTTCCAAGCCCTCTTTATATGATAGTATTATTCACACTCCAAAATATATAAGTGAAGTTCATGGATCATTCTACAATTAATATAACCTAACCAATATCCAAGCTCGAAATGTATAAGTGGAGCACATGAAGCATTCTATAAAACAATACTCGAAAAATTTAAGTGAAGCTCAAAGAGGAATTCTATAAGATCATACTTAAAAGATATAAGTGAAGCACATGAAGTATTATATAAATTAATGAAGGGGCATCTCATACTAGAATGGTTCTTAAATAAAAAGAAAAACACAAAGGACACAAATCATGTGAACAAAACAAAAACCGAGGTATACCGATATTTGTTGAAGACGAAAGAGGGGATGCCTTCTGGGGCATCCCCAAGCTTAGATGCTTGAGTATCCTTAGAATATTTACTTGGGGTGCCTTGGGAATCCCCAATCTTGAGCTCTTTCCTCTCTTTATTCTTCTCACATAGGTAACTCCTCCTTCTTCGAACACTTCATCCACACAAAACATTAACAAAAACTTTGTGAGATCCATTAGTATAATAAAGCAAATCACTACCTTTATGTACTGTTGCAAACTCATTCAAATTTCATATAAGAACTATATCTACTGTATTCCAACTTCACCATGTTTCATACCCCCTGATACTGCCCATAGATTGATCAAAATAAGCGAACAACTCATAGAAAACAGAATCTGCCTAAAACAGGACATCCTGTAGTAATCTGGAGGTTTAGTAAACTTCTGTAACTCCAAAAATGTGAGAAATTTGTATAGAAGTAATGTGCAAAACGTTTCAGACCCATTTGACTTTCCAGTAAAGAATGTAAAATCACGTGCTACAACCAAAGTTTCTGTTTTTGTTTTGCACATAGTAAACAAGCAATCTAATCATCCTAAAACCAAGGCTTGGCACATCATTTTTATAATACAATGGATATATATATAAGGGCATAATTATTGATAGAGAAACTTCCATGAAAAAATCTACATTGTTTCCGTGAGCATGAACACGAGTGCTCAAGGTCGACCCTCACTTCTTCAATGCATAACTTTCCAACCAGTTCCCTTTTAAAAAAACTTTTCAGGCATGAGAGGCAAGTAATTTTTTTTGTATTTTCATTCTTTAAATTTCTTTTGTATGTTTCACCCACAACTAAAGAGAAACAAAGAAGGAAAAACAAAATCTACTTAGTGAAGAAAGCAAACAAGCACACACGAGAATATCAACCCCACGCTATTGCTCACCGGCAACGCCGCCAGAAATGAGCTTGATCATCCCCAAGTGCATGGAATCATCGTAGCAATTTCCAAAGGTGGAAGTGATAAGTATGGAGTGTCGAACCCACAAGGAGCTAAAGGTAAGATCAATATTCTCTGAAGCCCTATCTGCCACTAATACGACTCTACGTACACCAAACATTTGCTTCCAACTAGAAACGAGAAATAAAACTACATTGTGGGTATGAAGAGGATAACTTTGTATGTTATCGGAGAGCTAAAATATAAAAGTAGGTGATGTTATCATGAAGTTAGAATATATTACTAGATATTATAAATAGCGAGTGTGGAATAATGGTGGATCAGTGTGCGGAATCGTCCTAGCAATTGTTAACAAGACCGGTAATCACTATTGCACTTTCATATGAGGGAGAGGCATAAGCTAACATATCCACTTATGATTGGAACTCTAGCAAGCATCCTCAACTACTAAAGATCATTAATATAAAACCCAACCATAGCATTAAAGTATTAAGTCCTCTTTATTCCCATACACCATGTCCTGCTTACCCGTGTTTGTGTTTCAGTCACTCACGCAACGCAAAGAATAAGCAAACCATGGACATATTGTAACACCCTACAGCCGGAATCCCTCACGGTTGCGCGACACGGACGTCACCATAGGATAGCACCAAAGTAAAACATACAACTCATACCAATCTAGATCATCAATCAACCCAGAGACAAAGGATATGTACTCAAAACATCATAGGATGGCAACACTGTTGGGTTTCATAGTAATTTCAAAAAATTTCCTACGCACACGCAAGATCATGGTGATGCATAGCAACGATCGGGGATAGTGTTGTCTACGTACCCACGCGGACCGACTGCGGAAGCGTTGACACAACGTAGAGGAAGTAGTCGTACGTCTTCCCGATCCGACCGATCCAAGCACCGTTACTCCGGCACCTCCGAGTTCTTAGCACACGTATAGCTCGATGACGCTCCCCGGGCTCCGATCCAGCAAAGCTTCGGGGATGAGTTCCGTCAGCACGACGGCGTGGTGACGATGATGATGTTCTACCGACGCAGGGCTTCGCCTAAGCACTACAACGATATGATCGAGGTGGAATATGGTGGCAGGGGGCACCGCACACGGCTAAGGAACGATCACCGGGATCAACTTGTGTCTTCTAGGGTGCCCCCTGCCCCCGTGTATAAAGGAGCAAGGGGAGGAGGCCGGCCGGCCAGGTGTGGCGCGCCAAGGAGGAGTCCTCCTCCTAGTAGGAGTAGGACTCCTACTAGGAGGGGGAAAGAGGTGGAGAGGGAGAAGGAAAGGGGGGACGCCGCCCCCCTCCCCTAGTCCAATTCGGACCAGGGAGGAGGAGGCGCGCGGCCCACATCTGGCAGCCCCTCTCTCTCCACTAAGGCCCATATGGCCCATTACTTCTCCCGGGGGGGGGGTTCCGGTAACCCTCCAGCTCTCCGGTTTTCTCCGAAATCACCCGGAACACTTCCGGTGTCCGAATATAGCCGTCCAATATATCAATCTTTATGTCTCGACCATTTCGAGACTCCTCGTCATGTCCGTGATCACATCCGGGACTCCGAACTAACTTCGGTACATCAAAATGCATAAACTCATAGTAACTGTCATCGTAACGTTAAGCATGCGGACCCTACGGTTCAAGAACAATGCAGACATGACTGAGACAAATCTCCGGTCAATAACCAATAGCGGGACCCGGATGCCCATATTGGATCCTACATATTCTACGAAGATCTTTATCGGTCAGACCGCATAACAACATACGTTGTTCCCTTTGTCATCGGTATGTTACTTGCCCGAGATTCGATCGTCGGTATCCAATACCTAGTTCAATCTCGTTACCGGCAAGTCTCTTTACTCGTTCCGTAATACATCATCTCGCAACTAACTCATTGGTTGCAATGCTTCCAAGGCTTATGTGATGTGCATTACCGAGAGGGCCCAGAGATACCTCTTCGACAATCGGAGTGACAAATCCTAATCTCGAAATACACCAACCCAATATCTACCTGTGGAGACACCTGTAGAGCACCTTTATAATCACCCATTTACGTTGTGACGTTTGGTTACACACAAAGTGTTCCTTCGGCAAACGGGAGTTGCATAATCTCATAGTCATAGGAACATGTATAAGTCATGAAGAAAGCAATAGCAACATAATAAACGATCGGGTGCTAAGCTAATGGAATGGGTCATGTCAATCAGATCATTCAACTAATGATGTGACCTCATTAATCAAATAACAAGTCTTTGTTCATGGTTAGGAAACATAACCATCTTTGATTAACGAGCTAGTCAAGTAGAGGCGTACTAGTGACACTCTGTTTGTCTATGTATTCACACATGTATTATGTTTCCGGCTAATACAATTCTAGCATGAATAATAAACATTTATCATGATATAAGGAAATAAATAATAACTTTATTATTGCCTCTAGGGCATATTTCCTTCAGTCTCCCACTTGCACTAGAGTCAATAATCTAGATTACACAATAATGATTCTAACACCCATGGAGCCTTGGTGCTGATCATGTTTTGCTCGTGGAAGAGGCTTAGTCAATGGGTCTGCAACATTCAGATCCGTATGTATCTTGCAAATCTCTATGTCTCCCACCTGGACTAGATCCCGGATGGAATTGAAGCGTCTCTTGATGTGCTTGGTTCTCTTGTGAAATCTGGATTCCTTTGCCAAGGCAATTGCACCAGTATTGTCACAAAAGATTTTCATTGGACCCGATGCACTAGGTATGACACCTAGATCGGATATGAACTCCTTCATCCAGACTCCTTCATTTGCTGCTTCCGAAGCAGCTATGTACTCCGCTTCACATGTAGATCCTGCTACGACGCTTTGTTTAGAACTGCACCAACTTATAGCTCCACCGTTTAATGTAAACACGTATCCGGTTTGCGATTTAGAATCGTCCGGATCAGTGTCAAAGCTTGCATCAACGTAACCGTTTACAATGAGCTCTTTGCCAACTCCATATACGAGAAACATATCCTTAGTCCTTTTCAGGTATTTCAGGATGTTCTTAACCGCTGTCCAGTGATCCACTCCTGGATTACTTTGGTACCTCCCTGCTAAACTTATAGCAAGGCACACATCAGGTGTGGTACACAGCATTGCATACATGATAGAGCCTATGGCTGAAGCATAGGGAACATCTTTCATTTTCTCTCTATCTTCTACAGTGGTCGGGCATTGAGTCTGACTCAACTTCACACCTTGTAACACAGGCAAGAACCCTTTCTTTGGTTGATCCATTTTGAACTTTTTCAAAATCTTGTCAAGGTATGTGCTTTGTGAAAGTCCAGTTAAGCATCTTGATCTATCTCTATAGATCTTTATGCCTAATATGTAAGCAGCTTCACCGAGGTCCTTCATTGAAAAACTCTTATTCAAGTATCCCTTTATGCTATGCAGAAATTCTATATCATTTCCAATCAGTAATATGTCATCCACATACAATATCAGAAATGCTATAGAGCTCCCACTCACTTTCTTGTAAATACAGGCTTCTCCGAAAGTCTGTATAAAACCAAATGCTTTGATCACACTATCAAAGCGTTTATTCCAACTCCGAGAGGCTTGCACCAGTCCATAAATGGATCGCTGGAGCTTGCACACTTTGTTAGCTCCCTTTGGATCGACAAAACCTTCCGGTTGCATTATATACAACTCTTCTTCCAGAAATCCATTCAGGAATGCAGTTTTGACATCCATCTGCCAAATTTCCTAATCATAAAATGCGGCAATTGCTAACATGATTCGGACAGACTTAAGCATCGCTATGGGTGAGAAGGTCTCATCGTAGTCAACCCCTTGAACTTGTCGAAAACCTTTTGCGACAAGTCGAGCTTTGTAGACAGTAACATTACCGTCAGCGTCAGTCTTCTTCTTGAAGATCCATTTATTCTCAATTGCTTGCCGATCATCGGGCAAGTCAACCAAAGTACATACTTTGTTCTCATACATGGATCCCATCTCAGATTTCATGGCTTCAAGCCATTTTGTGGAATCTTGGCTCACCATCGCTTCTTCATAGTTCGTAGATTCATCATGATCTAGTAGCATGACTTCCAGAACAGGATTACCGTACCACTCTGGCGCGGATCTCACTCTGGTTGATCTACGAGGTTCATTAGTATCTTGATCTGAAGTTTCATGATCATTATCATTAGCTTCCTCACTAACTGGTGTAGGTGTCACTGAAACAGTTTTCTGTGATGTACTACTTTCCAATAAGGGAGTAGGTACAGTTACCTCGTCAAGTTCTACTTTCCTCCCACTCACTTCTTTCGAGAGAAACTCCTTCTCTAGAAAGTTTCCGAATTTAGCAACAAAAGTCTTGCCTTCGGATCTGTGATAGAAGGTGTATCCAATAGTTTCCTTTGGATATCCTATGAAGACACATTTCTCCGATTTGGGTTCGAGCTTATCAGGTTGAAGCTTTTTCACATAAGCATCGCAGCCCCAAACTTTCAGAAACGACAACTTTGGTTTCTTGCCAAACCACAGTTCATAAGGCGTCGTCTCAACGTATTTTGATGGTGCCCTATTTAACGTGAATGCGGCCGTCTCTAGAGCATATCCCCAAAACGATAGCGGTAAATCAGTAAGAGACATCATAGATCGCACCATATCTATTAAAGTAAGATTACGATGTTCGGAGACACCATTATGCTGTGGTGTTCCGGGTGGCGTGAGTTGCGAAACTATTCCACAATTTTTCAAATGTACACCAAACTCGTAACTCAAATATTCTCCTCCACGATCAGATCGTAGAAACTTTATTTTCTTGTTACGATGATTTTCAACTTCACTCTAAAATTCTTTGAACTTTTCAAACGTTTCACACTTATGTTTCATTAAGTAGATATACCCATATCTGCTTAAGTCATCTGTGAAGGTGAGAAAATAACGATATCCACCACGAGCCTCAATATTCATCGGACCACATACATCTGTATGTATGATTTCTAACAAATCTGTTGCTCTCTCCATAGTACCGGAGAACGGTGTTTTAGTCATCTTACCCATGAGGCACGATTCGCAAGTACCAAGTGATTCATAATCAAGAGGTTCCAAAAGTCCATCAGTATGGAGTTTCTTCATGCGCTTTACACCGATATGACCTAAATGGCAGTGCCACAAATAAGTTGCACCATCATTATCAACTCTGCATCTTTTGGCTTCAACATTATGAATATGTGTATCACTACTATCGAGATTCAATAAGAATAGACCACTCTTCAAGGGTGCATGACCATAAAAGATATTACTCATATAAATAGAACAACCATTATTCTCTGATTTAAATGAATAACCGTCTCGCATTAAACAAGATCCAGATATAATGTTCATGCTCAACGCTGGAACCAAATAACAATTATTTAGGTCTAATACTACTCCCGAAGGTAGATGTAGAGGTAGCGTGCCGACCGCGATCACATCGACTTTGGAACCGTTTCCCACGCGCATCGTCACCTCGTCCTTAGCCAATCTTCGCTTAATCCGTCGTCCCTGTTTCGAGTTGCAAATATTAGCAACAGAACCAGTATCAAATACCCAGGTGCTACTGTGAGCATTAGTAAGGTACACATCAATAACATGTATATCACATATACCTTTGTTCACCTTGCCATCCTTCTTATCCGCCAAATACTTGGGGCAGTTCCGCTTCCTGTGACCAGTCTGCTTGTAGTAGAAGCACTCAGTTTCAGGCTTAGGTCCAGACTTGGGTTTCTTCTCTTGAGCAGCAACTTGCTTGCCGTTCTTCTTGAAGTTCCCCTTCTTTTTCCCTTTGCCCTTTTTCTTGAAACTAGTGGTTTTGTTAACCATCAACACATGATGCTCCTTCTTGATTTCTACCTCCGCAGCTTTCAGCATTGCGAAGAGCTCGGGAATAGTCTTATTCATCCCTTGCATATTATAGTTCATCACGAAGCTCTTGTAGCTTGGTGGCAGTGATTGGAGAATTCTATCAATGACGCAATCATCTGGAAGATTAACTCCCAATTGAATCAAGTGATTATTATACCCAGACATTTTGAGTATATGCTCACTGACAGAACTGTTCTCCTCCATCTTGCAGCTATAGAACTTATTGGAGACTTCATATCTCTCAATCCGGGCATTTGCTTGAAATATTAACTTCAACTCCTGGAACATCTCATATGCTCCATGATGTTCGAAACGTCGTTGAAGTCTCGATTCTAAGCCGTAAAGCATGGCACACTGAACTATCGAGTAGTCATCAGCTTTGCTCTGCCAGACGTTCATAACATCTAGTGTTGCTCCAGCAGCAGGCCTGGCACCCAACGGTGCTTCCAGGACGTAATTCTTATGTGCAGCAATGAGGATAATCCTCAAGTTACGTACCCAGTCTGTGTAATTGCTACCATCATCTTTCAACTTTGCTTTCACAAGGAACGCATTAAAATTCAATGGAACAACCGCACGAGCCATCTATCTACAATCAAACATAAACAAGCAAGATACTATCAGGTACTAAGTTCATGATAAATTTAAGTTCAATTAATCATATTACTTAAGAACTCCCACTTAGATAGACATCCCTCTAATCCTCTAAGTGATCACGTGATCCAAATCAACTAAACCATGTCCGATCATTACGTGAGATGGAGTAGTTTCATTGGTGAACATCATTATGTTGATCATATCTACTATATGATTCACGCTCGACCTTTTGGTCTCCGTGTTCCGAGGCCATATCTGTATATGCTTGGCTCGTCAAGTATAACCTGAGTATTCCGCGTGTGCAACTGTTTTGCACCCGTTGTATTTGAACGTAGAGCCTATCACACCCGATCATCATGTGGTGTCTCAGCACGAAGAACTTTCGCAACGGTGCATACTCAGGGAGAACACTTCTTGATAATTTAGTGAGAGATCATCTTATAATGCTACCGTCAATCAAAACAAGATAAGATACATAAAAGATAAACATCACATGCAATCAATATAAGTGATATGATATGGCCATCATCATCTTGTGCCTGTGATCTCCATCTCCGAAGCACCGTCATGATCACCATCGTCACCGGCGCGACACCTTGATCTCCATCGTAGCATCGTTGTCGTCTCGCCAATCTTATGCTTCCACGACTATTGCTACCGTTTAGTAATAAAGTAAAGCATTACATCGCGATTGCATTGCATACAATAAAGCGAAAACCATATGGCTCCTGCCAGTTGCTGATAACTCGGTTAAAAAACATGATCATCTCATACAATAAAATTTAGCATTATGTCTTGACCATATCACATCACAACATGCCCTGCAAAAACAAGTTAGATGTCCTCTACTTTGTTGTTGCAAGTTTTACGTGGCTGCTACGGGCTTAAGCAAGAACCAATCTCACCTACGCATCAAAACCACAATGATAGTTTGTCAAGTTAATGTCGGTTTAGCCTTCGCAAGGACCGGGCATAGCCACACTCGGTTCAACTAAAGCTGGAGAGACTGTCGCCCGCAAGCCACCTGTGTGCAAAGCACGTCGGGAGAACCGGTCTCGTGTAAGCGTACACATAATGTCGGTCCGGGTCGCCTCGTCCAACAATACCGCCGAACCAAAGTATGACATGCTGGTAGGCAGTATGACTTATATCGCCCACAACTCACTTGTGTTCTACTCGTGCATATAACATCAAACCATAAAACCTAGGCTCGGATGCCACTGTTGGGTTTCGTAGTAATTTCAAAAAAATTCCTACGCACACGCAAGATCATGGTGATGCATAGCAACGAGAGGGGAGAGTGTTGTCTACGTACCCACGCAGACCAACTGCGGAAGCGTTGACACAACGTAGAGGAAGTAGTCGTACGTCTTCCCGATCCGACCGATCCAAGCACCGTTTTTTTGACTATGTACTGTAAGGCAACAGCCTCACAGTGATTTATTAGTTAGGAGAATAAAAGTTTACATAATTACAGAGAAGCTAGGAGCTAGGAAAGAAACTACTTACAATGGGCCTATGATAGAGAGGCTATCCAGGAGGTTAGACTATCCCTATATTTACATTTGATTCTATGAGCCAGTAAGGAAATATCATGGATGAAGTTCCTCCTCCAAGAAATGAAGGTGGGTCTCTCATTTCTAAAGATCTTTCCATTCCGTTGAATCCAGATGTTCCAAGTAGCAATAAAAACGACCTCAGTGAAGAAAGGATAACCAAAGTCCCTTCTAGCAGCAAGAGCCATGTCATATGTACTCTGGTTGTGCTGAGCGTTCCAGGAAATCCCAAGGTAATTCCAAACCCTCTGGCTGAAATTGCATGCAAAGAAAAGGTGTTCACGATCCTCATGTGTGGCAGAGAGGCAAAGAACACACGTATCATCATGAATGATCCAGCTCCTGCGTTGCATCGTGTCCCTGGTGTTTAAACGGTCTAATAAAAGAAGCCATCCAAAAACTTTAAACTTTAACGTGCAAGCACACTTCCAAATCCATTTGAATATGGGATCTACCACCAAATGTGAGAAGCAAGACTCATAATATATCTTTGATTTGAACTCTCCAGTTTTGGACGGCCACTTCCATATGTCCTTGCCATCATCATTCAAGTTAACTAAGGCAAGTAAATCTTGAAGTTGAAGTAACTCATTATATGCTTCCTGCGATAGCGGCAAATGAAAGTGGTCGGAGATCTGTGGTAGCTCCAAAAACTCCCTGACAGTGAGCGTGTCACTGATGACAAAAGAATGGAGCCTGGGGAAACGGGCGCGTAAAAGGACCACATTATTTCCCAACTGCCATCGATCAAGCCAAAATGTCACCGTGTTGCCAGAATGCACTTCAGGGGTGGCTAACTTGCAGAAGTTGGTGTATAATTTCATGACATCCCTCCACCAAAAGGAGCCACAACTTTGAGTAACCTGCGGTGGCGAAGCAGCATAATAAGTTTCCCAAATTAATGTGACCCAAGGGACGTCCATTTTGTTGAAGAACTTGAACAGGTGCTTAAGTAACAAGGCTTCATTTTGGAGACCCAAGTTTAATACTCCCAGACCACCACACTTCTTAGGTCTACAGAATCGATCCCAAGCAGCTAAGGATTGTCTCGGATTATCAGTGTTGCCTCTCCACAGACACTGCCACATAATTCTCTCAATCTGTTGCAAGATCCCTTTAGGGAGAGATAGTGTGCACAGGAAGTAGATTGGCATCGAACAAAGCACTGACTGGAGCAATTGGAGCCGACTGCCTTGATTCAGTAAACATGAGGAAGAAGACAGCCTTCGCTCAATACGATCCACAAGTGGCAGCAAATCATAGATCGTGGGCCGAGAGGTGCCCATAGGTAGACCTAGGTATGTGAAGGGCATAGATCCTACATCACAACCTAGTAGGCTAGCAACCCGAGCGCCCTCTTCATCCGTCATATTGAGAGGAATAAGGGATGACTTACTGAAGTTGACATGCAAACCAGTTGATGCTGCGAACGTTACGAGCATCTCCTTAAAAGCAATCAACTGATCATCGATCGCATGTAAGACAATAAGCGTGTCATCCACGTATTGAACAATCGGATAGTCCCGGGAGTTTGTTGGAATTGGTAAAGAAAGAATTCCTCTTGAGCACATCTCATTGACTACAGATTGGAGCAAATCCACCGCAATGACGAATAATAGCGGAGATAGTGGATCTCCTTGACGAACCCCAGATCTGCATACAAAGTGTTTACCTGGCACACCATTTAAAAGGACAGAAGAGGAACCCGTGGACAGAATACTATTGACCCAGCCAGTCCAACGAGAATCAAAACCCTTGCATCGTAGGATTTGGAGGATGGTCTCATGCTCGATGGTATCAAAGGCCTTAGTGAAATCAAGCTTGAGGAGGATGATGGGTCGTTTAGATGCTTTGCATTGATGGATATATTCGAAACACCAGGCTAGGCAGTCTTGAATAGATCTGCAACGGAGAAAACCATATTGGTTACGGTGTATGCATCGCAGAATCACCCTTTGCAGGCGATTGGCCAGCAACTTCGCCAGGAATTTTAAACACATGTTGGTTAGAGAAATGGGTCTGAAATCCCCAACAACTTCTGGACTTAGTTTCTTGGGGACTAGGGTGATTAAGGAATTATTGAGACATTCCAAATTACATCTCCCCTCATAAAATTCATTGATAAGTTGCATGAAGTCCCCCTTGAGAATAGACCAACATTTCTTTAAGAAGAGACCAGTGAAGCCGTCTGGGCCCGACGCACGGTCAGAAGGCATGTGTTTAATTACAGCCTCAACCTCAGAATCCGTGAACGGCAAAGACAGATCTTCCAGACCATCAACTTGCTGTATTAAATTGGTCAGATCAAAACCCATTTGTATTCCTTTTGCATGGCCCATGCGATTATTGAAATCAGACCAAAACATGCCCGCCAACATTTGGTGTTCCGAAACCACCTCCCCCGCTTCATTCTTGATTGAAGAAATAGTATTTCTTCGATATCTTTCGGTGGCCATGGCGTGAAAATACTTTGAATTCTCCTCTCCAACCTTGATGCTCCGGATCGTGCAGCGCTGCTTCCAATAAACATATTGCCAGTGTAATATATCCTGCAGATGTACCTTAACTATTCTCCAGAAATTGAATTCAGGCCAACTTAAAGGCCGAATCTCCTCCAATTCATCAAAGTAAAGAATTACTTTGCTACAATCCGCCATTAATGCTTTAACTGTGGAGAGCTTCAAATGCCATTGTTTTAAAGCATATCTGAGCGCTTTAAACTTAGCTGATATTGTTAAAGCAGCAGAAGACTCTAGCTTTAGGGATGGCCGTGGCAATTGTGACAACACAAGGAACATGATCTGATGTCGATCGCGCAAGAGGCAAAACTAAGGTGTTTGGGTGGTCAGTGGTCCAAGCAACTGAAGTGAAGAACCAGTCAAGTTTCTCAAGAAGGGGCTGAGACTGCATATTGGACCACGTGTATTGCCTACCCTTAATTGGCAGCTCAATAAGCCCCAAATGACCTATGATTTCATTGAACAAGAAAATGTCATTGACGTAGCCACCAGGCAAGTTGCGTTTTTGAAGTGACCTCATAAAGTTGAAATCTCCCAAAAGAAGCCATTTGTCATCACAATTAATGTCCAGATTATATAACCACTGCACAAACTCATCACGTGCAGGATTTTGACAAGGGCCATATACAGTCACTAGTTTCCAAACTTCAGATGTATGTTTGGAAAGGAACTCCACAATAATTCCAAAAGGTTTAGCCGCAATTAATTTGCCTTCGAAAAAAGAAGAATTCCAAATAACCACCATACCAGCCGAAGCACCAGCTGAAGGTACATAAGCAAAATTGTCAAAGCGCCGAGGACAGAACTTTCTAATGAATCTATGATCAATGTGCATGCACTTAGTTTCCTGAAGACAAACCACTGAACAACCGCTTTCATCAATTTTCTGCTTTACAGCAAGCTGTCACGTTTCTGAATTAAGGCCCCGCACATTCCAGCACAGAACCTTCCAATCTTTAAACCCAGTCTGATTCATTACAAACCATAAGATGTTTCAGCAAAAGTAGACCACACAATGATCCACGTAGACCAGCTAAACGAAGCAAAGCCACACAGTTCATAACATAAAGACATAAATAGAGATAGATGGCGTTTTAATGTGGCACGCCATAGGCCCAGAAGCAGGCATATGAACTCAATCATCTGAACTGTTGGTGCTTGCAGACTGAGTCGGATTAGCAACAAGCTTATCCGCAGTAATCTTCTCTGGAGCAATGCGCAGGCGATCCCCAATGCGCTGAAGGTCCGCAATTGCAGTTGGTGGAGGCACAGAGGAATCTTCTTCAGCCCTAGCTGACTTTGTCTTGCGTTTCTTCAGTGTGTGCGAAGATCTGTTCAGACCAGGGGATTTAGTGCCACGGAATCCATCCCATAGAGCACTAAGACGCGCACTACGACGGACCTCCGTTTCCACCAGGCTTATAGCTCTCTTCTTGCGCTCACGTTTCAGGGTGGCCCTTGGTGCAGCAGTCGTGAACTCGAAGGTCTCATTTATAGGTTCAGAAATATCATCGAAGCATAGGGCCCTCGCAACTGGCCTCTTTGCTGGAGTGAGCAGGCGAGAACTGACATGCGAAGAGGCAGGCCCCGGCGGTAGGCCATCACTAAGATCGTATCCATTAAAGGATACCTCCCAAAACTTGCTAGAGAGCAAAAGAGAGCCGAATCCAGACATGAAACTGAGCTTTGGGATTGCAGAGAAACAGAGCAAGGGCATCATCTTCTAGAAAGAGCGCTGATATAACATATCTGGTGGCAGGACAGGCCCAAACACTGTGAGCACCTGTCCAATGTGCAGGGGAGGCTGCAAGGGAGCCCCAGGTTGCTGGACAATGACAAAATCATCCACAGGCATGTTGACTGAATCATTTGAAACCTGCAAGACCATGGATTCTTGCGACTGTTCCTCAACTTGATTTTCCATGCACCGTTACTCCGGCACCTCCGAGTTCTTAGCACACGTATAGCTCGATGATGCTCCCCGGGCTCCGATCCAGCAAAGCTTAGGGGATGAGTTCCGTCAGCACGACGGCGTGGTGACGATGATGATGTTCTATCGACGCAGGGCTTCGCCTAAGCACTACAACGATATGATCGAGGTGGAATATGGTGGCAGGGGCCACCGCACACGGCTAAGGAATGATCACCGGGATCAACCTGTGTCTTCTAGGGTGCCCTCCTGCCCCCGTATATAAAGGAGCAAGGGGAGGAGGCCGGCCAGCCAGGTGTGGCACGCCAAGGAGGAGTGAGGGGGAAAGAGGTGGAGAGGGAGAAGGAAAGGGGGGGGGGGCGCCGCCCCCCTCCCCTAGTCCAATTCAGACCAGGGAGGAGGAGGCGCGCGGCCCACCTCTGGCAGCCCCTCTCTCTCTCCACTAAGGCCCATATGGCCCATTACTTCTCCCCGGGGGGGGGGGGGGTTCCGGTAACCCTCCGGCTCTCCGGTTTTCTCCGAAATCACCCAGAACACTTCCGGTGTCCGAATATACCCGTCCAATATATCAATCTTTATGTCTCGACCATTTCGAGACTCTTCGTCATGTCCGTGATCACATCCAGGACTCCGAACTAACTTCGGTACATCAAAATGCATAAACTCATAGTAACTATCATCGTAACGTTAAGCGTGCGGACCCTACGGTTCGAGAACAATGCAGACATGACTGAGACAAATCTCCGGTCAATAACCAATAGCGGGACCTGGATGCCCATATTGGCTCCTACATATTCTACGAAGATCTTTATCGGTCAGACCGCATAACAACATACGTTGTTCCCTTTGTCATCGGTATGTTACTTGCCCGAGATTCGATCGTCGGTATCCAATACCTAGTTCAATCTCGTTACCGGCAAGTCTCTTTACACGTTTCGTAATACATCATCTCACAACTAACTCATTGGTTGCAATGCTTACAAGGCTTATGTGATGTGCATTACCGAGAGGGCCCAGAGATACCTCTCCAACAATCGGAGTGACAAATCCTAATCTCAAAATACGCCAACCCAACATCTACCTTTTGAGACATATGTAGAGCACCTTTATATTCACCCATTTATGTTGTGACGTTTGGTTACACACAAAGTGTTCCTCCGGCAAACGGGAGTTGCATAATCTCATAGTCATAGGAACATGTATAAGTCATGAAGAAAGCAATAGCAACATACTAAACGATCGGGTGCTAAGCTAATGGAATGGGTCATGTCAATCAGATCATTCAACTAATGATGTGACCTCATTAATCTAATAACAACTCTTTGTTCATGGTTAGGAAACGTAACCATCTTTGATTAACGAGCTAGTCAAGTAGAGGCATACTAGTGACACTCCGTTGTCTATGTATTCACACATGTATTATGTTTCCGGTTAATACAATTCTAGCATGAATAATAAACATTTATCATGATATAAGGAAATAAATAATAACTTTATTATTGCCTCTAGGGCATATTTCCTTCAAACACATCATTGGATCATAATATGTGGCATAAAGCACCATTTTCAAGTAGTGATTAAAGCGGGGTGCGGGAGAGTGGACCGCGTAAAAGAGATGAGGATGGTGATGATGATGGTGATATTGATGAATATGATCACCGCGGCAAGGATTCCCCTCCCAATGGCACTCCGGCGCCACCAAGAGAGAGGAGGAGAGGTTCTCCCCCTTGTGATTCCTCCTCCATGGCCTCCCCCTAGATGGGGAGAGGTTCCACCTCTGGTCCTTGGCCTTCATGGTGATGATGGACCCTCCGGGATCCTCCTCCATGCCCTCCGGTGATGATGGCCCCCTCCGGCAGGGTGCTAGAGAGGGCCTAGATTGATTTCTCGTGGCTACTGAGGCTTGCGGCGACGGAACTCCCGATCTAGGTTAATTTCTGCAGGTTTCTGTATATATAAGAGATTTTAGCATCGAGAACAAGTCAGGGGGGTCTCCCAGCTGTCCACGAGGTAGGGGGGCACCCCGAGGGGGTGGACGCGCCTCCCACCCTCGTGGGCAGCCAGAACTCTTCTGGCCCAACTCTTTTACTCCATGTCCTTCTTCTAGTCCAAAAATAAGCTTCGTCAACTTTCAAGTCAATTGGAATCCGTTTGGTTTTCCTTTGCTGCGATACTCAAAAACCAGGAAAAAACAGAAACTGGCACTTGGCTCTAGGTTAATAGGTTAGTACCAAAAACCATATAAAATAGCATATAAATGCATATAAAACATCCAAGGTTGATAATATAATAGCATGAATACTTCATAAATTATAGATACGTTGGAGACGTATCAGCCACACACCGGGACCGGGTCCCATACCAGACTGACGCACTCTTTGAGCCTGCCACCGCCATCTTCCACCAATCCATCCTGAGAGCAGCAACTAACCCATTGACCTTGCCTGGCCTGTCGTCGACGCCACCACGACGCTAGACAAGTCCACCATGATGCATGTATCCGTCCACACGTGTCTATCACTGAACCTCCGCAGCGCCATGCCACCGGGATCCGTCGTCGTCCTTGCAGTGGATGAGACACCGCTCTTCCGCTTGTCCCTACCAACCAGCACTTGCTCCGAAACAATGCTCTCAGGAGGGACAACGACATCAAAGGTACCATCATCGTATGATCCGGTAGATCCAGATCTAGGGTTTCCATCGGAGCATCATGAGTGGGGTGCCACGACCTGCAACAACGATGCCTTGAGAAGGAAAGAACATCATGGACGCTGCCATCACCCTCCATGACCTAAGTCGACGCGATTTTCTCCGGAAGTCGCGTCCCTCGACCCTCGTAGCTGGCTGGAACTGAACATAGTCTCGGCGTGGAGACGAGAACCGCCCTCGGCACGGCCGTAGGGAGCCGCCAGCCTCCCCTCACCGGTCCTCGCGCCACTGATCAGCCAAGGCCGTACCGAGACAGATTTATACAGGACGCCAGATCCATAGCCATTGGAGCCATCCATGCGCACGCAGCCGCTACTATGCCAGCCATGAAGGCTCCCATCGCCGCCGCATACCAAGGGAGCCACCCTGACTGTCGTCCCCCAGCTCCCCGCATGAGACACCACCTCTGCCTCATAGGTCCACCGCAGCGACCACCTGCCCTCAATCTGCGGTGTAGGGCCTGCTACTTCTTGAGCTTGCGTTGGTTTTTCCCTTGAAGAGGAAAGGGTGATGTAGCAAAGTAGAGATAAGTATTTCCCTCAGTTTGAGGACCAAGGTATCAATCCAGTAGGAGACAATGCACAAGTAACTGAATACCTGCACAAACAAGCAAACAACTTGCACCCAACACGATAAAGGGGTTGTCAATCCCTTCATAGTTATTTGCAAAAGTGAGATCTGATAGAGAAAGATTAAAGGTAAAGTAAATATTTTTGGTATTTTTTGTTTATAGATCGGAAAGTAAAATATTGCAAAGTAGTAGATCAGAAACTTATATGATGGAAAATATACCCGGGGGCCATAGGTTTCACTAGAGGCTTCTCTCATGATAGCAAATATTACGGTGGGTGAACAAATTACTGCCGAGCAATTGATAGAAAAGCACAAATTTATGACGATATCTAAGGCAATGATCATGTATATAGGCATCACGTCCGTGTCAAGTAGATCGAAACAATTCTGCATCTACTACTATTACTCCAGACATCTACCGCTATCCAGCATGCATCTAGAGTATTAAGTTCTTAAAGAACAGAGTAACGCATTAAGCAAGATGACATGATGTAGAGGAATTAACATGAAAAACCCATATTTTTATCCTCGATGGCAACAATACAATATGTGCCTTGCTGCCCCTAATATCACTAGGAAAGGACACCACAAGATTGAACCCAAAGCTAAGCACTTCTCCCATTGCAAGAAAAAACCAATCTAGTTGGCCAAACCAAACCGATAGTTCTAAGAGAATTACAAAGATATCAAATCATGCATAAAAGAATTTAGAGGAGATTCAAATAATATTCATAGATAAGCTGATAATAAACCCAAAGTTCATCGAATCACTAAAAACTCACCGCAAAAGAGTATTACATCGAATAGATCTCCAAGAACATCGAGGAGAATAAGGTATTGAGAATCAAAGAGATATAAGAAGGCATCTAGATACTAGCTATGGACCCGCAGGTCTGTGGTAAACTACTAACGCTTCATGGGTAGGGCAATAGAGTTGATGTAGAAGCCCTCCGTGATAGAATCCCGCTCCGGCAGGGTGCCAGAAAAGGTCCCTAGATGGGATCACATGGGTACAGAAGGTTGCGGCGGTGGAAAAGTGTTTTCGTGGATGCCTCTGTTGGTTTGGGGATATATGGGAATATATAGGCACATAAATTAGGCCAGGGAGTGCACGAGGGGCCCACAAGGGTGGGGGTGTGCCCTCCGTCCTTGTGGCCTCCTCATGGCTCCTCCGACTTCATCTCCAAGTCTCCTGGTTGTCTTCTGGTCCAAGAAAAATCAAAGCGAAGGTTTTATTACGTTTGGTATTCCTTTTCCGCGAAACTCAAAAACATGCAAAAAACAAGAACTGGCACTGGGCTCTAAGTGAATAGGTTAGTCCCAACAATAAAATAACTAGCATATTAATGCATATAAAACATCCAAAACAAATAATATAATAGCATGGAACAATCAAAAATTATAGATACGTTAGAGACGTATTAGGGCCCGCCGCCACCGCGGCCCTTGCCGACGGCAGCGAAGGCTGGGGATGGAACAGTGGGGAGGGACTAGCGGCTAGGGATCGGGGGCCCTGGCGGCGCCTGAAGGGAGGCAATGCGAGTGGAGGGGAGGGAGCTGCGAGGGGATTGAGTTGGAAGCCGCTTTTGCTAATGTGGAAACAATCAAGATTTTCTTTGCAGCTTAAGAAAATGTTGTAGAGAGGGTACACGTAAGAAATTAAGGTTTAACTCTGATTAATTGTTCCAATGATTTTCTCTGTACTCTTTTTTATTGGCTTGATCCTTTAGGAGTTTTGTACTTATGATCAGTTTTTCAAGGAAAGGATAGTCGCAAAGATCCTTGATCATATAATAAACAAGGTAAATGGTACAGTCCCTCATTAAGTGGCCTTGGCTATCATAATTTTGGAAATAATGTTGCTTTTCAAAGATTTTTATTACAGCGAAACCAAACCGGCAGTTAATAGAATTTTAGAGACACTATAGACTAGGAGCTAGCATGGAGTGGACTATTGAAGACGAAAATATTCAAACCCCTGTTCGAGCCTTTAGACTGAAAGATTTCTCTTTTGCGTATGTTAGCCACCATATATGCTAGTGCTTGCTGCAGCTCCACCTTACTACCTTCTCCTACCCATAAGCTTAAATAGTCTTGATCGCGAGGGTATGAGATTGCTGAGTCCTCGTGACTCACGGATACTTCCAAACAGTTGCAGGTGCTGACGATACCAGTGCAGACGATGCTACCGAACTCAAGTGGGGATTCGATGAAGACTTGGGTGGCTATTATGTTTCCTTTCCTGATGATCAGTAGTGGAGCCCAGTTGGGACGATCGGGGATCTAGCATTTGGGGTGGTCTTTCTTTATTTTGGTTCCGTAGTCGGACCTTTGTTTGTACCTTGGATGATGTATGAACTATTTATGTATTGTGTGAAGTGCCAATTGTAAGCCGACTCTTTATCCCTTTCTTATTTAGTACATGGGATGTGTAAATATTAACCCTCTTGCGACATGCCTACCATGCGGCTATGCCTCTAAGTCATGCCCCGACACGTGGGAGATATTGCCGCATTGTGGGTGTTACAAGTTGGTATCAGAACCTTCCCTGACTTAGGAGCTCCTGGTTGATCGAATCGCTGACGTTGTTGAGTCTATAACAAAATGTTTTGAGTCTTAGGATTATATATATCGAAGAGTATTATTCTTTTTATTCCTCAGTCCCTTCGTCGCTCTGGTGAAGCCCCCTAACGTAGAGTTTTGACTCTTCTCTCCTCAAATTTCACGAAATTTTTCTTAGGATCACTAGGGTATCTTGGAATAGTTCCGATAGTTTTCTGACGAGAAAATTGTTCTTCGTGCCTCCTGACATTTAGGGGTTGTGGCAGTGTCCCGGGGAGTTGAGCTACGAGGTGTTGTCGTCACAATTGTATCATTGCAGTTCAGGAATACCTGAGTTTGCCGACATCGAAAATATCTTTTATGCAGTTGTTGGTGAGATAACCTTGACGCCACGCAGTACTGGGGCGGGAGTTCGGGAGTATTGCCATAACTCGTATAACGGATGCTTTTGGGGATATTACTATCAGTCATGACCCGCCTAGGATGGGCCGGGTCAGCCCCAATGGTGGGTTACGCAAGAAGCCTAGTAAACATTCAAGATGATGGTTTATTAAACCTTATAGAAGGCCCAAGGGCCTGGAGGCGGCTTAAGGCCCGATATTATAAACCGCCGTATGTAAGGAAAGACTTGTAAAGAAAGGCATGTAAACAAAGCCACCGAGCCGGGCACAATTATGAGCCGGCCGGGACTCTGTAGGCCACCAGGCATCAACCCATGTATATAAGGGAGGTCCCGGTGGCGGCTTAGGGGAAGAAACAACAAGTCGATAACCAAGCCGGCGAGTTGAGCCTCTTGGTGATTGAAACCCCAGCAATACCAATCCCAACTAGACGTAGGCTTTCACCTTCATCGTAAGGGGCTAAACTAGTATAAAATCCTCTCATGTCCTTTGTCCAGATTAACCCCTTTAAGCTTCCTAGTGCGATGGCCCTACAACTAAGTCCTTGCTCTAGGACATCTGCTGTGACGATTCCACGACATTTGGTGCCCACCGTGGGGCCAGCGCACGATGGATTTGAGTTCTTGAAGGGCAACTTCGAAGGGCTCAAGGGATACGCTGTGGGCCGGATGACCAAGAATAGTCGCGGCTAGCTCTACATCGACGGCGAAGGCTGGGGCCCCGAGGCCGGCTCAATTGAGTACGGATACCGGGTCCCCTTTGGCGGAATTCACGTCTTCATCGGCCGGACCGGCGAGTCAGGTCATGAGCCGGACGTCCACACCAACCTCATCGAAACGGCTCGGCGTGCGACAACCACCCGTGTTCAATCTGCCGTGAAGCATGCCTTCGTAGGCCGTGTCCACGACGGTGAATACTCTGAAGGATCGGTGGAGGGCGGTGAGACGGTCGTCTGTTCTGACACTGCATCATCAACGGGCGAGACTGACTCTTTGTACCAGCTGCAGGATGGCATGCTCGGGGGCTGTTCCGATGGCAGCAGTATTCCGGATCCTCTTGAGCCACCGAATTGGGCCGGAGTCTTCATGGCAGGGACACAGCCCAGGCAGAATTCTACAGCAGCGGCGGCAACAGCTACCAGGACGGCTGCAGCCGGGTCAGGAGACCCCGCACGCCCACCGGCTCATATCTTGATGGACCCCATGGATAAACTGACGACTCTGTTTACTGCTGTGGTACAGCCGGCGGATAAAGCCTAGCATGACGCAGTGGTGGCACGCGTATGTGAAGAAATGGTGCAAGCTAAGGAAAATCTAGCCGCAGAGGAAGTCAAGATGGCAGCAGAGCGGGCGGCTTTGGATGTTCATGCTCAACAGCTTCAAGCGGAAACCTTCCGGCTCTCGGTGGATCTGAACGCGTCGAACGAGGTCATGAGGAGGAGGCATCAGAAAACCCAATCACGTCTGCCTCTGACGCTCGATCCTAGGAATCTTTTTCACACACCCGGAGCCGGGGGAAGTAATCCACCGGAGGCACCCTGGATTACAACACCCGACGCACCGGTCCAGCCGCGTGCCATGGATCCACCTAGTATAATTACCGCTCCGCCTCATTACGTCCCAACGCCGCCGGGTCACTTCTCCAACCCTTTGGAAAACCTCATCGCAGCATCGGCTCGTCTGGCGGCTCTTCCGATGGAAGGTGACTCACCGGCGGCAATGGAAACACGGAGGGTAAGAGGACTTCTTCAAATAGCTCTGGCGCAGCAGGATGCATACTCCTATAGTCGAGACAGGATCCATTCAACTCTTCGCCCAAGCCGGAGCCGGAGTTACAGTAGGCATATGGAATCCACAGATATGTCAAGCAATGCTCAACGCCACAACAGGCCATACATGCATGAGCCGTTGCGGGCTGGAGCCCTTAAGTTGGCGGATCAGGAGAGGATTCGTCAAGAGGCGGAACGAGCAGTTCAAATGGCAGCAGATCAGGCGGCTCATCAAACTTTTCCGGCTTATCCATCAACCTCGGCCGAGGCAGGAGTGGCCACAAGAACTGCAGGTGCTCCTTGCTTGGTACCGGCCATACATAATGAGCGTTTGCCAAAGGACTTTAAGGGGCCTCGTAAGGTGCCTAATTACACAGCTGACTTACAGCCCGGGGCTTGGATTGAGAATTATGAGATGGCTATGTAGTTACTGGAGGTCAGCGATGCAGCACTAGCCAATTATTCCACTATGATGTTAGATGGAACAACTCATACTTGGTTGAAGGGATTGCCACCCAATTCTATCGGCTCATGGGCGGAGTTGAAGACCCGGTTCATCCAAAACTTTAAAGACACATGTAAGCAGCCTATGTCGATTGTGGACCTGACCAATTGCAAGCAACAAGATGGTGAATCCACAACCCATTGGGTGCACCGGATCAAAGGCATAATACATTCATCTGATAAGATGGATGCCGCCTCAGAAGTCTTAATGTTGGAGAAAAATTGCCGTTTCGAACCTCTGAAGCAGAAGCTGGGGCGGCTCAAGCATGACTGTAATGACATGGGAACGTTGATGGCGGCTCTCGTCAAGTATGCTGATTCTGATACTACCATGGACCCGGTGTTTGACGAAGAAAAGGCAACGAAGGGAAAGAAGTACGGCAACGGCAAGGGTCACCAGCATAACCCGGCGAATCAAGGAGGTAATAAACGTAAGGCTAGTGAGTTTGTTGCTACACTACCAGGAAAAGGGCTATAGATGGAATGGACACTAATGGCGCACCTGTCATGTGGTGCGCCACTACTATATAGCAGCAGCGCACCTGGCACATGGTGCGCCACTAGTAACAATTTTTTTCCAAACATACTAATGGCGCATCACTGCACGGTGCGCCACTACTGTTGTTTTTTTATTCTTTTTTTCACTAGTAATGGCGCACTATGCCACGGTGCGCCATTAGAATATATATATATTATTTTTTTTTTGCAAAACTTATAATGGTGCGTCAGCAGCAGGTGCGCCATTAGTATGTTGGGTTACTAATGGTGGATGGTTGTGTGGTGCGCCATTTGTAACCTGGGACCAGCTAGATATTTTGGACAACCACACCTACACACTCACTTTCCCCACTTCATTCCCTCCACCTCCTTCTCCAAATTTGTCAGCTGCCTCCTCCTCCTCACCTCATTTGCACCATAGATTCATCAAAATAAAGTGGTGAAATTACCTTTTTTGATAGGTAAGTAAGGGGAAAGCTATCTTCATGTTGTAGATCTACTTTTTTTCTCCCTAGCTCGTTCCAACAACATGCACATGCACTTTTTGTGGCCTAGCTAGATCTATGTATGTTCGTGGTGTTGCATATGTTTGTCGTGTTGCATATATGTTTGTGTTTGCAGGTACCAGTATTTGAAATGCGATAGTTGCCAATATTTTGCCGGAATGTTGATTCATTTCCGTTTCGGTGAGAATTTTGGCAATATGCATTCTTTTTGGTCCTATTTTTAGGGAAAGTCATGCCAATTTTTTTCTTTGTTCTAAAATATCTTTTTGCTCTACCCCGCAGGCGACCATGGTCCGCACGATGACCGAAGGGATCGTGAATAGGTTTTTGAGCTCCGCAAAGCCGAGAGGCTTCAAAAGAACGAGATGGAGATAAGATTCCGGGCAGGTGCAGGACCACCTGCTCTTGCATGGTTTCATGGATGGCTATCTGTGGCAAGGTGATGAAGATGACTATGAAGTCGTCCATGTGGACCGGGCAAGAAATGAGGAAGGGCAGCAAGACAACCACCGTGGCTCGGGCGGGCGAGAAGACGAGGAATCTCCAGGACATGATCACGACGGTGATGCTGTACACAGTCATCATGTAGAAGATGCTGGACATGATGATGAGGAAGATGCCGGAGCAGATGAAGGGCATGATCATGAAGATGAAGATGCCGGCGGAGCAGACGACGATGGACCATCGATGGGCTGGGTGTAGGACCCTCATATTCAAGAGCTGCTTCTCAAGCAGACGGATAACGCAAGAGCTGCCGCCCGAGAGAAAGCCAAGCTGGATCAACTGGAGATAGACGCAGTTACTCCATTGTATGAAGGATGCATGCCCAAGGATACCCGCCTGAAAGTAACGCTCATGGCTCTGGAGATGAAGGTAAAACACAAAATGACCGACGCATGCTTCGACGAGAACATGTCATTCTGGCACGAACGTCTTCCCAAGGGGAACAAGTGCCCGACCAGTTTCGAGGAGGCGAAGAAAATCCTGTGTCCTATGGATTTACCGCATGTGAAATACCATGTGTGCATGAACAATTGCATCATTTATCGGGACGAGCACGCGGAGTCTACCATATGTCCAGTGTGCGGCGTCACTCGATACAAGAAGAGGAAGAAAGCTCCTCGAAAAGTGGTGTGGTACTTTCCGATCATTCCTCGTCTGCAGTGGTATTTCGCGGACCCTAAGGTAGGAAAGCTCCTGCGTTGGCACGCAGATAGGGAGGAGAAGAAGCGAGAAGATGACGCAAATGATCCGGTGATAAATAAAAAAGACAAGATGCTGAGTCACCCAAAGGATGCGAGCTAGTGGCAAGCGTTGAACTTCGAACACCTAGAATTTGGGAAGGATCCAAGGAACATCATGCTGCACGCGAGCACCGATGGAGTCAATCCGTTTGGCAGCCAGAGAAGCACACATAGCACCTGGACTATGTTTGTGTGGATGTACAACCTCCCCCCTGGTTGTGCATGAAGAGGAAGTACATTCACATGCGTATGCTAATTGAAGGGCCGAAACAACCAGGGAACGACATCAATCTGTATCTGGGGCTGCTGAAAGCTGAGCTAGACACGATGTGGAAAACGCCAGCCAATACGTGGGACGCCGTAGAGAAAGAATATTTCCCTATGAGAGCCGCACTACTCACGACGATGCACGACTATCTCGGTTACGGATATCTCGTGGGGCAGGTGGTCCACGGATTTTCTGGATGCGTCAGGTGCATGGATGACACAATGTATCCCCAGCTAGATAGAGATCCCGGGTCTTTAAAAACCATGTTCATGGGACATCGAAGGAGGCTTCACGATGATGACCCCGTGGAGGAAACGCAAGGATCTGTTCGATGGTGAAACCGAACCCGAAGACGCCCACGTACGAGGAGCGGCGAGGAAATAGACCAGCTGTTGCAAAATTGGAAAGATTGCCCACTGCCGGGAAAGAAGCAAAAGGCGCCACAGCCGGGAAAGAAGCGAAAGGCGCCAGAGCCGCTGCTGAAGGTATAGAAAATGAGGTCTGTTTTCTGGGACTTGCCGTAGTGGAAGATCCATCATGTGCCTCACAGCCTTGATGTCATGCATATCACGAAGAACGTGTGCGAGAGTCTGCTTGGTACCCTGCTCAACATGCCAGAGAGGACCAAAGATGGTCCAAAAGCAAGGGAAGACTTGAAATCAATGGGCATCAGGGAGGAGCTTCATGCTAATGATGATGATGATGAGGCGAAGCAGGACACGGAAAGTTGTCTCAAAGGCAAAAAGGCCAAGAAGACCAGAAATGACTACCCTCCCGCGTGCTTCACTCTAAGTCAGGAGGAGATCGAGCAGCCTTTCACCTGCCTCGTAGGAGTAAAACTTCCTTACGGTTACGCGGGGAAGATCAGCAGATACCTACACCCAGCGAAGCAGAAGTTCAGCGGGATGAAGTCTCACGACTGTCACGTGTTGATGACGGAGATACTTCCAGTTGCAATCTGTGGGATCATGGACGCGCACGTCGAAGAAACGCTATTTGGCCTATGCAACTTTTTCGACATCATCTCTCGGAAGTTGGTTGGCGTGAGGCAACTCATAAGGCTACAGGAAGAGATCGTGGTGATACTATGCGAGCTTGAGATGTACTTCCCGCTCGCATTCTTCGAAGTTATGGTGCATCTGCTGGTCCATATCGTGGAGGATATCATCCAACTCGGGCCGACGTTCCTGCATAGCATGATGCCGTTCGAGAGGATGAATGGTGTCATCAAAGGATATGTTCGCCACATGTCATGTCCAGAGGGAAGCATAGCCAGGGGCTTTCTGACCGAAGAGTGCATCTCCTACTGCACGAATTATCTAGGCATCGAGGACCCCATTGGTCTGCCCGTCAACAGGCACCTCGGCAGGCTTGCTGGATGGGGTCACCGTGAGGGTCGCCGCGAAATGCATGTCGACTTCGAGGGTCGACTCGCCGACTTTGAAAGAGCAAACCTAGTCGCGCTACAACACATAGACGTGGTCGATCCTTGGGTGGTAGAGAACAAAACCTTTATTGAGAAGACGTACAATGACTGAGGCCAACAGAGGACGGACGGAGATATAATCAAAGAGCACAACTCATGTTTCACGCGTTGGTTCAAGCAGAAGCTTCTGTCGTACCCTTTACATGAGGATTCTTCCGCGGAAGAACAACTCATATTCGCCTTGTCACAGGGCACCGAGCACAACCTGAAGACCAATGAGGCGTACGATATTAACGGCTACACATTCTACACCAAGGACAAGGACATGAAGAGCGATGGTTATCAGAACTCCGGGGTAACGATGGAATCCTACACCGGTAACGACAAGGACAGATACTACGGAAGGATCGAGGAGATTTGGGAGCTGAGCTACGCTGGAGGGAAGGTCCCGAGGTTCCCTGTCAGATGGGCCAGGAGCGTCCTAAAAGAAGACCGGTATTTCACCACCATGGTTATACCCGAAGCCAAATCCAAGAGCGCAGGCGCAAACGGCACCGAGAAAAATGAGCCATGGGTACTGGCTTCCCAAGTGGACCAATGCTTCTTCATTACTGACTCGTCAAAGCCTAGTCGTGTTCTCATGAGGAGAGGCAAAAGGGAAGATCATCGGAATGGATGGAGGAGCCAATGAGCAAGACTTCGACAAGTACGGCGACCCGAAGATCGAACATGACGACGACGATGAAGTAGCAACATAAACCACAAGAAGAAGCAGGACCACCCTACCTAAAGGACGTCCGTTCCACAGAAGAACTCCATTTACGAAAAAGAAGGGCAAGAAGATTGTGAACAGATAGCTAGCTAAGATCGATTGTATTTAAATCGTAGCCTTCATTTCTCGATTGTATTTCATGGGCACTTTTTGAACTCATGAATGTTTTTAAATTTCATGCACACTCGATCTCGACCCCCCTCCATCTCGATCGCTATCCCACCTCGCCAGATCCGGTCCCCCTCGCCGCCGAGCACCCCCCGCACCATCTCCCCCGCTCCATCGGCCGCCGCCGCCGGCCCCCCGCACCCTCCCCCACTCCACCGCCGCCGACGACTCAGCGCACCCTCCCTCACTCCACCGGTCGCCGCCGCCGACCCCCAGCCCGCACCCTCCCCCACTCCGCCGCCGCCAACGACCCCCCGGCCCGCTCCACCGTCACAAATGAATGCAACTAAAATTGCAAAAAAAACAAATTTGATTATATATTCAAATAAAATTTTTGATGATATTTTGAAATAATAAATTTGATGATATTTTTTCATATTCATAAATATTTTCAAATAACAAATTTGATGATATTTTTTAAATAATTATTATTGTTTTTATAAAAAAATATTACTATTATGATTTAAACAAGTTTGAACATATTGAAACACAAATAAATATCAAACAACATTTTAAATGCATAAAAACAAAAATTAGAGAGCCTGGGAATCGAACCCAGGACCTCCTAGTGTGTGTGCTGCGTGTTGACCAGTCGGGCTAGTGGGCATGTTCTGATGGAGATAGGGTTAGGTGGAATATAACCTGACCAGTCGGGCTAGTAATTAAAACAAAAGTCTAATGGGGCACTAGGGGAAGGTGCGCCATTGGAATCGTCGTACTTATGGCGCACTAGGGGGAGGTGCGCCATTGCTAACCCTCCCCCAACTCCACCTATTCACCTCGCACAGTGGCCTCTCTCCCTCCCTCGCCAGATCCCCCACTCGACCCAACCGTACGCCGCCGCCCCCTTGCTCCGCCCCCTCCGTCCGCCGCGCCTACACGCCGTCGGTGACGCCGCCGCTGCTGTGGTCTTGCGCTGCCCCGACGCTGCCGCCCCGACCCCCGCGGGACTCCACCCCCGCCGCCCCCGCGCCCCCTGAACGGGATCAGCCGAGCACGCGCCGCCCGCTCCTCTCCTCTCCTCCTCCCTTCGACGAGCGAGGGCCTTCTCCGGCCCCTGCAGCAGCCGGCGACCGCGGCCCTGACGCACCCACCCTGACTGCCCCTGCCGTCCTCCGCCACCGGCCCCTTCTCTCCTTTGACCGCGGCGAGTGAGGACCCGGACGAGCTCGGACCCCGACCCCGACCCCTCCGGCGACCAGGTACCTCTCCTCCTTCCTCCTTCCTCCCTCTCTCCACCATTCCCCATTCCCTCCCTCCCTCCCCTTGACTGTGGCAGTCTATGGTTGCAATATTGGGGAGGGCCTCCTCCTTCCTCCTTTTCCATTGCTGGTGGCAACATCCTCAAGCCCCCATCTATTTTTTTCATTTTTGTTAGTTTGATTATCTGTAAATTGATGTGCCATGACCCAGTAGAGGCACATCCGAATTTTGTGTTTAGTTTTCTCACGCCAAATTGCATCCCATGACCCAGTAGACTAGTACAGGTGACATGCCATGACCTAGTGCACTAGTAGACATGTCATGGAAAATTTCACCACCATTCCGTACCATGGTATTTTTGTGATATGTAGTTTTTGATCTAGTTCGAAACTGGTAGGGGTATTCTAGGGCAATTTCCAATATGCAGTGAATGGCAAATTTAGATTCGTTCCACCACAATTTTTCCATTTTGTTTTCTTAGGGAGAACCAAATTTTGCTGCGGCAAATTCATACGTTCTGCCATCACTACATAGGAGTTCTTTCTTGCCATGCAGTAGTTGCCATCAAGTTTTACATTTCTGTCATAGTTTTGACGTGTCAATCGCATTATTTCTTCGAGCTGATGCATTTTATTTCTGAATTTTTATGTAGCTAGCTGAGTAATGGTATGGCCTATGAAATTCAGTGACTTTCATAACATGGCATTTCTACCACAACAATTCCATTATTTTTTGTCACATGTCATATTCTAACATTTTTCATATTCCTAGTCTTTTTGGTCATAATTTGGCAAATTCATTAATGGTCGCATGGAAAATTCAGTTATGGTCACATGGGAAATACATTAGAAAACTATTTAACACACATGGCAAATTTCTTTTTATAAAGCATGGAAAATTTAGTTCATGGATCATGGCAAATTTTACCAATTCACCATGGCAAATTTAGTTGGTCATTTGACCGTTGGCAATTTGTTCCATGTATAACCATTGATTATGCCTTTGAGGCAGTTAGTTAACCTCTCACCTATGTTCATGCAGGGATATTATTCTTGGAAAAGCCACTATTGGTGACGAAATAGAAAGATAAGAAGGTACCTATCTTCAGCCCCAATCTAACAGGGTAGTCCATGGATTCAAACTAGCTAAAGGAGATTCAAGGTGCCGAACCTTTAGGTTAACAACTCAACACAAACCAATCCCTGAAAGCAAAAACTCAACACAAACCAAGTGCATTATTGTGGTGACTGTATTCATGTTTGCAGAACCAATATTTTTGTGCCAACAATCAGTTTACTCCCTCATGCCAACAACCACTCATTTTTCAGTTAACTCCTTACAGTTCAGATCATATTTTTATTGTCAACAATAGTGGACTTTTAAGGCTTTTTAGAGGCAATACTAGTGGATATTAGGCCTTTTTACAGGCAATGTGTCACACCCTAGCTAGACCATGCATTAGAGTGTGCATCATGTTTACTTTCATCAGAAACTTGAAATGGGGAAAGCAGAACCCCCAGCACCCCCCCCCTGAAATCAACTACGGTTTACTAAAAATAAATTCAATGAACCTGAAATGCCCTTCTAAAATGCTCACCCTCTTTGCCTTGGGTTAGAACCTTTGGGAAAATAGGTGCACATTTTTCTAGGTCAACAGAAGGTCACTGATTTAATTCATAAATATTTGAATTTGGGCATTTAAATGCTATTAAATAATTCAAATGCTCAAATAATGTTGGAACTATTTTTTGGGCCACTGAAATAATTCAGCAAGTGTCCATGAATATTTTCAGGATTTTATAAAATGATTTAGTATTTAAACTAAATCAAAACAAAATAACATAAATAGAAAACAGAAATAAATAAAAGAGGGGAAGGCCACTGGGCCACTTACCTGGACCTACCTGGCCCAACTCCAGCTGGCGGCCCAGCCCACCACCGCTGCCCCCTGTCGTCTCCCTCCTCGGACAGAAGGACAGGGGCGTGTGCTCGACGCCCGCCGGCACACGCGCGCGCCACCTCCACCCTGCCTGGCCACCTCCTGCTTCCCGACCCCTCTAGACGAGCGCCACGCAGCCCTTGGAACCCCTCTCGCTCACTCTCCCGTCCCCATTCTCTCCTCTGGCTCCCTCTCACTTCCACCGAGCGGAGCTATTCGCCGCCGTACGCCGTAGACGCAGCCTCCGTGCTCCCCTCATCCTCCCGCCGAGTCCAGAAGTACCCCCGAAGCCTCATCGTCCTCCCAATCAAGCTAGAAGACGCCGGGAGGCCCTGTTTCGACGCCGTCGTGGTCATCTTCAACCTCGTGCACCACGGGCTCCTCATCGTCGATTCGCGCCGTCAAGGTCGTCCCCGAGCCCGCTAGCCATCCCTACGGCACCGCTGTGAGCTCCCGATCCTTTCCCCCTTAGCCACGCCGTCGCTTTCGCCCCATAGCTGCTGCCCCGCGAGCACCCGAAGCTCGCCGCCGCTGAGCCTCGACGCCGTCGTGGCTAGAGCCATGGTAGCTCGAAGCCGAGCCCACTGCTGTGCTCAGCACGCTTCCAGGAGCCGGGCACGCCCACCCATTCGACCTACCGTGCCCCCTAGTGCCAACCCTGACCTTGCCCGAACTCCGGCCGCCGCCGAGGTCGACGCCGTGCTCAGCTCCGGGCACCTCGCGGCCTCCCGTCCGTTCCTTTGGATGCAGACGAGCACGAGCTCCTCCCTAGTGCCCCCAGCGCGCCAAACCATCGCCTGTAGCGAAATCCCGATGCGGACGCCACCGCGATCTGAGGTCGCCGGCGGCTAAACGCTGGTAGCTGACGTGGCCGTCATTAGCGGTTAACTATCCCACTAAGCAACCACTCTAGAGCCACTGCCATGTGGGCCCTAGTGCCTAATTAGTTAGTTAACTACTCTGTTAGATTAGCACCGGTCTCAGGAGGGCCCCACCTGTCATTTTGACTTTGCCACGTCACCATTGACCTGGTCCCACACGTCAGCCACAGAAACCAGCTAGGGTCACTGACCAGTGGACCCCACTGGTCGGGTTTGACCTGGACCGTGCCTTTGACTTGCTACGTCATTCTGACGCAAGGCTGACGCAGTAACTCTTTTCTGGATTTAATTTTATATAGAAAATTCCAGAAAATTGCCTAAACTTCAAAAATTCATAGAAATTCAACCATAACTCCAAATGAGACAAATTATATATGAAAAATTATCAGAAAAATTCAATCTATCCATCTGTAATGGTTTCATGCATGACAAAACAAGTTTACCCTACTGTTTAAGCAGAATAAGAAAATGCCCTATACATGAAATAATTAATGAGCTAATATTTGAATCTTGGATTCAAATGAGTTCACCCCTTTCTGTTTTAGCTTGCATTAGGCCAAAACACATTCATATTACCATGTCATAGCATGCATCATATTGTTGCATATCGTCATGTGTTGATTGAGCTCAGTTGTGTTCTTCGTGGTAGGTTCTGCCTCCGAGGATATTCACGAGTATCCAACTGAAGGGCAGTATCCCGTTACCACTCCATCAGGCAAGCAACCATTGATCATTCCGATACAACCCATGTTCTCGCTCCTGCTCTTGTTTACTGCATTAAGACAACACGATTCAAACTGCTGTGTGCTACGGTAGTCGAACCCTTATCCTCTGCATGACCTGTCATTGCCACAGTAACTAGATGAAACCCACTAGCATGTGTAGGAGTTGATTGAGCCATGTTTTGTGATTCCTACCTTGCTATGCCTGCTATGCTTAGAGTTGTGTCAGGTCTGGTTCATCTGGGTGATGGGCTAGAGTGAAATGCTTGTGTCGGTAAATTGTGGGATGTGTTGAACATGTTTTGGTAAAGGTATCGATGAGAGGCCATGTAGGAGTACATGGTGGGTTGTTTCATTGAGGCCGTCCCTAAGAACTGAGTTCTGTATGCGTGATTTAAGATTCAGCTACTACCACACATTCGGCCCTGAAATATGACCCCGCTCGACTTACTGACCCCTCTCGCCTCAGTCCAGGAGTTGCAACTAGTTTCTGGTGTTTGTAGGATATGTGTTGGCGGCCGTGCGTAGCGCTGACCCTAGGGGTGGGCTATGTTGCGGTAGATACACCGTGGCACGGTGTACCGAGTCACCCGTTTGGTGTCTCGGGAACCCTGTTCACATCGTTCGGGGCCGTTGAGGACACCCCGGCTGGATTTCCTTGTGGATGGAACCTGAATAGGCGATGACCCTGGACTAGAGACTTGTGAGGTTAGTCAGGTCGTGGTCTACACCCACGTTGGTTTTCGCTTGAAGTCTGCCGAGCACATTTCGTGTGCAGACGCTAAGTGGTGGAAACATGTGTGACGAAGTACACCCCTGCAGGGTATAAAACTATTCGAATAGCCGCGTCCGCGGTAAAGGACTTCTTGGTTGCCTATACAGTTCATAGACAAGTTAATGGATACTACTAAAAGACTCAAGATAAGTGTGAGTACCGAGGATGGACCTCTCGCAGGATACGAGGGAGGATCCACGGTGGAGTATTGTGTTGGTGAGTAGTGGACTCGTGTGCGAAAACTATTTTACTAAAAGGTTCCGTAGGATAACTTAGCCAAGAGTCAATGCTGGCTTGCTGCATAAACCCCACCACCTTCTTGAGAATGAGCATGTATAGTAGGTTCTGATGTAAGACTTGCTGAGTACCTTTGTACTCATGTTTGCTTATTTATTGTTTTCAGACGACAACACTGCCCCCTCCGATGGGTTTTATGTAGACCTTGACGTCGACGAGTGACTAGCCACCCAGGTGGTGATCCAGGCCATGGAGGGCCCTATGTAGATAGACAGGCTTCGAGAAGCCTTCTTTCTTTCTAGAGTCTGTACTCAAACTAGTTGCTTCCACATGTGCTTGTATGACTGTATGACTTGAGTGTCGGGTCATGTGACCCCTATCTGTATGAATATGTTATGTATGGCTCCCTGGAGCCTTTAAATAAAGTACTTGAGTTGTAGAGTTTTGTTGTGATGCCATGTTGTATGTACTCATATCGGGCATATTGTGTGTATGATTGAAATGCTTGGTATGAGTGGGATCCGACAATCTAGTTGTTTGTCCTTCGCAGCCTTTCTTATGGGGAAATGTAGTCTAGTGTTCCTCGAGCCATAGTAGTCCGCTATAGCCCGGTTCACCGGAGTCCTGTTAGCCCAGCACTACTGTTCAGGACACTTGACTGGCCGGCATGTGTTTCACTTCGTCCCTATGTCTGTCCCTTCGGGGAAATGTCACGCGGTGATCTCCGGAGTCCTGTCTAGCTTGCTACAGCCCGGGAACCCCGGAGTCCTGTTAGCCCAGTGCTACAGCCCGGAATCACTCGTTGATGACCGACATGTTCGATGTGATTCATGTATGCCTGTCTCCATAGGTCTGTGCTGCTTTGGGTTCACGACTAGCCATGTCGGCCCGGGTTCTCGGTCATACGGATGCTAGCGACATTGTCATATACGCGAGCCAAAAGGTGCAAACGGTCCCGAGCCATGGTAAGGCGACACCCGTGGGATACCGTGCGTGAGGCCGCAAAGTGATATGAGGTGTTACCGGCTAGATCGATGTGGCTTAGAATCGGGGTCCTAACAGCGTTGGCATCAGAGCTGGACTGCCTGTAGGTTCGTTGAGCCAAACTGGTCGATGTCGAGTCTAGAAATGCTTTAGTTATATGTAAGGGAATTGATTGTGGGAGGGAACGTAAGGTTCTTTTACTCCTTTACCCTATGCCTCTGATCTGAGTCATTCTCTTCTCATTCAACGTGGGTTAAGGACTAGGCTCTCTTCTTCTATCAGGTTCACGTGTTACTAATCCGTAGTAGTTTATAGGATTATTGCTACGAGTTCCAGTCCAGTTTCTACTATTTTAGTATGTTGCTATTTGAACCAGAACCTTGATATGATGCTGTTGAGCGGTATTGTGAACTGTTGTGGATGTCTCAAATCTTTTTCTGAGCATTTACAGCCGTTATGCTGTCCAATTTTCCCTAGGAATTCTGATGTCTTTGTCTTGTGGTTGTGCTTTCAGATGGCCAACCGTCCTCAAAATCAAGTGGTTCGCCTGACCAGGTGCCTCCTCGTGCCCGGTCATACTGCTATGTTAGTCCGGGTCATGATCGAGACAGGATACCGTTGGTATCCCGAATACACTGTCGAAGAGCAGTTTCGCGACTTTAATCAAAGCCAGTATTTCTGCACCGTTAGGATATTTCCTTCCTATCCTGGATCTACCGAGCCCCTTCACTGTTCCTATGGACTCGGGGTTACCGTTGAGATGGCTGTGCAGGATGCTGCCTACTCCATGATGACCATCTTGCGAGTCCGGACTGGCCTGCTTCGGAACACTGACTTCCGTTACATGCCAGCTTCACTTCCGGGAGCGCAAGGGTACCTTCAGGCTATCTATGCTGACTCCACTCAGGAGGACTCATTAACTCGTACCACCGCTGAGATGCTCGAAGATAAGGACCGAGAGAATCGGGCCTTGAGGCTGGAGCTTTTTAATACTCGTGCTGATCATTGGGCCACATTGACTCGGTTTGCACCCGCGGTGCAAGCTGGATGTATGGATACCAGGGATCTGTATCCTGTGAGATCAGCTCTGCCAGACATGGTGGATTGGCGTGATGTGGGAGGCATCACCCCACCCCGTGGTCCCCGCAGGCCACCGTTTGTTGGTCCAAGACCTCATCCTAGCCCCTATGGTCCACAGGCTCCTCAAGACCGTCTGTTTCCGGATGATCACGTTGAACTTCCAGGCTATGGAGGTGACTTCTATGAGGACTACTACGGAGCTATCTGAGTTAGTAGTAGTACCACTAGTATTGTAGTAGTTGTATCTCCACTGTCCTGCGTGACTTGTGGAATATGACTTGGCGTGTAATCGATTCCGGAGGTGTAGACAAATAATGTATAGGGACTCGGAATGCCTCCGATGAGATGTAACGTCTACCTTCATAGTTGTACTGTAGCATGGGCTTGTACTAAACTATGTATGACGAGTATGACCGTTGGTGTATATATGGCAGTTTTGTATTACCATGGCATACGAATGAGCATCTCTGCATTCCGTGTTATCCTTTACATTCTGCACTTCCTTGTTAAGTTTGAGCCATCCTTGTCTAAACCGTTGTCTTGTTTCCTCCTAGGATGGTCAACACCCGCAGCAACCCTGCTGTCCCGGAGCGGGGGGAAGCCAGTGCAGCTAGAGGTGAAAATCTACCTCACCCGCCTTCTCTGGCCGGAGTGATGCTGGAGGCGGAAAGAAACAAGCGTGAGACCAACCGCCTGCTGGAGCGGATTGAGCAGAACACTACACGCCACCCACGAAATGACTTGGTGTCAATCAATGACTTTATCAAGCTGTACCCACCAAAGTTTAACCATTTCGTCGAGCCCCTCGACGCGGATGATTGGCTTCGCAGCATCACCCACAAGCTACGTTCTGCCAATGTAGCCGAAGCCGACAAGGTTACTTATGCTGCCTATCATCTCGAGGGCCCCGCTAGCCATTGGTGGGAAAACTACGAAGCTATGCGCCCGGTCGGTCAAAACACTACCTGGGCTGAGTTCAGTGAGGCTTTCCATGAGCATCACATTCCGGAAGGTCTCATGGATTGCAAGAGGGAGGAGTTCTGCAACTTCACCCAAGGAAGGCTGACTGTGGATGCATATAGTCGAGAGTTTGGGAACCTGGCACGCTATGCTCCTGAAGAGGTTTCTACTGACGCCAAGAAGCAGGCAAGGTTCCGCAAGGGACTTAGCCCTGAGCTTCGCCACGATCTCCGTCTGCACGAGTGCACATCCTTTCAGAAGTTGGTCAAAAAAGCTATCAGTGCTGAGACAGGCCAGACTGATTATGACGCTTCACGCAAGCACTCCCGTGATTTTGGGTCTTCATCCGGCTCTGGAGCTCAGAAGCGCCGGGTGTGGATTCCAAGAACAACACTGCCACCCAGATTCACCCCGAGGCCATCCTTTGAGGCGCCTCGTCCCAACCAGCAATTTGCACCGCCTAAGCCCTATGGTGGCCCCGCTGCTAATGCTGCTCCACGCCACACTGTGGTAACATGCTTCAAGTGTGGAGAACCGGGTCACTATAGTCGAGAGTGTCCCCAGAACAACCCCAATCAAGCTGGAAAGTCCGTTGGCCGTGGTAAGCCCGCGGGAAAGACTTTCTACGCCAAGCCGGCCACCACTTCACGTGGCCATGTCAATTATGTTTCAGCCGAAGAGGCTCATGAGGATCCCAACGTCGTCCTTGGTACGCTCCTTTTTTAACTGCCATCCGGCATCTATTCTTTTCGATACTGGAGCATCTCATTCATTCATATCCGAGAATTATGCTCAGTTGCATAACATGACATTCTGTGACATGCCCACTTCCATGGTAATTCAAACTCCGGGTTCCAAATGGCAAATCTCTAGGGTAAGCCATGGGAACAAAATTCTTGTCGATAGGCTTGTCTTCCTTGCATCTTTAATAGCTCTCAAGTCCTCCGACATAAACATCATCTTGGGTATGGACTGGATGTCGGCTCATTATGCCAGGATCGATTGTGCCACTAGAACCGTTCAACTTACTCACCCCTCGGGCAAGACAGCTAATGTCTTAACTCGAGTGGCCAAGCGCCAACTTTACTCCCTCAATGCCAACCCTCTTCCAGACCTTGAGGACGTTCCAGTAGTCCGAGACTTTCCGGATGTGTTTCTAGAAGAACTGCCAGGTGTTCCACCTGACAGGGATGTCGAGTTTGTGATAGACCTTGTTCCAGGAACCGTTCCAATTGCTAGAAGACCCTACAAGATGGCACCCTTAGAACTAGCCGAGCTTAAGAACCAACTCGATGAGTCCTTGAACAAGGGGTTCATCCGTCCTAGCTCCTCTCCTTGGGCTTGCCCCGTCCTCTTCGTCAAGAAGAAGGATGGAACGGATCGAATGGTTGTGGATTACCGACCTGTCTATCTTGTCACCGTCAAGAACAAATACCCGCTTCCCAGGATCAACGACCTGTATGATCAGCTCGCTGGATCCTCAGTCTTCTCCAGGATGGATTTGTGGTTGGGATACCATCAAATCAAAATCAGAAACGGGGACATTCCGAAAACGGCCTTTGTTACTCGTTATGGCCAATACGAGTACACCGTCATGTCCTTCGGTTTAACCAATGCCCCGGCCACCTTCTCCCGGTTAATGAACTCGGTTTTCATGGAGTACTTGGACAAATTCGTCGTAGTATACCTCGATGACATACTCATCTACTCCAAGAATGAAGAGGAACATGCCGAACATCTAAGGCTGGTATTGATGAAACTTCGAGAGCATCGCCTTTATGCCAAATTCTCCAAGTGTGAATTTTGGTTGTCAGAAGTGACCTATCTAGGCCATGTAATCTCTGGTAAGGGTATTGCTGTCAATCCCGAGCGAGTTCAAGCCGTCCTTGATTGGACTCCACCTGAAACGGTCAAGCAAGTTCGGAGTTTCCTTGGCCTAGCGAGCTATTGCCGCCGCTTCGTCGAGAACTTCTCCAAGGTTGCTAAACCTCTAACTGAACTCCTCAAGAAAGATAAAAAGTTCGAGTGGACTCCACAGTGCGAGTTCAGTTTCCAGTAACTGAAAAGACGCCTGACATCTGCTCCCGTACTGGTACCACCAGATTTCTCCAAGGACTTTATTATCTACTGCGACGCCTCGCGACAAGGACTAGGTTGCATACTCATGCAAGATCGTCAGGTAATTGCCTATGCTTCACGGCAATTACACCCACATGAGGAAAATTATCCCACACATGATCTAGAGCTTGCAGCTGTAGTCCATGCACTCAAAACCTGGTGACATTACCTTCTCGGTAATCGTTGCGAGATCTTCACCGATCACCAAAGTTTGAAATATATCTTCACCCAACCAGATTTGAATCTCAGGCAAAGACGTTGGGTCGAGTTGATCTCGGATTACGACTTAGGAATAACTTAAACCCCCGGCAAAGCCAATGTCATGGCTGATGCACTAAGTCGTAAGTCCTACTGTAACAACCTGATGTTACAACAAAGTCAACCATTTCTCCATGAGGAATTTCGTAAGCTTAACCTTCACATTGTTCCTCGAGGATTCCTATCTACCCTGGTGGCGAAACCTACCCTTATGGATCAAATCATAGCTGCCCAAAAGCGTGATAAGGGCATATCCCGGATTAAGGAAAACATTGCTAGCGGAGTAGCTAAATGATTTTCCATGGATGAACAAGGTGCTGTCTTCTTCGAGAACCGTCTGGTGGTTCCCAAGAAACAACATCTACGCCATATGATCCTTAAGGAAGCTCATGAATCCCCTCTCACCATTCATCCCGGTAGTACTAAGATGTATCAAGATCTACGCCAGAGGTTTTGGTGGACTAGGATGAAGAGAGAAATCGCTCAATACATTGCTAATTGCGACGATTGTCGTCGTGTTAAAGCAGAGCATCAACGGCCTGCTGGCACCCTTCAACCTTTGGCTATTCCTGAATGGAAGTGGGATAAAATCAGTATGGATTTCATCACTGGGTTTCCCAGGACCAAGAGAGGAAATAATGCCATCTTCATTGTGATCGACCGACGTTCCAAAGTAGCCCATTTTCTACCTGTTCGTGAGAGTATCACTTCTAGCTAGCTAGCTGACTTATACATCTCCCGAATAGTGTCTCTTCATGGTGTCCCATTGGAAATTAACTCAGACCGTGGAAGTCTCTTCACCTCTCGATTTTGGGAAAGTTTCCAAAATGCTATGGGAACTCATCTCTCCTTTAGCACCGCCTTCCATCCTTAATCAAGTGGTCAAGTAGAGCGAGTCAATCAAATTCTGGAAGATATGCTCCGAGCTTCTGTTATCTCGTTCGGAATGAGTTGGGAGAAATGCCTTCCATTCGCGGAGTTTGCTTATAACAATAGTTATCAAGCTAGTTTGGGCAAAGCTCCCTTCGAAGTTCTGTATGGACGAAAATGTCGAACGCCTCTTAACTGGTCAGAAACCAGGGAAAGACAACTCTTTGGCCCGGATATGATTCAGGAAGCAGAAGAGCAGGTTCGCGTTATTCGTGAGAAATTGAAAACAGCCCAATCTCGCCAAAAGAGTCAATATGATCGTAAACATAAGCCTATGACATTTGAAGTTGACGAGAAGGCTTACCTTCGGGTTACCCCGTTAAAGGGAACCCATCGCTTCGGTATCAAGGGCAAATTGGCTCCTCGTTACATTGGACCCTTTCGCATTCTTGCCAAACGAGGAGAAGTTGCCTACCAATTGGAACTACCTCCGCATCTTTCCAGAGTTCACGATGTCTTCCACGTTTCGCAACTCAGGCGTTGCTTCGTGGATCCTATCCGTGGAGTGGACCACGAAACGCTTGATTTACAAGATAACCTTTCTTATCGGGAATACCCCGTTCGTATCCTTGATCAAGCCGAGCGTACCACTCGACGTCATAATATCAAGTTTCTCAAGGTTCAATGGTCACACCACTCCGAGGAAGAAGCCACTTGGGAAAGGGAGGATCGTCTTCGGCTCGAGTACCCCACCTTCTTCCCAGATGATCCTAAATCTCGGGACGAGATTCTATTGAGTGGGGGTGAGTTGTCACACCCTAGCTAGACCATGCATTAGAGTGTGCATCATGTTTACTTTCATCAGAAACTTGAAATGGGGAAAGCAGAACCCCCAGCACCCCCCCCCCTGAAATCAACTAGGGTTTACTAAAAATAAAGTCAATGAACCTGAAATGCCCTTCTAAAATGCTCACCCTCTTTGCCTTGGGTTAGAACCTTTGGGAAAATAGGTGCACATTTTTCTAGGTCAACAGAAGGTCACTGATTTAATTCATAAATATTTGAATTTGGGCATTTAAATGCTATTAAATAATTCAAATGCTCAAATAATGTTGGAACTATTTTTTGGGCCACTGAAATAATTCAGCAAGTGTCCATGAATATTTTCAGGATTTTATAAAATGATTTAGTATTTAAACTAAATCAAAACAAAATAACATAAATAGAAAACAGAAATAAATAAAAGAGGGGAAGGCCACTGGGCCACTTACCTGGACCTACCTGGCCCAACTCCAGCTGGCGGCCCAGCCCACCACCGCTGCCCCCTGTCGTCTCCCTCCTCGGACAGAAGGACAGGGGCGTGTGCTCGACGCCCGCCGGCACACGCGCGCGCCACCTCCACCCTGCCTGACCACCTCCTGCTTCCCGACCCCTCTAGACGAGCGCCACGCAGCCCCTGGAACCCCTCTCGCTCACTCTCCCGTCCCCATTCTCTCCCCTTGCTCCCTCTCACTTCCACCGAGCGGAGCTCGTCGGCGCCGTACACCGTAGACGCAGCCGCCGTGCTCCCCTCATCCTCCCGCCGAGTCCAGAAGCACCCCCGAAGCCTCCTCCTCCTCCCAATCGAGCTAGAAGACGCCGGGAGGCCCTGTTTCGACGCCGTCGTGGTCATCTTCAACCTCGGGCACCCGAGCTCCTCGCCGTCGATTCGCGCCGTCAAGGTCGTCCCCGAGCCCGCTAGCCATCCCTACGGCACCGCTGTGAGCTCCCGATCCTTTCCCCCTTAGCCACGCCGTCGCTTTCGCCCCGTAGCTGCTGCCCCGCGAGCACCCGAAGCTCGCCGCCGCTGAGCCTCGACGCCATCGTGGCTAGAGCCACGGTAGCTCAAAGCCGAGCCCACTGCTGTGCTCAGCATGCTTCCAGGAGCCGGGCATGCCCACCCATTCGACCTACCGTGCCCCCTAGTGCCAACCCCGACCTTGCCCGAACTTCGGCCGCCGCCGAGGTCGACGCCGTGCTCAGCTCTGGCCACCTCGCGGCCTCCCGTCCGTTCCTTTGGATGCGGACGAGCACGAGCTCCTCCCTAGTGCCCCCAGCGCGCCAAACCATCGCCTGTAGCAAACTCCCGACGTGGACGCCGCCGCGATCTGAGGTCGCCGGCGGCTAAACGCCGGTAGCTGACGTGGCCGTCATTAGCGGTTAACTATCCCACTAACCAGCCCCTCTAGAGCCACTGTCATCTGGGCCCTAGTGCCTAATTAGTTAGTTAACTACTCTGTTAGATTAGCACCGGTCTCAGGAGGGCCCCACCTGTCATTTTGACTTTGCCACGTCACCATTGACCTGGTCCCACACGTCAGCCACAGAAACCAGCTAGGGTCACTGACCAGTGGACCCCACTGGTCGGGTTTGATCTGGACCGTGCCTTTGACTTGCTGACGTCATGCTGATGCAAGGCTGACGCAGTAACTCTTTTCTGGATTTAATTTTATATAGAAAATTCCAGAAAATTGCCTAAACTTCAAAAATTCATAGAAATTCAACCATAACTCCAAATGAGACAAATTATATATGAAAAATTATCAGAAAAATTCAATCTATCCATCTGTAATGGTTTCATGCATGACAAAACAAGTTTACCCTACTGTTTAAGAAGAATAAGAAAATGCCCTATACATGAAATAATTAATGAGCTAATATTTGAATCTTGGATTCAAATGAGTTCACCCCTTTCTGTTTTAGCTTGCATTAGGCCAAAACACATTCATATTACCATGTCATAGCATGCATCATATTGTTGCATATCGTCATGTGTTGATTGAGCTCGGTTGTGTTCTTCGTGGTAGGTTCTGCCTCCGAGGATATTCACGAGTATCCAACTGAAGGGCAGTATCCCGTTACCACTCCATCAGGCAAGCAACCATTGATCATTCCGATACAACCCATGTTCTCGCTCCTGCTCTTGTTTACTGCATTAAGACAACACGATTCAAACTGCTTTGTGGTACGGTAGTCGAACCCTTATCCTCTGCATGACCTGTCATTGCCACAGTAACTAGATGAAACCCACTAGCATGTGTAGGAGTTGATTGAGCCATGTTTTGTGATTCCTACCTTGCTATGCCTTCTATGCTTAGAGTTGTGTCAGGTCTGGTTCATCTGGGTGATGGGCTAGAGTGAAATGCTTGTGTCGGTAAATTGTGGGATGTGTTGAACATGTTTTGGTAAAGGTATCGATGAGAGGCCATGTAGGAGTACATGGTGGGTTATTTCATTGAGGCCGTCCCTAAGAACTGAGTTCTGTATGCGTGATTTAAGATTCAGCTACTACCACACATTGGGCCCTGAAATATGACCCCGCTCGACTTACTGACCCCTCTCGCCTCAGTCCAGGAGTTGCAACTAGTTTCTGGTGTTTGTAGGATATGTGTTGGCGGCCGTGCGTAGCGCTGACCCTAGGGGTGGGCTATGTTGCGGTAGATACACCATGGCACGGTGTACCGAGTCACCCGTTTGGTGTCTCGGGAACCCTGTTCACATCGTTCGGGGCCGTTGAGGACACCCCGGCCAGATTTCCTTGCGGATGGAACCTGAATAGGCGATGACCCTGGACTAGAGACTTGTGAGGTTAGTCAGGTCATGGTCTACACCCACATCGGTTTTCGCTTGAAGTCTGCCGAGTACATTTCGTGTGCAGACGCTAAGTGGTGGAAACATGTGTGACGAAGTACACCCCTGCAGGGTATAAAACTATTCGAATAGCCGCGTCCGCGGTAAAGGACTTCTTGGTTGCCTATACAGTTCATAGACAAGTTAATGGATACTATTAAAAGACTCAAGATAAGTGTGAGTACCGAGGATGGCCCTCTCGCAGGATACGAGGGAGGATCCATGGTGGAGTATTGTGTTGGTGAGTAGTGGACTCGTGTGCGAAAACTATTTTACTAAAAGGTTCCGTAGGATAACTTAGCCAAGAGTCAAAGCTGGCTTGCTGCATAAACCCCACCACCTTCTTGAGAATGAGCATGTATAGTAGGTTCTGATGTAAGACTTGCTGAGTACCTTTGTACTCATGTTTGCTTATTTATTGTTTTCAGACGACAACACTGCCCCCTCTGATGGGTTTTATGTAGACCTTGACGTCGACGAGTGACTAGCCACCCAGGTGGTGATCCAGGCCATGGAGGGCCCTATGTAGATAGACAGGCTTCGAGAAGCCTTCTTTCTTTCTAGAGTCTGTACTCAGACTAGTTGCTTCTGCATGTGCTTGTATGACTGTATGACTTGAGTGTCGGGTCATGTGACCCCTATCTGTATGAATATGTTATGTGTGGCTCCCTGGAGCCTTTAAATAAAGTACTTGAGTTGTAGAGTTTTGTTGTGATGCCATGTTGTATGTACTCATATCGGGCATATTGTGTGTATGATTGAAATGCTTGGTATGAGTGGGATCCGACAATCTAGTTGTTTGTCCTTCGTAGCCTTTCTTATGGGGAAATGTAGTCTAGTGTTCCTCGAGCCATAGTAGTCCGCTACAGCCCGGTTCACCGGAGTCCTGTTAGCCCAGCACTACTGTTCAGGACACTTGACTGGCCGGCATGTGTTTCACTTCGTCCCTATGTCTGTCCCTTCGGGGAAATGTCACGCGGTGATCTCCGGAGTCCTGTCTAGCCTGCTACAGCCCGGGATCCCCGGAGTCCTGTTAGCCCAGTGCTACAGCCCGGAATCACTCGTTGATGACCGACATGTTCGATGTGATTCATGTATGCCTGTCTCCCTAGGTCTGTGCCGCTTTGGGTTCACGACTAGCCATGTCGGCCCGGGTTCTCGGTCATATGGATGCTAGCGACATTGTCATATACGCGAGCCAAAAGTGCAAACGGTCCCGGGCCATGGTAAGGCGACACCCGTGGGATACCGTGCGTGAGGCCGCAAAGTGATATGAGGTGTTACCGGCTAGATCGATGTGGCTTAGAATCGGGGTCCTGACACAATAATAGTGGAATTTTAGGCTTTTTTTGGAGGAGTGTGTTTCATGCTGACCTACAGTGATGAATTAGTCAAAATTGTGTATGATTGTGCCTAAAGTAGATAATCTAAAGATACAAACAAAATAATTAGGTGAGCATGTGTGAATCTAAAGTATATTGTCAACTTCCAACATTTTCTCTGTTGTCCATGTGGTTGAAGCAATGAAGTTGAGTGTGTCATTCTTGCTATGGTCATGTAAGAGAAATGCTTTGCCTTGCTAATTTTACCATGAGATTTGGGGTAATCAGCTAGTTCTGGTCAAAGCAAGTGGTTTTCCTGAGCATTGCCTTGGTTAGAAAATGATGCATGATGGTTTGTTCAGAAGAGGAATAATCCCCGGATAGCACGTATCATGGGGTCAAACTTGGGACCCCTATTGTAATTTGATTTTGATTATTAATTTTTCTGTGAGCAAATGAATTACAGTGTTTGTGTTCTAATGAAAGTTGAGCTGAAATAGAACTTGACAGCCTGTACAGTGAATATATGCAGTGAACAGAAATTGACAGGTTTTCTTGACTGAATTCAGTCCTGTACAGTGAATATATGCAGTCAATATACAGTCATTCTAATTTTTGGGAGTAATTTTTGGTGTCAAATCACTCAAGCAGTAACTGAATTTTCAAACTAAACTTGACACAATACTATTCAGTTAATTTGCTTGGACAGTAGTATGTATGCTCATCACTTTATATATGGTGTTATGCCCTGTTATCTCTGTTCAGTTGACTAATGAAGCACTAGGCTCATCCATGGTACAAGTTCACCTATGAACACTTGAAATTAGTCAGGACATCCCGTACTGATAGATGTAAATTTTGTCCAGTAGGCTTTGAAGCACCGGTTTTTCCTGTTTCTAACTCTGAATCTGATATAAACCATACTGTTGGCATAAGTGGTCTTTTGTATATGTGTTGATGCTTTGTTAATATAAAGCTATAGATGATGTTGTACTTGTGATGATGCTACTTGTGATCTTCTGAAATGACCCATTGGCGACTTCATTACGCGGGGATAATGATATTGCAGGTACCCCGAGATGCCCTTGAGTTTGCCGGAATGTCGATTAACTTCCGTTTCGGAAAATTCGGGTACTCCATATGTCCTATTTTCAGCAAAGGTCATGCTGAAATTTTCCGTGAATTTTAGCATGACTTTGCTAAAAATAGGACATATGGGGTACTTGCGACTAATGCATGGGCCGGGGTATCTTAGTACTTAGGTAAGTAGGATAAACCGCCCCGCCATTCTTGCTGCATAGGTGGTAATAGAGCCAAGTGATTAGGCCCAACATAGGGTGCCTCAGCAACGATAAACCCTAAATGATGAAAACTTAACTTAGCATTTAGGGTGCCTCGGCGTCGACAAACCCTAAATGATGAAACCTTGGCTTCTATAGGGTGCCTCGGTGTCGATGAGAACCTAAATGATGTACGCCTAGGCTTTTAGGGTGCCTAGGCGTCGACAAACCCTAAATGATAAAAGCTTAGTTTTTGGATTCCTCGGTGTCAACAAACCCTAAATGATGAGACCATGATCTTGTTCCTTGACAATAACCAACTCTTTGACCAAACTTTTTTCCTATTTAGAGTAAAACATGGCCCACAACGATGAGGCCGGCGGTTCGGGTGGCAAGCAATTCTGGGAGCTATCCCAGGAGCTGGAGGAACAACCTCACCACGATGAGGATGCCGTGGAAGACACCGATCCTGACTACACAACCCCTAGTGGCGTCGGGGATGACACCACTAATGGTGTCGCCGAGGATGCCACCACTGATGATGGCAGCGCATGCACAGATGGCAGCCAACCGAAGAAGCAACGGAAGGACCGGCGCCCGAACGCGCTCCACACCGTCAAGGAGGAATTTACTCAAGTGGACTCTGACGTGCATCCGACGGAGCCCAAACATAGTCAAGGGGTACTCGGTTCAGCTCGGTTGCATTCTCCGGAGCACCGTCTCGATCAACACTGAGAACCTTGGGCATAAGGACCGAGGGAATTTGTGCAACCTCCTCTTCACGAAGCTGACGAACGATACAAGTTCCCCGCAGAATTTGAAAACACACGCCTCTCAGGGAATAAAGTGAACAAGCCGCCCTCACGAGGATGAGCACGGCCCTGTCTACTTGGAGAAGCGCGGTGAAGAGAATGATTGAGAAAGGTGATAATTATGAGAAGATCAAGGGGAAAAATCCTTCGATCAGCGAAGAGGACTACAAGGAGTTCAAGATCAAGTGCGAGAGCCCCGCAACCTCCGAATCAAGTCAGTGGGGGAAAGAAATGCGGGAGTTGAACTTAGGGGAACACAAACTCGGTCCCGGCGGTTACAGAGTGGCGGAGCCTATATGGGACAAGGAGGACGCGGAGCGTGCCGAGCAAGGCCTACCGCCCAGCTTCGAGAAATACAGCAGTCACAAGCAGACCAGGAACTATGTCAGGGCCCAGTACAAGGAGGACCCGATAACAAAGGAGCTTACCACGGATCCGAAGACCAGGGCACTTCAGCTTGTTCTGGCGAAGGAGATTGAAAGCAGTAGCACGGGATCGTCTCAGAGCACCCCTGCTTGGGACAGCTCTCTAAATAGGGCGTTGAGCATAATCAAAAACAAGGACAAGCTCACTAAGCCGTCGTCATCTGGTCATGTGGCCGACAAAGGCTTGTGGGCGAAAGGAGAAAAAGACTAGCTCGGAAAGCCAGTCGCGCGAGGTTGAAGCACTCAAGGCACAAGTGGCGCGAATTCTGGAGATTGTCCAAGAGAAAGTGCAACAACACCTGGGATCGACGCTCACCGGCATTATGCCTACCTTGATTCAGGCGATAATGACGTGGATTGTGGGTGGCCAACAGGGGCCACCCCTGATTCCCAGCTTCACGGCCAGCAACTCGCACAACACACGGGTGGCGCCATTGGTGTCTCCGGCGGCGGCGGTATTGGTGTCTCCAACACCGGCACGGGCGGCATTGAAGCTTAATGCACCCGAGTGTACGCCGGCCGGCACCTCGCCAGCAAGCAGCCCCTCCATCAGTTGCACGCCCGCCGTTGGCGGTACCTCAACATTAGTCGAGCTCGACGCCATCATCACGGTAACTAATTAAGCCTCTCGGCCGAGGACTTCATCTCCTTGCCTTTGACTGGGCATCCCTGACGCCCTACATGTTTTCGCAGGGCGCCACCGACGTTCCGTGCACTCTCCTGCACTTCGTGAACGACGAGTTGGCCGATGTCGCCAAGGGAAAAACCGTTCAACCGGGAACCCCGTGTTCCATGGTAAACCGATGCCACCCACCGTGTATAGGGTTTAACTGGTTCGGGTGCTGCCAGGCTGTGATGAGTTGTTACCTCCGATTCAACCCGCTGGGGCCGACGAAGATGATTTGATGATCCTCAGCACCTGCCTAAGCTGGCTCCTGCTTTGGTCGAAGAGTCAGATTCATTTGGGGGCGGGGGACACCACCCCAAAGACAACACCGCTAGTTGTGCCGGCGCCAAGCCATGGCAACGCTACCGGACATGTCGGACATCCCTATGGCACAGGATCCGAACCTGCATATGGCACAGGATCTGGACGACGACGACAATGACGATGGCCGTACATTCAGCAGCGTCGATAAGTACTTTGCCGAACATGTGTACCATGATGAATTCTGCGGGCCTCTTTCTCAAGAACCCAACCAAGACGACCGTGGTCTAGCTGGTACGACGGAGAAACCCAGTTGCAACAGGCGTCATCTAGCATTCAGTTCTCAGGAGACGCCTCCAGCTGCCGACTTCACCGAGCCTCGGATAGCCGAGGTGCCAAATATTATCAGCCCCTACACACTCAAGAAGGCGGTCTGTGAGCAGAACTTGGTTCCATTACAAAAGAAGAAGAAGGGACGGAAAAGAAAGAGTAAAAAGGGTGAGAGCCAGCTGGCACCGCGTACGATCCGTGCGCAGGACAGGCCACCTTCACCTAAGGATATATCGAGGAGGGTGCATGTGGCGGGTAGGGCGATGCTACGGACAAATATGCTCAATGCTGCAACCGGTGCTATGCGGAGTCTGCATGACAGTGTTCTTTCTTTGGAGAAGTGGCGTCTTAGAGAGAATGATGTGGCATACCCAGTTTTCGTGGCCAACGTGTCAGAGGGCAATGGCTTTGTGGATGGCGCCATCGGGGGTACGATCGTCCTGCGGTTTGATGACATCTTTGCTATGTTTAACCTTCATCCGCTGCACTACACCTTCGTTCGGCTGTTTTCGCTGAGTATGGAGATGCAGATCATTAGAGATAAGACCCCGGACATCGTGATAGTCGACCCCTTCTACATGTGTGCCAAGCTCTTGGGCAGCGCTGGGGACCACCAAGTCGTGAGTTCACACCTCGAAGGCGTCATTCTGGCAAACCCAGATAAGGATAACTTCCTTGTGGCTTACTTTCCCGAGTAAGTCATCCCTTAACCGCCCCGTAACATATGATTTCTTAGATTTCGATCGTTCTTTTTTTCTAACATTCCGTGTTCTGTGCAGTGACACACATTGCACACTAATCCTCTTAAGCCCGAAATATTCCATGGCCACGTATTTCGACCCGAACCATGACTCCAAGATAGACTACACAAATATCAAGAAAGTTCTTGATGATGTTCTCCCTGGCTACGCCAAATCTAGAGGCACCTTCACCAGGGCAGTTCGTAAGTACGGCAAGCACGTGTTCACCCACAATACGACGTTCTGCTACGTCAAGCAACCGCCTGGTGGTCAGAAGGATGCCTACTACACCCTCCATCACATGCGGGCGATCGTAAGGGACCATCATCACCTTCTGCTACCAGATAATCTCAAAGATTGGGCCACGAGCTTGTCGGCAATCCAGGACGCGGACATCAGACAAGAATTCTTTCGCATCCAGTAGGAGTTTGCGGACATCATCCATCAAGATGTCCTTCATACATCGGGGCAGTTCTACCTCAGATATCAACCGTCCAACAGTGAGATAGATGGAACGCTACAAATGCAGGCTGACAACGCCCGCGATTTAATGACCATCACGACAGACGGCTGCTTCATGCACGCTCCGGTCCCATGAGTCGAGTCAATAGTAGTGATGCTATGTGTAGTTTTGAAACATTGATTGGATCATGTTGTAATTAAACTTTAACGAACTTGTATGTCTCTTTGGTTTGGATAGTCGTTCAACTTAGATGTAATTGATGCTATTTATTAGTAGGACCATGAATCGTGCTATTAATGTCTTGCTTTTCTCTTCCGATCCTTTTGTTGCATACTTATATATTGCTTATGTATTGTCTGTTGTTTGGCTTGTGCATAGAGATGCCGTCGTATGTCGTGTATAAGGGTAAGGTTCCCAGAGTCTACGACGACTGGGAGGAGTGTCGGAGGCAGGTTCACCGTTTCAGCGGTAACAGTTACAAAGGGTACACCACTAGGGCGGAGGCGGAATCTAGATACGCCCGCTATATAGCGGGAGAGAGGAGGGAGCGTTGGAGGAACCGGATGAAGACCAGTTTCATCGCGATGATGCTCATCGTGATGACCGCAACTCTCTCCTATGTGATGGTAGTTTAGATGATCGATATCGACTTGTAATGTGAAGACAAACTCGCTACTCGCGGTCTCGAGACTTGTAATGTTCTATCTTTGTTCGGTCTTTCGAATTCGGAGACTAATATGATGAATTGTATTCGGAGACTAATCTTCTATTGTATTTGATGAATCTGCTGTTGCTGTGTGCTATTGTCTAAATTTTGTACAATAATATATTTTGTAACCTGTGAAAATATCAGAAATGAAAAAAAAATCCCTAATATTCATGCTAGTGGCGCACCACACAAGACGCTAATGGCGCACTGTGATAATCACACTAATGGCGCATCACCCACTGGTGCGCCATTAGTATGCCAAAGCACATGGGTACATATGGCCCCCTGGGAGGCATTCTAATGGCGCACTGTGGGCTATACTAATGGCGCACTACATGGTGCGCCATTAGAACACCAGATAATAATGGCGCACCGGTGGTGCGCCATTAGAATTTAATTCTAATGGCGTGATGCTAGTGGCGCACCAGTAGTGCGCCATTAGTAGGCAAAACTGGTGCGCCACTAGCATGCCTTTTCCCAGTAGTGCTAACACCAATGCACAGGGCGGAAGTCAATGGCGCAAGGGCAGACAGCCCCCTCGGTCGGGCGGGTCAGGTCCCACCCTTGAGCAATGAAGCCTTGTCCAAAGCATGGCACCCGGGAGAAGCCACCCACCCACCTGTGGAAAGATTGTACGATCATGAAGGCATTTAAAAATTCAAACGCGTTTGATGGAGGTCACGGCCCATGTGGGGGCTCAGGTGGATGCGGTTTCCAAGGCCCAGGCGCCGGCTTAGGTGGAGGAGGATTCCATGGTCAGGGCCATCTTGGTAACCAAGGAGGGTATAATCTGCAACCCGGCCAAGGTAATCAGCAGCAGCAGTCCGGATATCAGAGCAACCTGAAGCAGCTGAATAGTGGGCAATACCATGTATTCACCACTAGCTTATGTAAGAGATACCAGAAACTTCACCAGAGGGCCGGCAATGTCGTTGAGCCGGCGGTTCCACGTTACTTACGTTGGTCAGAGCAGCCTATTGTGTGGAGTAGAGAGGATCACCCACCCCGAGTCGATTATCCGGGTCACTTGGCTTTGCTGGTGGCACCTCAGGTTGGTGGATAAAAATTCACTAAGGTCCTCATGGATGGAGGCAGCAGCATCAACATCCTCTACTATGAGACGTTCCGTCGGATGGGATTGACTGATAAGAGTCTTACACAATCCAACAGTGTTTTTCACGGTGTGGTTCCTGGCAAGTCGGCATACCCAGTGGGTAAGATTGAACTGGAAGTAGCCTTTGGGGATGAGTATGACTCCAGAGCAGAAAAATTATCCTTTGAGGTGGTTAAGATCAAAAGCCCGTATCGTGCACTGTTTGGATGGCCGGCTTATGCCAAATTCATAGCTCGGCCGTGTTATGTGTATTTGCAGCTTAAGATGCCGGGTTATAAGGGAACCATTACAGTGCACGAGAGCCGGAAAATACCTTTGGAGTGTGAAGAAGGTGATGCTGCCTATGATGAATCTGTTTGTGCAACAAAATTAAAATTTTACAAAGATCATGTTGACCCGGCAGACATGACGTCATTGAAGAAACCAACAACAGAGCATGAGACGGTGTTGAAGTTCAAATCAGCTGATGACACCAAGATGGTTGACTTTGTGCCTGGCGACTCATCCAAGCAGTTCATCATCAGTGCTAACTTGGATCCAAAATAGGAAAGCACACTCATCGAGTTCATCCGTGAGAACCGGGACATCTTTGCATGGAAACCTTCAGACATTCCGGGTGTCCCGAGGGAACTCGCTGAGCACACTCTCAATATTGATCCAAAGTTTAAACCTGTCAGACAATTTCTCCGACGGTTCAATGAAGAAAGGCGCAAGGCCATTGGAGAAGAGGTGGCCCGGATTTTGGCAGCTGGGTTCATTGTAGAAGTCTTTCACCCAGGGTGGTTAGCCAACCCGGTGCTTGTACTAAAAAAGAATGGCACCTGGCGTATGTGTGTGGATTACACCGATCTGAACAAGGCTTGTCCGGCTGATCCTTTTGCTCTCCCCCGTATTGATCAGATCATTGATGCTATGGCGGGTTGCGCACGTTTGAGTTTCTTGGATGCTTATTCCAGTTATCATCAGATCAAAATGGCAGTCAAGGATCAGGAGTAGATGACTTTCATCACTCCTTTTGGAGCTTTCTGCTGTGTGTCTATGACTTTTGCGCTTAAGAGTGCCCAGGTAACTTACCAACGGTGTGTGCAGAATTGTCTTCACGATCAAATTGGGCGTAATGTTCATGCTTATGTGGATGATATAGTGGTAAAATCCAGGAAAGAGGAAACCTTGGTCACAGATCTGAAAGAGACTTTCGATAATCTCTGGGTCTACAAAATGATGCTTAACCCGACCAAGTGTGTGTTTGGAGTCCCAGCCGGCAAGCTCTTTGGATTTTTGGTGTCTAACCGAGGTATTCAGGGTAACCCGAAAAAAAATCAAGGCAATTACATCCCTGGCCAAACCAACATGCATCAATGACGTTCAATGACTGGCGGGCCGTGTTGCTGCTTTGAGCCGGTTCAGAAGCCGGTTAGGGGAGAAGGCAATGCCTCTGTATCAGATGATGAAGAACGCAGATGATTTTGTTTGGAGCGATGCTGCAAACTCTGCTTTTGAAGATCTGAAGACACAGCTTGCTGAGCCGCCGGTCCTGGCTGCTCTAGTTGAGAAAGAGCCTCTGCTATTATATGTGGCCGCCAACCCACGAGCTGTTAGTGTGGCTATTGTGGTGGAGCGCAAGGAGGCTAGCAAGGAGCATCCGGTTCAACAGCCGGTTTACTACGTCAGTGAGGTGCTAACTCAATCCAAGCAATGATATCCGCATTGGCAGAAGCTCGTATATGGGGTGTTCATGGCAAGCCGGAAGCTTAAGCATTATTTTTAGGGACATCCAATCACCATGGTTAGCTCTGCTCCTTTGGGAGACATCATTCAAAATAGGTAAGCCACTGGATGAGTCGGCAAGTGGGCGAGCTTTGGTCTCATGGGTTGAAGTATGTGCCACGTACCGCGATCAAATCTCAAGCATTGGTTGACTTCATTAATGATTGGACAGAGATGCAGATGCCAGAAGAAAAACTAGACAACACATATTGGACTATTCATTTTGATGGGTCCAAATAGTTAGAAGGCTCGGGGCTTGGAGTTGTGTTAACCTCTCCGTGAGGTGATAAATTTTGTTATGTGTTATGGTTGATGTTTCCTTGCACTAACAACGTAGCAGAGTATGAATACTTGCTATATAGTCTTCGAGTGGCAGAAGAGATGAGTTTGTGCCGGGTCCGATGTCTTGGCGACTCAGATCTAGTGGCTCAACAGGTATCAGGCAAGTGGGATTCCAAGGACCCTCTCATGGCAGCTTATCGCCGGGAGGTTGATGCTGTTGCAGAGCATTTTAAAGGTTATCAGGTGGAGCACATTGACCATCGAAAGAATGAAGCAGCCGATGCTTTAAGCCGGTTGGGGTCTCAGCGTAAGCCGGTACTACCTAACACCTTTTGGATGTTTTGCATAACCCATCTGTCAAGTTACCCACAGAAGAAGATTTAGCTGTTCCTGACCTGGAGGCACAATTGGTGGCGGCTCTTCATGTCATCCCAGATTGGACAGTGCCGTTCTTGGCTTACATGACCCGGGGACAGTTGCCTGCGGATGAGACCCTGGCTCAATAGATAACCCAGCAGTCTAAGTCAATGACGATTTCAAATGGAGAATTATACCATCGCAGCGTCTTCGGAGCGTTTCAGCGGTGTGTTTCCAACGAAGAAGGTCAAGAAATACTTCGTGTGATCCATGAAGGCGATTGTGGTCATCACGCCGGGTCAAAATCTCAAGTGGCCAAGGCTTTTCGTCAAGGTTTTTACTAGTTGACGGCTCACGTTGATGCAGAGGATCTGGTCAGCAGATGTGATGGATGTCAAAAGTTTGCATGAGGAGCGCATGTGCCGGCTCAAGAGCTTCGGATGATTCCAATCACTTGGACGTTTGTGGTTTGTGGGCTTGACATGGTGGGACCTTTCAAAAGGTCTAAGGATAAAAAGACACATCTCTTAGTGGCAGTTGATAAATTCACTAAGTTGGTTGACGTGGAGCCAGTGAGTAAGTGTGACACGGCCACGGCGGTTCAGTTCATGAAAAAGGTGATCTTCCGTTTTGGTTTTCCACACAGCATCATCACTGACAATGGCACTAATCTGTCTCGACGGGCTATGGAGGAGTTTTGTCAACGTGAGCACATCTGGCTTGATGTTTCTTCTGTAGCTCGTCCTCAATCCAATGGTCAAGCTGAGAGAGCAAATCAGGAAAATTTAAAAGGTCTCAAACCCCGTATTATGGTTCCCTTAGAGCGAATGCCGGGTTGTTGTGTAGAGGAATTACCCTCTGTATTGTGGAGTATCAACACCATGACTAACAGGTCTACAGGTTACACAACTTTCTTCATGGTTTATGGAGCAGAAGAAGTGTTGCCTAGTGACATCCTTCATGACTCGCCCCGTGTCGCGGCTTAGTAGCGGCTCTTGACTTGTTGGATGAAGAAAGAAACTTAGTAGCGGCTCGGTCAGCAATCTATCAACAGGACCTGCGCCGCTATCATAGCCGTCGGGTCAAATCCAGGACTTTTCAGGAAGGTGACCTGGTGCTCCGTCTCATCCAGGATCTGTCAGATGCGCACAAGCTATCCCTACCTTGGGAAGGACCCTTTGTGGTCAGGAAGAACTTAAACAACGGGTCGTATTACCTCATTGACATTCGAGAACACAAAGATTCACGTAAGTCAGAGGAGGAGACCCGCTGACCATGGAACATTGCTCAACTTCGGCCATACTACACCTGAGCTACCGGCTCTCATCATGTACATACTTTAACATTGTATTTACCATGATAAGTAATAAAGTAAGACCATCGATCTCTTTTCTTTTCAAAGATTATGCATCTTTGTTATTTCTGATTCTCAAATGACTATTAAGGAGCTGATCATATTTGAATCAAGTCTAACCTTTTTTTGCTGCTGCTAAGATTCTGTGTATAAGATAATCCACATACTCAACTATCAAGAGGAAATGAGAGTCCCACCTCTCCTCCCACCGGCGCCCTAGGCTCTCCGGCGATCTTCCTCCTTAGCCAGTAAATCTGGTTTTCTCTCCACCCATCTTCTCCGGCGTTCTCTGATCTACCACCCTATACCCATCTCACATGGGTTCTCATGGTGGATCAACTTTGGAACTGGATTTCTCCAAAGGAGTGGCTTTTGCGGAGGAGGTTTTTAGATCTTGTGGGAAAACCATTCATCCCTCGGATGACACGAGCCATTTTATTATGGTCGTGTCTTTCAGCAGACATAGATTCCGTCTTGATGAGGATTCGGTGGCGGCGGCATTGGAATGTGCAACTGGAGGATCTGCAATTGATCTATCTGTGCAACTTATTGCGGACAAGGTATTCTCATTTATGGTATCATGCAAACGTGCTGGCATTTTTATTCTCCATTTGCGATCTTTCGCGTGCCTGCAATTCAAATGTTACTTTCATCTGTGGGGTAATGGCGGCCCTAATTGGAAACGTGAGTTTGTTATTTGGAAGAAAGAGTGTGATGCTGAGTGGATTATCATCAGTCCTTCGAAGAGGTGTGCTTCTATTGGTTTGATTGCTATGCATAAGCCTCCTTCCAAATCTGCCTTACGCTCGGGTTCTAGGCCTCTGAAGAAGATTTCTTTTGCCACTTTCCAACAGTACGATGCTTGCAAGGGATACTCTTATCCTGCTTCGCTAGGTCTTGTTGATATGGTTTCAGATGCTGGGTACGTGGTGCTGCCTCGTGAGAGAGACATCGTGCCTCCACCGCCTGCGACTGAACTCCGATGGACGGTGGCAGAACCACCCATTATTTTCGGAACAGTCAACGCCCAAGCTATTTCCTCGGCCGGGACTTCCGGGATTAATCCAACCAATTCGGACGTGAATCTGCATGTGCATGGGAAGGAACGGGCTGGTCCGGCTGCGGCCCAGGTGATCTCTTCAGCCCAGTTTAATTCCCAGCCCCAGGATGTTTCCCCGGTCCAGTTTGCTTTGGGCCAAGCTGCATCCGGATCTCAATCTACCTCTCCACCTGTTATTGGAAATGAGGAGTTTACTACTCCCAGGACATTGGTATCATCTGTGGATTATGATAGATTTAATGATTTTGTGGATGACATGGTTCTCAAAGTTTGGAAATGTCAAAAAAAATTGTCCATGAGGCATTTATCCAGCGCGTGCACCAGCAAGGTTAGGTGCCATAGATGCTTTCGGTTGGGGCACCGGGCAAAGGGCTGTTCAGATTCTAGCCTATCTCCCTCTTACAGGTGGGTCCCGGGGAGCAAATCCCCCGTATCTAACCGGTCAACTTGTTTATCGGAGTAGGACTCCTCGATTTCTCCAATAGCTAGCCCGGAGGGTCTATGCCCAGTCCTATCAAGCCTGCCACCCCGTCCATCCCACCATTGCCAGCTGAGCCACCGCCCACAACGCCTCTGCCGCCCACCTCACCACCGCCCTCAATCATCTCGCCTCCGGCTTTCGATCACTCCTCCCCATCTCCGGCAATGGCCAACTTTCCGCTGGACCCGATGGATTTCCTCCCACATGGCTTCGACATCATTGATGGAGGGGAGCTGTGCCTGCCTTGCACTTTATATGCGCCGGCGGTGGCTCCATATCGACAACGTGAGGAGTATGCCATCGCCATTGTCGAGCCGGCTCCTCTACCTGAAGAAGTTGCCATCTTCCGGAATCTGGTCAGTGATTTTGTCGTCAATAATCTGCAGAGAGCTGTACTGGATGCTCAGCCTTGGATCCAAGGGGTTGGTTTGTTTCGATTCCGTAGTGCTCTGGCCCGCCAAGCATTAGTTGATCATCCTCCTTTCAATTTGGGCAACGATAGATTTGTCAGGTTTATACCGCATGATGAGGGTATCAACTACAGAGCTGCACAGGGTTTTAGAAGGGGATGGGTTATGCTGCTAGGAGTTCCTTTGGATTATAGGCGCTCTCAATATCTTGCAGATGTTATCAGTACTTTTGGCCGCTTCCACCATTGGCACCAGGATGATCCGATGATGGTCCGATCATTGGCCTATGTGTCTTTTCCTGCACCGACTATGGTTCCTAGATCAGTGACATACAGAGAATTTGCGGACTTTGGAGGGGTTCAGATTTCTTGGTCTGCACCAATTTATATTCTATCTGCAGACTTTGTTGATATCCTACCTACTGATGAGGACCCAATGCCCTTTAATGGCAATCCCCACCCTCTCCCTGGCAACATGCAATTCAACAATCATAATTGGGTCTTGCCTGAGTTCCCGGAGCTGGGCTGGAATGATGTGCCTGCACCTGACAATGAGCAGCCACAGAATGATCCCCCACAATTTCAGGAAGTTGTGTAGCAGGATAATGTTGAGGAAGTTCAGTCTCAGGAATCCATTGTACTACAACTGTCTGAGGATTCAGTTAACAATGTGAACGGTGCTGCTGAAATTGCTGTTTTCCAGCACCCAATGGGACCACAACAGCCTCCTTTGATGATCGGACAAGTTCTAACTACTTTTGGGCCTGTCCTGCCCCCTGTCATGCAGTGGAAACGTACTTTTGAGAAGGTATTGCCGCTTATTGGGATCTCTGAGATCCCAAAGTTTGTCTTTCGGTCTGATCTCGATTCTCTTCTGAACAAGCAGTCCTGGGAGACTCTTTTCAATGCTCCAGCTCCAAAATTGCAGCTTCTGTCTGCACCTGTTTCTGTGACTCAGTTTAAGGAAGTGACACCTGCTAAAAGGCCTGTAGCTCGAGCTCTTTGATTTGACGATATTGATGAGCCTGTTGCTGAAGCATTTGAGTTTACGGCTGTTCCTAAAGTTACTCTGAAGCATGGAAGAAAGCCCAAGGCCTCTCGAGTCATTGTGGATTCTGAGGTCAGGCACCGTGCTCGTCTTAGTGCGATGCGTGATGGATATCGTCAGGTAACTTCTGGCACACCTTCTAGGAGGCCACACACACTAAAGAAACGTAAATCTCTGCCTTCCCAGCCCGATGACGACTCTGCAGTGCCTCTTGTGACGGCCATCTTCGATCTTCAGCGAATTGGTACTCGTCTTCGCATTGCGCCGGAGAAGATCATGACGGATAAGCTTGCAGCTAATCCTACCCGCTCCAACAACAGCGCAAGTTCCGATGATTAGTTTCTTCATCCAGGGTTTAGGTCCATGGCGTACCATAATCGCCATTTATCTGTTCTTATCTGTTTGGAACCTTGCAGTTTTCATCTGTTTAGTGGGTTGTAGGCCATTGTGTGGTTTACTTTTAAATGTGTTCTCTTTTGGTTTGTAATGAATCAAACTTCGTTTAGAGAGTGGAAAGTACTTTGTTGGAATGTTAGCGGTCTGAATTCTGAAGCGCGTCAGCTTGCTGTTAGGCAAAAGATCAATGAAAGTGGGTGCTCTGTTGTTTGCCTCCAAGAAACCAAATGCATGCATATTGATCAACGCTTCATTAGAAAATTATGTCCTCGGCGTTTTGATAACTTTGTTTATGTGCCATCAGTTGGGGCATCCGCTAGTATGGTGGTCATATGGAACTCATCCTTCTTCACAGGCAACTTAATTGAGGCTAAACCATATGGTATTATTGTGAAGTTTCAATCTAAGCATACATCAGAGACTTGGTTTCTTGTCTCAATTTATGGTCCGTGTCAAGGACCGGCGCGTGACGATTTTGTGCAGTGGTTATATAATCTGGTATTCATTTTGTGGACAATTGGTTGCTTCTAGGTGATTTCAACTTTATGCGCTCGTTTGAGAATTGAAATCAGCCAGGTGGTGATGTGAATGATATCTTTTTGTTTAACGAAATAATTGGTCATTTGGGTCTTGTTGAGCTGCCAATCAAGGGTCGTCAGTACACATGGTCTAATATGCAAACCACACCTCTGCTCGAACAAATTGATTGGTTTTTTACATCTATGGCTTGCACACATGATCACCCCAACACAATGGTTCTTCCGCTTGCGCGCACTGCCTCTGATCACGTTCCGTGTGTGGTTTCCATTGCCACTTGTATTCCCAAGGCAAAAGTTTTTCGCTTTGAAAACTATTGGGTTGATCTGCCTGGTTTTATGGATTGTGTATCTGAGGTTTGGACCAAATCTGTGGATAGATCTTCAACGGCCTTAACCATTTCTGCTAAATTCAAATCTCTTCGTTATGCTCTTAAGAAATGGCATCTCAACCTATCCACAGTCAAGGCTATCATTGTTTATTGCAACAAAGTAATTCTTTTTTTGGATAATATTGAGGAATTTAGGCCCTTGAGTTGGCCGGAGTTCAATTTTCACAAGATTGTCAAATTACATCTTGAAGATATTCTACACTGGTAGTTCATTTATCTGAAGCAACGTTGCACGATCAGAAATATCAAAGTTAGTGAGGAAAATTCAAAAAAATTCCACGCTATGGCAACTGAAAGGTATCGGAGAAACACCATTTCCTCAATCAAATCTGTGGATGGGGAGGTGATTTCTGATCATCAACAGTTAGCAGGGATGTTTCGGTCTGATTTCAATCATAGAATGGGCCAGGCAAAAGGTATCCAAATGGGTTTTGACCTTGACACATTAATTACTCGGATTGATGGTCTGGAGAATTTGTCCTTGCCTTTCACGGACTCCGAGGTGGATATGGTGATTAAGAACATGCCTTCTGACCGGCTCCGGGCCCTGATAGGTTTACTGGTCTTTTTCTCAAGAAATGTTGGAATATTTTGAAGCCAGATTTTATGAAGCTGGTCAAGGAATTTTATGAGGGAAAGTGTGACCTGGAGTGTCTAAATACATCTCTCATTACCCTCATTCCCAAGACAATCATTGGCGGCTTGGGAGGTAGTATGTCGGCCCAAGAGTCATAGAGGACTTCGGGTTCTGGACCTTGGCATACAAAATGATGCCTTGTTGATCAAGCATCTCTTCAAATTTTTTAACAAGTTGGATGTGCCCTAGGTTTCTCTTATCTGGGACACATATTATGCTACGACACCGCCCCAAGTAACTCAAAGTTGTGGTTCTTTTTGGTGGCGTGACGTGATGAAGCTGTATGATAAATTTTGTAAATTGGCTGTCCCTCACGTGCGCTCCGGGGACTCGGTGGTTTTTTGGCTGGATTGGTGGCAACTTAATAACGAGGTGGCTATCATGCAACAACGTTTCCCGAGGCTCCATTCTTTTGTGATTGATGACACGCTTACCATTAAGGATGTGATGGAGCTGCCTGACCCGACCGACAATTTTCACCTGCCTTTATCAGTTGAAGCTTTCGAGGAATTCAATCAGCTTCAGGCTTTAATGCCTCTGATCAATTTGCATGAGGGAGTTAATGATGTCTGGAAATGGCCTTCAAAAACTAGGGATTATCGATCCAGGATCTACTATTTGTTTTGTTTTTTCGAAGTCGTGGTTGACCCCATATTTGGGTGGATCTGGAAATGTTCTTGCACTCTCAAGCTCAAGGTGTTTGGCTGGCTCCTTTTGACGGATCGTCTAAACACTAAGGATATGATGCAGCGACGACATTGGATTATTCAGGATGATACTTGTGCTGTGTGCTTCTCAGGTTTGCATGAAGATAGAGCTCATCTCTTCTTTGCTTGCAACTTTAGCCAACGTGTCTGGAATTATTTGGGCATCTCATGGAGTGTTCACCCTAACCAGACTACCTTTGAAATGGCTTGCGCGGCCAGGGAGGAATTTGGTCAGCCTTTTTTCTTTGAGGTAGTCTTTACGGCTACTTGGAATATTTGGACCCAAACGAATGGAAGGATCTTCAGAAATGAGTTGCCCACTTTCAGATCTTGGAGGAGGAATTTTATTCGTGATATTTCTCTTTTAGCTCATAGAATCAAGTGTAAATATAGAGATAGACTAACCTCTTGGATAGCTTCCCTACCCTAATCTCCCTCTGTAAGTAGTCTTTCTTTTGCTCTTTGTAATTTTGTACTGCTTACCTATTGTTTTTTAATAAAGGGCTGTGAGGCTGTTGCCTTGCAGTATATAGTCAAAAAAAAAGTGTAACCTTTTTTGGTCCAGCTTATGATCGTATTCGAATCTAGCTGCAATTATCATGGTCACTTGGGGGCTTCCTGTTCAAACATAGGTCGTATTCGAACCAAAGAGAACATAGCTGTCGTAACCCTCTTGATCGGCTCAAGGCCAAACTCACTAGGGGGCTTCTTGATCGTATCTGAATCATAGCTTAACCGCTTTTGGGTCCAACTTGGATCGTATTCGAATCAGGGTCGTTAAAAAGCTCTCAAGGTCATTTGGGGGCTTCTTGTTCAAACATAGGTCGTATTCGAACCAAAGAGAACATAGATGTCGGTGCCCTCTTGATCGGCGCAACGCCACAGCCACTGGGGGCTATATGGTCGTATTCAAACCTTAGCTTAACCCCTTTGGTCCGGTTTACTGATCATATTCGAATCAGAAGCCACCAATCTATAAATATAAGGTTAAATCATACTTGTTAACTGTTATTTGCCTTTGAGTTTCTTGTTGCAAATAATTAGCATGATCTTCTTCGCCAGCTTGTCTATTTGACAACCTGGCTACCAAGGTATGACGATCATTGAACGATTCAAAGGTATTGATTTCTCAGAAAGATTGAGTTATCGGCTTCATTACCCGGGTTACTCACTAGTGCAGAACCGGGCAATAGCACCAGTTCGTAAGGCCCTTTAGTGCCGGTTCCATAACCGGCACTAAAGTGTGGTCACTAAAGGCCCCCCTCTTTAGTACAGGTTCAGCACGAACCGGTGCTAAAGGGCAACCACGTGGCACGAGCGAGCTCCGGGGGCCGGGAGCCCTTTAGTACCGGTACTAAAATGTTTGGGGTTTTTTTGGTTTTATGATTTCTTTTTCATTTAATTTTGTGTTTTCCATTTTAATTCTTTTTCGTTTGCTGGTATTTTACGATACTACACATTGTACATGTTATGCATATATATATATATAAATAGAATTTCTAGTAGAACCAATCATATATATATATATATATATCATCAATATCTCACAAACCACCATATTAATTCACACATACACATATGTATAGCTATATAAAATTTCTCCTACATATGCATGTTGCCTTCGGAGCCAGTGGCATTAGCCTAATTGGTGCCTTCGGAGCACGATGACAATTGGAAGTGGTTCATGACCTGGTCGATGGGGGCGGTAGCGGGTAATAGTATTCTCCCTTCGGATTTATGACCTGGTCGAGCAAAAATCCCGCTATTTCCTCTTGAAGTGCTTCTATGCGCTCCGTTTCTAGGAGCTTGTCCCGCACCTCTTTGAACTGTTAAGAAGGAGATCAATATGCATGTGTATTAGTTGTGTGACTAGATATCGATAATGGTGTAAAAATTGTGAATAGTGTTCTAACAAGCGTACCCATTCCTGTCTTTGAGATCTGCTCCTTTCGGACACCATCATGCGAATGTTCTCGCAAATACAGAATGCACACAGATTAGTCCCCTGCGCCTGCTTCAGGGCCTTTATTAAGAGAATGGAATTTAATTTGATCAGATAATTAATAAATAATCAAGCATGATAATTAAAGAGATGGCAGCTAGCTAGCTAGCTAGCTAGTACTACTTAATTACTTACCTTGGGTCGAAACCATTTCAGCTGTCGTTTCCATTCGCCTTCCGTGACGCTGACGAACCTTGCCAAGCCCTGCCCGCTGACAAAGAAAATGAATAAAGGGGTTATTAAATAGTTCATATCATGAAATGACGAACTAAATAGGCCGAGATATATAGTTATAATGATTGAAATTACCTGTTGACTATCCCAAACAAGATGTTATAGTCACTATTTGCTTTGAGTAGTGAGTCCAGTATTTGAACTGTTCCGGCGTCAACTTTAATGATACATAAGATCTAGTGAAATATGCACGCACACACATTTGCATGTCTTAATTAAGCGGGCATATGTAAGCAAAAACATGTAGCTAGCTAGTAGGCAAAAACAGAGAATTTGTAGTACAAGAAAGTGTGACTCACTGGAAGTTGTAAGGAAGTAGTATATCTTCATTGTATTTGAGGCGCTTCAAGAACTCTAGCATGCTGTCCTCTACCTGCTTTTCATGATGCTTGTTTATTGTCCATGTGTATTCATTAACGGTGTTTGGGTCAATGAACCCAATGCCATACCGTCCACCTTTTCTCATTTCATACATCTTCATCCTGCATAATACCACAGAAAAGAATATAGTGAGGATAATTACAGGTAATGATTGATCAAAAGGATCACTACAGCTAGCTTGAGACTTAAATTACAGAAAGAAATCACTAACAGACAATAGCAACTGACGATAGATTTTTCGAGTGCGTCTTGATTGTATAACTGAAACAGTTCAGAATACTCAATGGTCACAGGTTTCTCATGGTAGTAATGATCCTTCTTGACTTGCACCATGAGGGATTCTCGATCGGATCTCTTGGTAATGTCCATGTACCATTTATGCAATTCATACATTCTCATTGGGAGCCTCTTGACCTCTTCTGGCTTGACCAAAGGTTGGCCCCGGGCATATTTCCGTTTTATTTCCTCCTCTGTAAGCACAGGCATGTCCTCGATCTCGAGGAGTTGTCCAACAGTGATTTTGAGAGTTCCAGCCTGCATTATATGCTACTGGGTTATTACCACATCGCCCACCTCGGGAACGTAAACTGTTTGGCCACAATAATATTGGGCGCGCGTACTGTCACGTGTTGTTGGCGGCACAACAAGCGGGGGGGGGGGTCGATTGCGCCGCCTGTTCTCCCAGCTAGGCAATGGTTTTCCCGCATTTTTTGACAGCTGCTTGTTGTTTGCTCGAGCTCGAGCTCGCGTCCTTCTGTAGACCTTGTCGATGTAACTTCCTGATGTGGCGCTCATAGTCTGTGTCAATAGGCTTTGGAGCTGGTGGTTGAGCCATACGAATGAAGTGGTCAACAACTTCCACAGGCACTTTCTCCCTTGGCGGCGGTGGCGGTTTCGGTCCAAAATGGGCGTTGACTTCTACCCGCACTATGGCATTGGTTTGCTCCTCGGTCCTGTCGTAAGCCCTCTCAGGAAGAGGAGTAGTGAGGTTTGGACCATATTTATATCGCTTGCCTCCGCCTGTACTTCCTGTACCAGCCCGGCGGAGCCCAGTCCCGGACATGGGTCAGTCGGACGTCGTCGCGGACGGGTCGACGGCGAGGATGCGGGCCGGGCATCGTCGAGAACAAATACTAGCTATATGCCCGCAAAAAGTAACATTTTTTTAATGATTGAATTTTGATAACTAAAATTTCTATCATTTCTATATAACTAACATTTCTATAACATTTCTAATATTTCTAGAACCAAAAAAAAGAAAAATTTCTAACTTTTTTATAACTAAAAAACAGAAAATTTCTAACAATTCTAACTTTTTTATAACTATTTCTATAACTAAAAACAGAAAATTTTCTAAAAATTCTAACATTTCTAACTATTCTAACAGTTCTAACATTTGTAACTATTCTAACAATTCTAACATTTCTAACTATTTCTAAAAAACAGAAAAATTTCTAACAATTTCTAAAAAACAGAAAAATTTCTAACAATTCTAACTTTTTTATAACTATTTCTATAACTAAAAAAGAAAAATTTCTAACAATTCTAACATTTCTAACTTTTCTAACAATTCTAACATTTCTAACTATTCTAACAATTCTAACATTTCTAACTATTTCTAAAAAAATAGAAAAATTTCTAACAATTTCTAAAAAATAGAAAAATTTCTAACTATTTGTATAACTAAAAAACAAAAAATGTATGTGTGTGTGTGCGCTCACCGGCGAGGCGAGAGGCGACGGGGGGCGGTGACGGGGACGACGACTGGCGCGGCGACGACGGGGATGACGACGACGGGGATAGGGACGCGGCGGCGATGACGGGGACGGGGACGTACGGGCCGGGGCGGCGACGACGACGGGGACGACCGGGATTGGGACGACGGGGACGGGGCGGCGAGGAGGGTTGGAGACGTACGGGGGCGGCGAGCGATGGTGCAGAGGAGAAGAAGCAGATGAGAAACTGAAATTTTCATAAGTGTTGTTTATATAGGAGGGGCATTTAGTACCGGTTGGAGCGACCAACCGGTACTAAAGGCCTGTTTTGGCCAGGCCAAGCGGCGGGAAGCGACCCCCTTTAGTACCGGGTGGTGACTCATATTGACCCATTTGCACCGAAACAAAGGGACCTTCAAACCACGTCGATAGTCAAGTTCCCATATGTCCTGTATATAACCATAATATGTTTCCTTTCCCGTCTTGGTTTCTGCATCAAAGCGGACACCACTCTTTTGGTTGGTGCTCTTCTTATCTTGGGCGATCGTGTAAAATGTATTACCATTTATCTCGTACCCTTTGAAAGTCATTATATTCGAAGATGGTAACTGGAACAACAAGTACAGCTCATCTTCAATAGAGGTGTCATGCATGGTACGTGTCTGCAACCAGCTGGCGAAACTCCTGGTTCTTCATGTGTAATCCAGTCATCAGACCGCTCCGGGTGTTTGGAGCGTAGCAAATTCTTGTGTTCATCCATATACGGAGCCACCAAGGTGGAATTCTGTAGAACTGTGTAGTGTGCTTCAGTGAGAGAATGTCCTTCCATCCATATTATTTGTTCCCCTCCTAGCATGCCTTTTCCATCCAGTCTGCCCTTATGCCGCGATTCAGGAACACCAATCGGCTTAAGGTCAGGAATAAAGTCAATACAAAACTCAATGACCTCCTCATTTTGACGGCCCTTGGAGATGCTTCCTTCTGGCCTAGCACGGTTATGAACATATTTCTTTAAGACTCCCATGAACCTCTCAAAGGGGAACATATTGTGCAGAAATACAGGACCCAAAACGTTAATCTCTTCGCATAGGTGAACTAGGACGTGCGTCGTGATGTTGAAGAAGGATGGTGGGAACACCAACTCGAAACTGACAAGACATTGCACCAAATCATTCTCTAACATTGGTATGATTTCTGGATCGATTACCTTCTGAGAGATTGCATTGAGAAATGCACATAGCTTCACAATGGCTAATCGAACGTTTTCCGGTAGAAGCCCCCTCAATGCAACCGGAAGTAGTTGCGTCATAATCACGTGGCAGTAATTAGACTTTAGGTTCTGGAACTTTTTCTCTGCCATGTTTATTATTCCCTTTATATTCGACGAGAAGCCAGACGGTACCTTAATACTGAGCAGGCATTCAACGAAGATTTCCTCCTCTTCTTTGGTAAGAGCGTAGCTTGCATGACCCTGATGTATGCCGTCTTTTCCGTGCATACGTTGCTGGTCCTCTCGTGCCTCAGGTGTATCTTTTGTCTTCCCATACACGCCCAAGAAGCCAAGAAGGGTCACACAAATATTCTTTGTCACGTGCATCACGTCGATTGTGGTGCGGACCTCTAGGTCTTTCCAATAGGGCAGGTCCCAAAATATAGATTTCTTCTTCCACATGGGTGCGCGTCCGTCAGCGTCATTCGGAACAGGTTGTCCACCATGACCCTTTCCAAAGACCACCTTCAAATCCTTGACCATATCATATACATCAGCACCAGTACGGTGGCGAGGCTTCGCCCGGTGATCCGCCTCACCTTTGAAATGCTTGCCTTTCTTTCTTACGGGATGCTTGCTCGGAAGAAATCGACGATGTCCCAGGTACACATTCTTCTTACAATTAGCCAAATATATACTGTCGGTATCGTCCAAACAGTGCATGCATGCGCGGTATCCCTTGTTTGTCTGTCCTGAAAGGTTACTGAGAGCAGGCCAATCATTGATGGTCACGAACAGCAAAGCCTTTAGGTCAAATTCTTCCTCATCCCACGCACGTACACCTGTTCCATTCCACAGTTGTAAGAGTTCTTCAACTAATGGACTTAGGTACACATCAATGTTGTTGCCGGGTTGCTTAGGGCCGTGGATGAGCACTGGCATCATAATGAACTTCCGCTTCATGCACAACCAAGGAGGAAGGTTATACAAATATAGAGTCACAGGACAGGTGCTATGGTTGCTGCTCTGCTCCCCAAAAGGATTAATGCCATCTGCGCTTATACCAAACCATACGCTCCTTGCGTCATCTGCAAACTCCTTCCCGTACTTTCTTTCGATTTTTCTCCACTGCGACCCGTCAGCGGGTACTCTCAACTTTCCGTCTTTCTTACGGTCTTCTCTGTGCCATCGCATCGCCTTGGCATGCTGTTTGTTTTGGAACAAACGTTTCAACCGTGGTATTATAGGAGCATACCACATCACCTTGGCAGGAATCCTGGGGCGCTCGCCCTCGACATCACCAAGGTCAACGCGGCTGATCTTATAGCGCAATGCACCACATACCGGGCAAACGTTCAAATCCTCGTACTCACTGCGGTAGAGGATGCAATCATTAGGGCATGCATGTATCTTCTGCACCTCTAACCCTAGAGGACAGACAACCTTCTTGGCTTCGTACGTAATCTCGGGAAATTCGTTGTCCTTTGGAAGCATATCCTTTATCAGTACCAGCAACTTTCCAAATCCCTTGTCAGATACACCATTCTCTGCCTTCCATTGCAGCAATTCCAGTGTGATGCCCAGATTTTTCTTGTCACCTACGCAATTCAGGTACAACAATTTTTTGTGATCCTCTAACATGCGCTGCAACTTCTTCTCCAAATAACTTGCGCGGTTTCTCTTTGCATCGGCAATGGCCCGACCTAGATCATCAACGGGCTCATCTGATGCCTCTTCTTCAGCTTCTTCCCGCATTGCCGGCTCAGCTTCTTCCCGCATTACCGCCTCAGCTTCTTCCCCTGTCGGGGATATACCCCGTGGCGTAAACCGGCCGGGAGAATCCAAATTAAACTGGGGGCTAATGTCGGGGATATACCCCGTGGCGTAAACCGGCCAGGAGTATAAACCGGCCGGACTGGATGACTCACTGGTAACCCGCCCGGAGCTTGGCGGTTCACCGGCTACCCGCCCGGTCTTGGCGGTTCATTAGTAACCCGGCGGGCGGGTCAGATGGATGACTAGGCCCATGGCCCAGAAGGCCGGTTCATACTATGGTGGGCCGGTTTAAGAGGAAAGGCATGAGGAATATTTACCTTACAAGGAGTTAAGACCAGGACTTGTATCCGGTTTGTATTAGAGATAGACTAGTCCTAATCCTAATAGGACTCCACATGTAAACCGCCCTTTCAACATATATAAGGAGGGGTAGGGCTCCCCAAAGAGGGAGGAGCAAGAAGAAACAATCTTAAGGCTAGACACAAAGAGGAGAGCCGATTTACGGCGACTCCCTCGTGATGATAATGAGACCTAGCCTCAAACAACATGTAGGGCTATTACCGGATGATGTTTCACAGGGCCCGAAGCTGTCTAAATCCTTATCTTGCGTGTTGATCCGCCCTGCGTCTCTCGTCCCACTCAACCCCTCTCAAGCTACCACATAGATGCGTTGGCCTCGCGACTAAGTCCTGACACTAAAGACATCTGCCGTGACAATTCCACGACAGTTGGCGCCCACCTTGGGGCCTGCGCACAGTGGTATTGAGTTCTTGAAGGGATTCTTCTTCAGAGTTTCGGGAAGTTCGCAATTGACCGGATGAAGAAAGTTCGGCAGGAAATAGTCTTTGGCAGAGCAGGGTTTGGAATTCTGCTGCGCGCCGCCGAGGCAAAGTGATCCATCGAATCCGATCTGGTAACTAGCAATAAAGTTCGGTAAAAAAATTTCGGAGGTAGGAGATCGAGCCGGACACCCAAATCGGGTCGGATCTGACAGAGAACCACGCGTACAGCCGTTGAGCCCGCGTACAAGCAATATCGCCCGAGATATTGGCGTACTGGCCCAGACAGCAAAGCAAACAGTGACAGCGGCAGAAACGTCACATCAATCGTAAATCAGGAAACAACGGAAGCAGTGGATTTTTTTATCATAGTTTGATTTCCGATCTGACGTTGCCACTACTAATCGGAGTCAGTAGATGCTAAAATAAAATACGTCCAAGGAGTACTAATTCTCTTGAGCAATTCAAGTCCCAAAGGGAATCAACGTATGGAAAGCAAGAGCTGTCAAGGGAGCCAGATTTGCCACCTCAGCGGCCGTGTCGCCTCTGCCATTGCGGCCACGTTTTTTCTTGTATATACGAATGAAGCAAGCTCAGCAGCGGCTCGAGAGTACCATGCATATCCACCATTACTGTTCAGAGAGACACCACTGTCAAAGTCTGTCCGCTGCGTCAAATCGCCCTCGTCGTGAGCGGTCTCGCCTTCGCTATAAGCCGGCCGGGGCCCTACTATCGCCGCTGCTGTGCATTGAACCGGCGCGCGCTGGGTCGCCTCTGCTTCCTTTGACCCCACTATCATTGACCCATGGGTGCCGCCGCGGTCCAGGAACAGTGCGCTACTGCAAAACGGATCAGTGATTCAGAGTCAGATCAATCAAATCATGGAGACTAACGGTAGCGCGGCGTACTGTGTGCCTCGTGGTACCTGCGACAAGCCAGCCTACCGGCACCGCATAATATTACGAGGTGCTATCCTTCCTACATATTTTATTTGCATAAATAATGTTTCTCCAAGAACAATTACTCTGGTCTTTGCTATTTTTGGGCAGAACCATTATTTGTTACAAAGGTGTCGCAAAGGGGCGCGCCAAGATTATTGCACTAGGGTTGGTCCGTGCCATGCTGCTGGACGGCTACATGGGCAAGTAGTCGTCCCCCGCTTCATCAGCGTCGGGGCCAAGTCGTCCGTCTGCACCAGCTTACCACGCCACGGACGACACGCCCGTCCGCTCTCGCGGCCGGGTCAGGCGTCTGCACCGGCTTACAACCGTCACCGAGGTGATCATCAACTCAGCGGCGGATAATTTCCGGCCTAACATATCAGGTGAAATCTATCTAAGTCTATTTTTGACACATATTGTTTTTGTCAAAGAACAAATTACTCCGGCTTGCGATGTTTTTGATGCAGGACAATTGTTCACTACATCAACACGACGTGGTTAACTTGCTCGTCCGTGCCGGTTTGCGACACTGGTGCCGATCTTCCCCGTCCGCACCGGTTTACAATGCCGCGACCGGTTTATCTATCCGAGCTGCCTCTGATGTTGCGGTCGCTTTGTCGTCCGTCTCTCGCGGCCTGGTCTACATCAACATACCGGGCCACACCTATCTGCATGAGCTGTTTATTAGGCGCACAAGTCACTGCCACTACAGTTTTGATTAACTTCAAATCGCCAGTTGGAAGGAACCATTGGCCGAGTTGCCGACACGGCTCATATGGGATCATTTACAACCCACTGCAGTCACCTCAACCTTCTATGGATTCACATCGTGCTATCAACGCCAATGATATACAAGTTATGCGGGTTTATATCACGGTTAAATATGGAGAGCCTCAAGCCAACTCCTTGAGTCACCTTTGAGACTCGGGGGCTACGATGACCTGATTCAACGAATATTGCCAGTTTCAGCAAATTTAAAAACCCCAGGACGACGGAGGGAAGGATAACCCGGTCCCGGAGGCTACTGTTATATTGATGAAAGTTTAAAGGCCGTCAGAAAATTTCCAGTTTAGAAAGTATATGACAGTTACAAAATTCCGGCTCAATGCCAAAGATCCGGGTCATCAGAAAGGATTCCGGTTTAAAATCCGGCTCAAGGGAAGTTAGTCTGACTGAAGCTCTCAAATGTCCGGTTTACAGTCCGGTTCAAGGGAAATCTGTTCTCCCACAAAGTTCTGAAGCGCTCAAATCCAGTTTAACAATGTTCGGTTCAAAAAAGGAATTAACTTCTCGCAAGTTCGGGTTTAAAGGCTGTCAAAAAAATTTCCGGCTGAAAATGAAGATTCCGGTTTAAAATCCGGTTCAAGGGAAAGATGTCTCCCACAAAGCTTTGAAGCTCTCAATATCCGGTTCAAGATCCTGGTTCAAGAAGAATTTATCTCTTGCAAAAAGTTAAAAATTGCCAAAGAGGACCTGCTGCCATGATGCGCGATTCAAACATGGGTATCCCGCCTTACTGGCCTGACATATTATTGATCACATGGGGGCTTCTGCTTCATAAAGCGGGGTCTCTGTTCTTTTACATCATGTGAGGTTACACGGAGTTGCTCTAAAGCGGCCTCCGGTTTACCCCTTGAGTTCGCATTGCTAAAAGCATCGTGTTATATCACTTGGAGGATTGGTCGTGTCCGAACCAATACCATGCCTCTTGATAGGCGAAAGCCACCAGATCACTTGGGGACTTGGTCATGTCTGAACCAGTCATGCCTCTTGGTCGGCCTAAGGCCACAGAATCACTTGGGGGCTTGGTCGAACCCGAACCATGACCACGCCATTTGGTCGGCATAAATGCCACGGTTTCATCTGGGGACCTGGCTGACTAGAACCATAGTTACACCTAACGGGAGCTTGGTCGTGCTTGGCCATGGTAACGCCATTTGATCAGTTTAAATAAAACTTTTCTTTTGCTTCACACTTTTCTTTGAAGGGGGGGTTTTTGCTTTTCATTGTGTTTTTTAAACCAACAAAAGTTTTTTAACCAATCAATTGACGGAACACAGTTCACGTCAATCCGGAGACTATTTGCCCGGTTTGATCCTTGTTGTTAACATCCTCTTATGGAGTAACACGGTGTTTATCACAACCCGGCACGGTTTTATCATAAACCGGCACAATATGGAAGGAGTTATCAGTACTCGAGATTTGGGTTATCACCCTTACTAAAAAAGAAGTTGGTAAACCAATGATTTGATTCAATGTCGGAGGTATGATATGTTTCATATTCAATTATTCTAAATGCAGCCTTGGTTATAAACCCAGGTTATATGTTGGGCATTATGACCCATCCGGCGGTAAACCGCCAGGACACTTTAAACTTGTTGTATGTAGAAACAGGTTTGTTAACCCAGCCTGGTTTTTGGGCTATAAGTCGCCAGCATATATATATTTGGATTGCGCCATCGGAATTATGCGCTTATAAATCATTGGGTTATATTATTCAAGTAGCCAAACTTGGCTGGCTTTTCATTATGATATTGAATGAATAAGGTTTTCATACCGGATTATATTATCTTGAATAGCCAACATGGCTGGATTTTTATGGTTATTAATAACCGGTATTATTGAGTTTTCAAAGTCGCTTTAGTGCAACAGTTATTATTTTATCAAAGGATATGATTTATTTTACAATGGAAGGAATAGTCCTGAGTCGCAGCAGGCTCACGACCCGGCACTTGGGGGCTATATTATTCAAATTGAGATTACATGCAAGTCTCATATCGCTGCAAGCATGCACCATGACACTTGGGGGCTAATGCAAAGTCATTTTTACTTGTCGTATTGAAGACCCGACTCATCATATTATAATGAGCCGGCCCTTGGGGGCTACCAATTGCCCCTGCCAACAATTAAAGGTACACAAATTTTCGTCCATAATAGTGAAGGATTCATTGCTCAGTTGGTAAAGCACAAAACTCTTAACCTTGTGGACGTGGGTTCAAGCCCTACGATGGAAGCTACATTATAAGGTGTTATTTTCATTGAAGTATATATCAAGTCCCGGTTTAGTATTATTTTACTAAGCCGGCCCTTGGGGGCTACACATCACTGCTCAAATCTACATGATTATATTTATAAAGTCCCTGCTAATTATTGCATAATGACCCGGCACTTGGGGGCTACACTGATTGAAGTTTTTAAGCAATTACAAGTCCCAGGTTGCTGCAAGCATGACAACCTGGCACTTGGGGGCTACATATATGGAGTATTCACTTTATATGATTGAGATGAACAAACCGGATTTCTTCAAGGTTGAAACACTTATTGGAGCAAGTCTTAAGTTATCACTATGTTCTCCTCTTAAGACTTGGGGGCTACAGGTATTATGCATATAAAGGAGGAACATCTTCTTTTTATTAGTTTTGAGCAAATCAGGAAGATCAATTACATGACCCAGTGTTGATAACAATTATGACCTGGTGCCATCAATATTTATAAACCGGCCATTTTTGGTAATATTAAACCGACAAGTTTTACATCTTCAAATCGGCTAAATATCAGATAAGTATTTTCAGACCCATATGCCTTAAATCGGCGCTTTGGGAGCTGAGTCAAAGGAGTCATTCTTCACAATATTTCTCGGTGACAGACCAATGTCGGCAAATTGATTATGAAGTTGGCTTATTGACCTGGATTTTCTAGAAGAAGGAAATGGAAAGGAATTAAGGATGCTCAGATGCCGGTTTACAAGAATTCTTAACCGGGAGCATAATCTATCAAATTTGTTCTTGTACTTGTTTTACAGGATCAGTTTAACATGGATAAATCCAAATTAAACTGGGGGCTAATGTCGGGGATATACCCCGTGGCGTAAACCAGTCGGGAGAATCCAAATTAAACTGGGGGCTAATATCGGGGATATACCCCATGGCGTAAACTGGCCGGGAGTATGAACCGGCCGGACTGGATGACTCACTGGTAACCCGCTCGGAGCTTGGCGGTTCACCGGCTACCCGCCTGGTCTTGGCGGTTCATTAGTAACCCGGCGGGCGGGTCAGATGGATGACGAGGCCCATGGCCCAGAAGGCCGGTTCATACTATGGTGGGCCGGTTTAAGAGGAAAGGCATGAGGAATATTTACCTTACAAGGAGTTAAGACCAGGACTTGTATCCGGTTTGTATTAGACATAGACTAGTCCTAATCCTAATAGGACTCCACATGTAAACCGCCCCTTCAACATATATAAGGAGGGGCAGGGCTCCCCAAAGAGGGAGGAGCAAGAAGAAACAATCTTAGGGCTAGACACAAAGAGGAGAGCCGGTTTACTGCGACTCCCTCGTGATGATAATGAGACCTAGCCTCAAACAGCATGTAGGTCTATTACCGGATGATGTTTCCCGGGGCCCGAAGCTGTCTAAATCCTTGTCTTGCGTGTTGATCCGCCCCGCGTCTCTCATCCCACTCAACCCCTCTCAAGCTACCACATAGATGCGTTGGCCTAGCGACTAAGTCCTAACACTAAGGACATCTGCCGTGACAATTCCACGACATCCCCCATTGTTGTATCATCGTATTCAGGGAACCCATGGCCAGGATAGCTGTCGTCGTCCTCTTCTTCTTCATTGTCTTCCATCATAACCCCTCTTTCTCTGTGCTTGGTCCAAACATTATAGTGGGGCATGAAACCGGACTTAAACTGGTGGACGTGAATGGTTCTTGACGTAGAGTAATTGTGACCATTCTTACAGCGAGCACATGGACAAGGCATAAAACCATCCGCCCGCTTGTTTGCCTTAGCCGCAAGCAGAAAAGTATGCACGCCCTCAACGAACTGGGGAGAGCAGCGGTCATCGTACATCCATTGCCGGCTCATCTTCATTACACAACTCCGAATAGACCAAATTAATACAAGTTCATACATAAAGTTCACACAACACTTAAATGCAACAAACAAATAACTCTCTAGCTAAAGCATTTAAATGCAACAACAAATACGATCAAGATAGCAACTAAGGTAACAATGGATCCAACAACATAATTATACCAAGCCTCATTATCGAAGGCATATTTTCTAATCTTTCTAATCTTCAAGCGCATTTTCTCCATCTTGATCTTGTGATCATCGACGACATCGACAACATGCAACTCCAATTCCATCTTCTCCCCCTCAATTCTTTTCAATTTTTCTTTCAAGTACTCGTTTTCTCTTTCAACTAAATTTAACCTCTCGACAATAGGGTCGGTTGGAATTTCCGGTTCACATACCTCCTAGAAAAAATTTCTATGTCAACTTGATGGGCATAATTTGTCATAAGCACGAAATGCAACTAGTTTTGAAAGAGAATATATATACCACATCTGAATCATAACAAGGACGAGGGCCGACGGGGACGGATATCAAAACCATGGCACTCTATGAATAACAAACAATGTACGGGTAAGATAATTATACGAGTAACTATATGTCCAAATCACACAAACATCAATTTTTTTATGAAATTTCATGAACAAGAGGCTCACCACAAGGTGGTGCCGGCGACGGGACGGTGGTTACGACGGAGATTTAGAAGGCACTAAGTAAACCACACCCACATATGCAAACTAAGTGTTATTTTTGACCTCAAATTGCATATAAATCAAATACTAGCACACATATATATATATCCTCCCAAATTACTAAACTCACAAACTAATCACTATATAAAGCATTGCAAGAGCTAATCTAGCAATGAGAGATGAAAGGACAAAGTTGCTAACCTTTGTGATCATTTGAATGGATGGGGGCCTTCAAATCTTGACAAATTTTGGGCAAAATGTGTGATGAGCTCGAGAGGAAGAGGGGAAGAACAGAGAGGAGAGGGGAAAGGGGAAGAACAGAGCGAGCTCGGGTGGACGAAGGGTTTATGTAGGACGACCTTTAGTACCGGTTCGTTCCAAGAACCTGTACTAAAGGGGATGGAGGGGCCCCAGTCTGACAACATCCTGCCACCACTCTCATTAGTACCGGTTCGTGGCACGAACCGGTGCTAACGGTTCGCCATGAACCGGTACTAATGAAAGCAGCCCGGCTAGCCGTTGGAACCAGCACTAATGTATACATTAGTGCCGTCTCAAATACAAACCGGCACTAATGTGCTTCACGTTTGATCCTTTTTCTACTAGTGACTCAAGCCGGTGGTCTAAGGATCAAAGGTACAAGTATGACTATTATTTATATATAATTGCCTGCTGCCTTAACTAAAGAGTTAGTTTCATCCCTTGTCCTTTATTTATATCTGCTTTCTGATTTCTATTATGATAAACATATTGGATATAAGCCGGGCGTTTTAATCCATTCAGTTCTAAGCCGCCAAGCCAGTCTTTTCTTGTCTCTATAGGGTATAGATTTAAAGTGTTGCAAAAACAATCATCAAATATAATGCATATATTGCCATCAGGAAACACGGAGTCACATACAGTGTTTTATGCACGATAGCATAAGCAAGGCATTTAGTGTTTTCACATCTAACCTATTACACGACTTTTTATAAGCCAATGAAGATGGTTATTATTCCTCCCTCGCCGGTTCACCGCCCTCTGTTGGCTCTAAGTTGGGTTTTGACCAGTCAAAACAATTCACGGTGACGAATTTTGCTTCATCGTCGATTAGGCCTGCCGGGTCAACTTCCAGGGCAAATGTATTTTCTCTTACAGGTAGGATCAAGTCCGTCACCTTGTACGAGGGAGTCCCCATCTTCTTATTTTCAGCATCAAAACCCAGCTGATATTTGTCAATATTGGTATCATCTCCAAGGGTAGTTGCCTGAGGCCGGACTCCGCGCACGCTAGCCATGAAGTCATCCTGTTCAAAGGGAGATCCGTCTTCCTTCACGGTGGGATAGCCTCTGGCCACGTCCGTCGGGTATAGGTCTGTTACCCAAGCTTTGGAGTGGCTCAGGGAAGTCAAAGCCCCGGTTCGCGCACAGGAGCGTTTTACTTCTTGAAATCTGGCAGGCAGGATTGACAGCTTCTTCAAGACGCCGCTGAGCCGGTTGGGTCCTTGATTGGCAGGAGAGATGGCAGAAAGTGCCCGCTGTGCGCCGATATACAGTTGTTCTACCAAAGTATACACTGCCTTCAGTTTAATCAAAGGATCTTGGCTCAGATTTTTGGTTCGTGGGCCTGCACATATTTTATACACAAAGTAAGCTAACAAAGATGGACGGCTTCAGTAAGGCTTATACTCCGAATCAGCAAAAAGCACACAAAATTAAAGTTGGACGGCTTACCAAAGATGGCAGCCACCATTTGAGACACGCAGCCGTTTAAACCATTCAGCTCTGTTGAAATCTCTTCAAGTGTTGTTTCGGCCTTCTCAGCGCATTGGGTCAGAAGAATTTTTTTCCTCCTCCCAGGTTTTCTTCCTGGAAGCGAAGCTGGTCTTTAAATCTTCCGTCTCAGAGAGACTTATTTGCAGTTTGGAGTTAGAAGATTTGATTTCTGCCTCCTGACTTGCTAGCCGGGTCTTCAGATCAGTCAATTGCGAGTTCAATTTAGATACGGCATTCTGCAAAACATTCAGATGAGTCAAGATTTTGCTTCAAGTTCAAAAATCAGGATTCAAGTCTCAAGTACTTTACAAAAAACAACCTGACGCTTGGGGGCTAATGTATGCCAAAACAAATTTTTATGATTCTAAAGACATACTTTATGTCCCATGTACTTTACAAAGTAACAACAGTTGGCACTTGGGGGCTAATGTATGCAGTTCAGCAAGTTTCTGAATGTTAAGATGGAGTATTCAGTCCTTTGAAATACGGTACAAAACAATTTAAAGTACCAGCTCATTTATGATCAAAATGAACTGGCCCTTGGGGACTATAGGTGAAGCTCTGTTCGATTTTATTGAACTTAAGAAAGATTTCCAAGGTAAAAGTGTTGGCCTATATTATCAAGTCTACAGATCATTCCGGTTCTCTCATAATTTGAAAACTTGGGGGCTGGTGGAATATATAGATAAGCCGGAAGAACATACCTCATATTTCAACTGCAACTATTTGACCATTTCGATCTCAGAGTCGCGACTGGAGTGCACATGGCTGAGATAACTGGATAAAATATCATTGGCATTTAGATGGTCGTAATTGGCAACGTCAAAGCGCACTTTTTGCCTCTCCAATGCCTCTTGTTTCGTGGTACAATGAGACAGCACGGTTGGATTCCCCGGCTCAATAAAACGGCTCCCGGTGATCTGAACGTCTTGGGCAGACGGTGATGGTGGGTTGGCTGAGCTTGATGGTCCAGTTGTGGAAGGTTTTACAGTGGTCTCATCAAACGACGGCTCAGGAGGATTTTCTTCTGCATCAACAGGCGGTTCTTCTGGAGCGTGGGTTAATGGAGAAGATGGCCTGGCCGGGTCAGATGCAAGCACCGGCGGGTCTTGTGCCGGTTTAGCTGCCTTTCCTTCTTATATTTAGCTTGGCCACTAAGAGAAATGTTGCAGGATTGTCAGTATAAAGATACAATTTGAACAAAATGTAAAAAAGGAGGATTTTTCATTACCCAGGGGCAGTCTTGAAGCCCGGAAATTGCGTCTGCAATAAATCGCCAGAAGAGCGAGACACCTCCTGAAAAGATAAAACAAAGTTAAAGTAAGGCAGGGGAAAGGATCCATTAAACAGAGTTAAATACAGAAAGAAGTGAACCTCATTCGGGCGCTTCTGAGGAGTTTGTTGAAGAATGACAGCCGACTCATCTTCAGTCCGAGCTTGACGGCGGCTTTCATGTTGCTTCTTTTTCAAACGAAAGGTGGGATCCAAGTGAACTAAAGGGTTAGAAAACCTTACTTTACGGTTCGCTCGTCGAATTTTTTGTCTTGGCAAGGGCTCTGAGTCGGAGGAAATGATAGTTACCTCTACTTCCACAGCCTGACTGGCCCCAGTGTCATCTTGGTAATGAGCAGTGCCAATAAGATTGTTAAAAAACTGGCCAAGGGAATCAAGGGCTACCTCTGAATCAGATGTATCATCAAGCTTCATGAAATCTTCAGCAGTGCTCTTTTTCTTCTTTTTCGACCTCCGGGCTGTTTCCTTGGCGTTTATGGCGGCGGCTTTCGCTTTCTTGGCAGCCTCGTGGTCATACTTAACTTTCTAAAAGTCAGAGTTGGCCTGCAGACAGGTAAAAACAAGATAAAGAGTCATGAAAGTATTAAAACAATACGGATGGGAAAATACAAAGGAGAGAAATAACGACATCCTTACTTCTGGCACTGGGTTAAGCTGGCAGAAGGGATTTAACCCGATGACACTGCAATCTTCGTATTTCCCATTCACCAGAAGAGTTGACATTAAGACAATATCTTATTCTGTCAATTGAGCGGGGCTGTGACGAACAGAGTCATCCGGGCCTCTACCATATTCATACATCAGCTTTGACCGGTGGCTCAAAGGGATGACCCGCCATGAGATACAACAGCGGGTCAGATCACCTCCAGTTAACCCATTCCCCAACAGAGCATTGATCCTTTTGATGGATGGTATCAGCCTCTTGCGTTCAGCGGCGGTAAAGCTTATCAGGAAGTGGGAACTTGGAGTCAAGACGATGGGGGCGATAACCTGGCATGGCTTCTCGTTTGCTGGTGAAGTGTACTGGCAGTAGAACCAAGTCTGGTTCCAGTCCTTTGGGTGACTTGGTAAGACAATAAGGGGGAAGACGGCACCCAGTCGATGCTGAATTGATATGCCTCCAAGCACTAAGCTAAGGCCGTTGGTGCACTCGTTCTGCCGGTTCAGATAAAAGAATTCTCTAAACAACTCCATGGTTGGCTCTTGTTGAAGATATACTTCACAGAGTACTTGGAAGTTACAGATGTTAGATATGGAATTAGGCCGATATCTTGAGGCAACCCAGTTACAGATGGTTGGTGCTTTGGACGGCATGATGGGCAAAGAAGAACTGAAAAGAAAAGCAACATGCTGGTTCAGTTTAATGGAGAGATTGACAGTTAAGTGATGCAGATGCAAAGAAGTAATGGCGGCTTAGTTAAGGGCTAATGACATATAAGGAAAATTAAGCCGGCATGATAAGCCGCCATAACTACAGATATTTGAAGAGGGCAATTTCAGCTAAGTATTGAGACAAACAATTTTCCTAAATTGTTTGGTATTATTCCAGATCAAATGGTTATTCAAAATGAAAAAAAATCTAGACCTAAAAAAGTTCAGCGCAAAAGAGTATGTAAGTTCTAATGCAGCCTTTGAAACAGAGAAAGGGATCTGTGGATCAAGAAAAGGCACAAGAGCACTACCACACGAGCATATACATACATACATACATACATACATACATATATATATATATATATATGTATATATATATTTGGATCAAGAAGAGGCCTGCAGTGGAAAAACTACAAGGGACTGCGATGAACTCGGAAGAACACGAAAGAATCTGGAAACCCTAATTGCGGATCTGAAAGTGAAAAGAAGAGGACTTACAATCACAGGTCTTCTGCGGAGGTCGCTGCTGTTCTCTGGATCGGTTTAGGTTGATGCAGCGGCCAACGTCGACGGAGACGGAGGTGAAGCACGGCGGTGGCGAAGCTCGAGCAGCAGGGGGTGCGCGAAAGGAAGAAGACGAAGCAATAGTGGAGAATGAGAAGGACGAGGCGTGCCTATTTATAAGGAAAGATGTGAACAGATGGCGCAAAAATCGAGGAGAGCCGAATAATGGTTATCTAGCTACACAGATGCCTCGATTCTCGGGAAGCATTAAAGATAAACGATCCGTTGGGAGACGACATCATGGAAGTTCTTTGCGTTTTCAAGAGATGATGTCACGGCGGGTTACGAAAACTTCAACGAAGATAAGAAGATGGATTTTTGTATAAGTATTGAAGATTGACAAAGAATGAAATTCAAAGTCACCTGGGGCCTAATGTTCGGGATATTACTATCAGTCATGACCTGCCCAGGAGGGGGCGGGTCAGCCCCAATGGCGGGTTACGCAAGAAGCCCAGTAAACATTCAAGACGATAGTTTATTAAACCTTATAGAAGGCCAAAGGGCCTGGAGGCGGCTTAAGGCCCTGTACTGTAAACCACTGTATGTATGGAAAGACTTGTAAAGAAAGGCATGTAAAGGAAGCCACTGAGCCGGACACAATTATGAGCCGGCCGGGACTCTGTAGGCCACCAGGCATCTACCCATGTATATAAGGGGAGGACCCGGTGGTTTCTTAGGGCAAGAAACAACAAGTCGATAACCAAACCAGAGAGTTGAGCCTCTTGGTGATCAAAACCCCAGCAATACCAATCCCAACTAGACGTAGGCTTTTACCTTCATCGTAAGGGGCCGAACTAGTATCAAACCCTCTCGTGTCCTTTGTCCTGATTAACCCCTTGAAGCTTCCTAGTGTGATGGCCCTACTACTAAGTCCTTGCTCTAGGACATATGCCGTGACTATTCCACGACAGATGCTTTTTGAAGGTTGAGGTAAATGATTTCTGAAGGTTTCTTGGTTATGTGTTGAAGGATGGATACAGCTGGATGTAGGATTTGTTAGTTTGTGGTGAGATATTATGCTTCCCCTGTATCCCCAACACCTGATTGCATAACCAGAAAGTTTTGGGAGTTTTATAGGTGGGAATTCAAGTAGCTCCAGTATTTCTTCCCGCAGATATTTGGTTTGTGATTGGGTAATCCTTACCAATTATTTGATCATATCCGTACCTTTGTTGCTTTATTCATCTATCTTTATCTAAGTGGCTTCTCAACTTTATGGACATGTGATGATTTATTTTGGAATTCATACGTTCATCATTGTTCTAATGTTAAGACTTTATGTTGCAATTTCATTCCATTGATTCAACTTGAATATATGTATTTCAAGATGCTAATGGATGTCAACCTCTTCAGTATGGCTCCTCCAATGCGTCAGAATCCGGACCGCAATGATGGGGATCAGTCAAACCCTCCGCCACCACCTCCACCTCTAGAGGCATGGCAAGCTGTCATGGCGGCCACCAACGCCAACACTCAGATGCTATTGCAGCTCTTCCAAGAGCGCACCCAAGGTCAAGGCAACCAATGAAATCAAGGACAAGGAAACAATCAGCCTTAGTTTGCTTCCCTCAACCAGTTCCTCGCAAACCAGCCGAAGTCCTTCAGCAACTGTGTCAAGGCCACAGACGCCGACGATTGGCTCATGGACATTTGAAAACATTTTGAATGTAGCAATGTTAGACCTGAGGACTTTGTCAAGTTTGTTTCGTTTCAACTCAAGGATCAAGTTGCTGAGTGGTATCAATAATATAGAGATTCTAGAGGAGTTCATGTGATTACCTGGGCTGATTTCCACCGAGACTTCAAAGCTCATCACATTCCACCAAGTGTTGCCAAGAGCAAGCGTGAGGAGTTCCGCAATCTCAAGCAAGGCAGCATGTCCGTGTATCAATACAATATCCAATTTCAGAAACTTGCTCTCTTCGCTAAACAAGACATTCTTGACGAGAAGAGCATGATCTATCAATTCAGAGGTGTCCTCAGAGAAGATCTGAAATTAGCTCTCGTGCTTCTTGAACCGACCAAGTTTGATGAATTCTACAACATGGCACTGAAACAAGAAGCTGCTCAGCTCAAGTGTGAGGCATCTAAGAAGAGAGTCAGGGACGCAGTTCAGCCTTCTTCCTCACAAGTGACAGCTAAGCAACATAAGTTTTGGTTGCCTCCTCCTCCTCCGTTTCATCAGCCCTACCAATAGAAGAGCAAAGGTGGCAATGGATGTTCCCACCCACCAAACCCAGTCTATTAGAACAAAGCTCCAAGGTCAAGTGCTCCTTACCATGGGCCGCTCTCAGAGGTTACTTGCAACAAGTGTCAACAGAAAGGGCACTATGCAAACAAATGCTTCAACCAAAGGCACCTTCCACCTCCTCCTCCTGTGAGATCTTCCAGCAATGCAGTGGTAAAGCATAGTCCCAAGCATGCTAAGTTCAACATGATTAATGCAACTTAGGCAGAGGATTCTTCAGATGTGATCATGGGTAACCTTCTAGTTAACTCCATTCCTGCTAAAGTTCTCTTTTATACTGGTGCATCACATTCTTTCATGTCATTCCCATTTTTGCATTGGAGCACAATGTTGACATAGAGGTTTTGTCCAAAGTCATGCAAGTTGTTTCTCCGGGAAAGCTGATGACTTCTAGTTTGGTTGCTCCCGATGTCTCTGTCCAGTTGGGAGACTATAAATTCCTTTCTTCTCCAATGGTTCTTGGTGACTCGGATATTGATATAATTCTCGACATGGATTGGCTTTCTAAGCACAAGGCTCAGCTTGATTGTGGTGCCAAGGAAATTCAATTGACACACTCTTTTGAGGATGTGATAATCTTTGCCGCTCGTGATGATACCATCCGACTATTTTCTCTCAATGAGAAGGGCGAGTTGAATGCCATCTTTCAGATTCCAGTCGTTTGTGAATATCAAGACGTCTTTCCAGAAGGGCTTCCGGGAATGCCTCCTCACCGGCCAGTTGAATTCTTTATCGATCTTGAGCCTAGCGAGGAACCTGTTTGCAAGCATCCTTACAAGCTTGGACCAGAGGAGTTGAAGGAATTGAAGAAACATCTCGATGAACAAGAGCGTATGGGTCTGATTAGACCGAGTTCATCTCCATGGGGTTGTGGTGTTCTTTTTGTCCAGAAGAAGGATGGAACGGACTGAATTTGTGTCGACTACCGTCCATTGAACAAGAAGACAATAAAGAACAAGTATCCACTCCCTAACATCAATGATCTATTCGAGCAACTTAAAGGGGCCAAAGTGTTCTCCAAGCTTGACCTCCATATGGGTTATCATCAGATTCACATTCGTGAACAAGATGTCCCCAAGACAACATTCAGAACAAGCTATGGTTCTTATGAATATACTGTCATGTCTTTCGTCCTTGTCAATGCTCCTCCAACGTTCTCTCGCATGATGAACTTCATCTTCAACCCTTACAGAAATGATTTCGTCCTAGTGTATCTCGATGATATCTTGGTCTTTTCCAAGAATAAGGAGGATCATGCCAAGCATTTGAGATTGGTCCTTCACAAACTCAGGGAGCACCAATTCTACACGAAGTTTTGAAAGTGTGAGTTTTGGCTTGATGAGGTTCTCTACCTTGGTCATATCATCTCCGCCAAAGGCATCGCTATTAATCCTAAGAAGGTGTCTGCAATTGTAAATTGGGAACTGCCTCAGAATGTCAAGCAGCTCCGCAGTTTTCTTGGGCTTGCACGCTATTGTCGAAGTTTTGTTGAGAATTTCTCTAAGATTGCAAAGCCTCTTTCCAACCTCCTCCAGAAGCATGTCAAGTACGTCTGGACTCATGAATGTGACGTTGCTTTCAACACCCTGAAAGAGAAGTTCGTCACTGCTCCTGTCTTGACTCCACCTGATGATTCCAAACCATTCGAAGTTTTTTGTGATGCCTCCCTGCAAGGTCTTGGTGTTGTGTTAATGCAAGAGAAGAAAGTTGTGGCTTATACCTCTCGCCATTTGATGCCCAACGAAAGGAGCAACCCCACTCATGATCTTGAGTTGGCGGTAGTTGGCCATCCATTATTAACATGGAGACATCTCTTGTTGGGAAGGAAAGTGGACATCTTCAAAGATCATAAGAGCCTCAAGTACATCTTCACTCAACCCAACCTCAACCTCAGGCAAACTTGTTGGGTCGAAATGATTCAAGAATACAATCCGAGTATTGAATATACTCCAGGCAAGGCCAATGTCATTTGAAGATGCTTTGAGCAGGAAGGCTTACTACAACAATTTAATTCTCAAGCCCTTCCAACCGGAACTTTGTGAAGCTTTCCGCAAACTGAATCTCCAAGTTGTTCCTCAAGGCTTTCTTGCCAACCTCCTAGTCTCTCCTACTTTGGAAGATCCAATTCGTGAGGCAAAACTCCTGAGTTCCATGGTGAAGAAGGTCAAAAGTGGGATTGCCAAGAGCCAACCCAAATACAAGTGCTATCGCATTGATGACAAAGATACTCTACTCTTCGAGGATCGAATTGTGGTTCCTAAAGCCGATCTAAGGAAAGTCATTATGAATGAGGCGCACAATTACCTTCTATCCATTCATCCTGGAAGTATGTAGATGTACCATGACCTCAAATAGTCGTATTGGTGGACTCGAATGAAGTGAGATATCGCTCAATTTGTGAATGAATGTGATGTCTGCAGAAGGGTGAAAGCAGAACACCAACGGCCAGCTGGTCTCCTCCAACCACTTGCTATTCCATAATGGAAGTTTGACCATATTGAGATTGACTTCGTGACTGGATTTCCCAAGTCCAAGCATGGAAATGATGCTATCTTCGTTGTCATCGACAAACTTACAAAAGTGGCTCATTTTCTTCCTATCAAAGAATCTATCACAGCAGCTCAGCTGGCAGAGCTATACACCTCCAGGATTGTCTCCTTGCACGGCATTCCACAATAGATATCTTCAGATCGTGTAAGCATCCTCACTTGTAATTTCTGGGACTCCTTCCAGAAGGCCATGGGCACCAACATTCACTTCAGCACAGCCTTCCATCCTCAAACTAGTGACCAAGTCGAGCGAGTCAATCAAATACTTTAAGATATGCTCAGGGCTTGTGTCATTTCCTTCGGTATGAAATGGGAAGATTGTCTTCCATTCCAAGCGAGTTCGGGCAAGGACCCATCCGAGATTCTCTATGGCAGAAAGTGTTGTACTCCTCTAAATTGGTCAGAGACTGGTGAACGCCAACTTCTTGGCAATGAATTAATCACAGAAGCAGAAGAAATGTGCAAAGTCATCCATGAAAATCTCAAAGCCGCGCAATTGCGCTAGAAGAGTTACTGTGATAGCAAGCACCGTGACATGGCTTTTGAGGTCAGAGACCATGTCTACCTCCGCTTCTCTCCAATATAAGGCACTTGTCGCTTCGTTATCAAAGCGAAGCTTGCCCTAGATACGTGGGTCCTTTCAATATCATTGGCAAAAGAGGCGATCTCGCCTATCAACTCGAGCTTCCGTCAAACTTCGCTAATGTGCATGATGTGTTTCATGTGTCACAGCTTCGAAGTGCTTCTAGACTCCTAAGCGCACCATCAACTTCGAAGAGATTGATCTTCAAGAAGATCTGTCTTATCATGAGCATCCCGTTGCTATTCTTGAAGAAACTGAGCGTAAGACTCGCAACAAGTCTATCAAATTCCTGAAAGTGAAGTGGTCACACCATTCCGACCGAGAAGCCACCTGGGAACATGAGGATCACCCCCGTTCCGAATATCTAGAGTTCTTTCAGTACTAGATCTCGGGACGAGATCCTCTCATTGTGGTGGAGTGTTGTAACACCCCGGATGTAACTTAACATATTTGTAACTCCGACTCTTGCCATTTTCGGCTTTAAGTTATGAGATTTCCCTTCGTGGTTGGGTTTTTGTCTTCATTTTGCATTTTGTTCATGTCATTCATTTCATATCATGTCATCATGTGCATCGCATTTGCATACGTGCTCGTCTCATGCATCCGAGCATTTTGTCCGTTGTCCGTTTTGCAATCCAACACTCCCACGTGCACCGGCGCACCCCTATTGTCTCTTTTCAAGAGCAGGTGTTAAACGTTCTCAGAATGGACCGAGATTTGCCAAGTGGCCTTGGTACATCCTCGGTAGACCGTCTGTCAAATTTCGTTCGATTTGGAGTCCGTTTGATACTCCAACGATTAACCGGGTAACTGCGAAGGCCTCTTGTGTGTTGCAGCCCAACACCCCACCAAAACAGCCCAAGAACCCATCTAAACCATCTCCATGTCCTCCGTTGTCGAATCACGATAATGTGGGCGAAAACTACACCTCACTTGGACACCCCAAACTCCCCCTTACCTATATATATGCATCTCCCCGTCCAAATCCGGGTCCAAACCCTAGGCATCACCACCTCCGTGCCCCCGGACACGTCCGTACGAGCCAAAATCGTTGGCGCCGCTACCGCTGGCGAATCGCGTAACGCCACGTGTCCCGCCGCCGCGCCTCCTCTGTCGAAGCCCGCCGGGCCAGGATGCGCCCCCCACGGACCTGTTCCCCGGCGACACAAACCCCTCAGGCCACCTCTCCGGCGCCAAAGCCGGCGACCCCCGGCCGCGCCAACCTCTCCCTCCATCCCGACGTCCAACTCCGGCAAGCTCGAGCTCCAGTCAACCTCAACATCCGAGCCCGAACACTAGATCTGGGATTTCGTAGGTGATTTTTCAACTAAGTCTTTCCACTCTCTTATTTTGAGCCCCGGTTCATCACGTCGTATCTCGGTGGTCGTACCTCCATTTCATGCATATGCATATCAAAATGTTCAATATGAGATGATCTTCATTTCGTTCCATTGTGGCATGTTTGAGTTAATATTGATGCCCAAATCATTGATGCAAGTGTGCTATAAATTGTTAGGTGCTGTTACTTATCAGGTCATGAGGATTTGTCATTTTTGTTGCATTTGATGTGTGCATCATATGAGCATGAGCTCTACATGTGTTTTGAACTATGTCAGCATGCCATATTTACAGAGGTTCTTGTATTGCATTTTTTTTATCCATGTGGTGACTAGCACAAGCATGCAAACTTCGTGATATTGCTGTTTTCAGTGACTTAGGTTTTTGCTAAGTCATTATCCTGTTGTTATTTTGATGCCATGTAAACTTGACGCTACAGTGATATCCGTGCTTGTTTTTAATATCTTTAGTAAGGGTGTTTTGGACATATGGTTATTCTCTATCAATCATTGTCCTTGTTTGCAATTATGGAGTGCCCTAGCATGTCTTGTTCTTGCTCTATTTTTTCCATAAAATGTTCCTGGCAGATTGTTTAAATGTTAATCAATTTTGCCATGGTTCTTGCTAGTGATCCGTGCATGCTATGAACCCGCTCTTTCCATGGTCAGCTTCTTGAGCATGTCATCTTGCTGTTGCCATGCTTGTTTGGTCATGCAAGGCTTTGTGATGAGTGTGTTGAGTTCGCAAAGATGCCTTAATAAGTCTGAAATTGTTAATGAAACTTTCTATGTTTACATGGGTGCCATCATATCTTCTGTGCCTTTTTGGCTCATGTTTAGTAAGGGACTTTTGTTCTATGCATTTAGAAGATCCTTGGCATGCCTTTATTTGCTATGATATGTTCCCGTAGCATGGTGTTTGCTTGCTCTAAACATGGCTTCCTGATGTTATTTCTGGCATGTTAGTATTTTCATTAAGTCTGTAAAGCTGATATCTTTTGCACTTTTGCCATACTTATTTGAACCTGCTCTTGTGTTATTTAGCCGTAGCTCGGTGTTCGTGTTTTGTCAAGCATCTTGATTACATCACTTCCATATGCTTTGTTGCTATGTTGGGGTGCAGTAGCTTAGTTTCTTGTTGCATTCTAGATGGCATCGTGTTGTTAATCGCAGAATTGTGCCATCCTTGTTTTACTTGCCATTTGCAAACCGTGCATCCGTTTTCCGGTGATCTTTATATTGATTTCAACCGAAATCGTCTCATCTTTCCAGCGGCATATTTGGTTTGCCAAGTTGATGCCTTGCACATTCTTTTCCTTCCGGAGCACGCATATTCATTGCATATCACATCTTGCATATCATGCCATATATTGCATCATGTTGTTTGTGCATTGCACCGTGATTGATTGTTGGTCCTTTGCTTGTGTTCTTGCTTTGGGAAGAGCCGGGAGACGAGTACATGACCGAGGAACCTGTTGAGAACGCTTACGAGGATCAATCTTTCGACAACTCTGAGAACTTTGAAGGCAAGATGACCATACCCTCGAAATCACTTCTATCTTTGCTTGCTAGTTGATCGCTCTATTTCTATTCCACGCTACCTACCACTTTCTTATCATGCCTCCCATATTGCCATGTCAAGCCTCTAACCCAACTTTCCTAGCAAACCGTTGTTTGGCTATGTTACCGCTTTGCTCTGCCCCTCCTATAGCATTGCTAGTTGTTGGTGAAGATGAAGTTTGTTCCTTGTTGGAACATGATTTTTGTTGGGATATAATTATTATATCTTACTAGTAATAATGCTCGTGTGTTGCAACGGGAGAAAAAGGATCACACACCCCTAAACCCAATATGCATGGCGATGAAAATGTGTGTTGCGAATAACATGAAGGAGAATTGTGATTTCAGCCCACCAATCTTTGCAAATGGCAAATAAATTTAGACAATGTACAATTTGCGGGTTAGGTTAAAGACAATCATCTCCAACAGAAATGAAAAAAATAAACTCAAGCATCAAAACAAAAATACATACAAAATGTAAGAAAATTTGAAATACCGAAACATAATTTTTCCCGCCAATGCAAGATGTTATTCCTCACATTTATTTCATTATCATAGGAATAATTATTTTTAGGATTTAATACAGCTTTTAATAGGAACAATATGTACTATAATTAAGCACGAGCTAGCTTGTCACCAAGAAAGCATATTCAGTACTATAATCAAGCATAGGCTAGGTTGACTACCCATTGTTTTGTTTATAGTGTGTGTATATCTCCACGAACAAACCAACCAAACATCAGTGCAGAAAATACAGGTTATCAACCACAACAGAAAGTTGTAATTTTAGTATACAATAATGAGGGTTACCGCGCAAAAAAATGATAGTTAAAAATTTATAATTTATTATACAATGCAGATTAAGCACCATACTGACAATAAAAATGTTGTATACGCAATTAACACTTCTATTGAGTTACTCATATCATACATTAAAAATATTGCAATCCAAATTGCTTGCATGCACAAGAGCTTCATATATTGTATGCAACTGTTGTTCATTAAAAAGAGAAACAGATTAGATTTTGCACAAGAAATATAACATTGGCGATGTATATTTCCCGTCCAACTTCCGTACTATGTTGTACATCGGATGTTGGTGCATAATGAGAAAGCATATCACATAATAAAATAATTATACATGCAATATTTTTATTGAAGTAATTTTAACCGGACGGAATTGGTCCTCCATACCTTCAGGGACGCTAGGCATGTCATCTTCTTCCTTGTTCACAAACTTTACTGAGAGACTTTATGACCATGATTTCTGAATGTATTTTGCGTGGAGTGTCCGAAAAAGGAAACGTGGATCAAAGTTCTCCTTAAATTATGCGTACCCTCTCTCTGATCCGGTCACACATGTCCCTCCAACGGCATCACCTCTGTTATCGTCCGTGGCTCCTCGCCGGCAAGGTCGCGTCACTACAGCCTTGGGGAGAGGAGCATCGCGTACATCCGCCTTGCCTCTCCGTCGGGCAGCTCGTGGGCCATGGTCAGTCGAGATGGAGTTCATCTTTGCATGGATGAGAACCAAGGTTCAAGACCACCATGTCCTGTAGTTGGGACGGCGAGTTTCGGCATGCTGGATGACTCCTCGAGGACTCATATTGGCACGCTTATCCCGCTCCATCTTTCTCCGTTTAATACACTCTTTGCCTCCTTATTTTATTTACCCTCTATTTTCTTTTTTCCAGACATCTTCTTGACAACCTGGGAAAGTCAAAGAAGTATATAAATTGGATGGGTTAGATGTAAAGAGTCGATATGGGACTATTTAAAAGGCAATTGACCTACAATTCAACACACATGGATGTTCTAGCTCGTTGGTATGATATCCAACCTAGAATAGTAAGTTGCAAGTTCGATGCTTCACACCAGCGTTCTTATTTTTTACGCCTCGGCTTAATTAGTTGGGATTTTGGGCCACCAGCAAACGGAGGGTGATTATTTGAACTATGTCAGCATGCCATATTTACAGAGGTTCTTGTATTGCATTTTTTATCCATGTGGTGACTACCACAAGCATGCAAACTTCGTGATATTGCTGTTTTCAGTGACTTAGGTTTTTGCCAAGTCATTATCCTGTTGTTATTTTGATGCCATGTAAACTTGACGCTACAGTGATATCCGTGCTTGTTTTTAATATCTTTAGTAAGGGTGTTTTGGACATATGGTTATTCTCTATCAATCATTGTCCGCCCTAGCATGTCTTGTTCTTGCTCTATTTTTTCCATAAAATGTTCCTGGCAGATTGTTTAAATGTTAATCAATTTTGCCATGGTTCTTGCTAGTGATCCGTGCATGCTATGAACCCGCTCTTTCCATGGTCAGCTTCTTGAGCATGTCATCTTGCTGTTGCCATGCTTGTTTGGTCATGCAAGGCTTTGTGATGAGTGTGTTGAGTTCGCAAAGATGCCTTAATAAGTCTGAAATTGTTAATGAAACTTTCTATGTTTACATGGGTGCCATCATATCTTCTGTGCCTTTTTGGCTCATGTTTAGTAAGGGACTTTTGTTCTATGCATTTAGAAGATCCTTGGCATGCCTTTATTTGCTATGATATGTTCCCGTAGCATGGTGTTTGCTTGCTCTAAACATGGCTTCCTGATGTTATTTCTGGCATGTTAGTATTTTCATTAAGTCTGTGAAGCTGATATCTTTTGCACTTTTGCCATACTTATTTGAACCTGCTCTTGTGTTATTTAGCCGTAGCTCGGTGTTCGTGTTTTGTCAAGCATCTTGATTACATCACTTCCATATGCTTTGTTGCTATGTTGGGGTGCAGTAGCTTAGTTTCTTGTTGCATTCTAGATGGCATCGTGTTGTTAATCGCAGAATTGTGCCATCCTTGTTTTACTTGCCATTTGCAAACCGTGCATCCGTTTTCCGGTGATCTTTATATTGATTTCAACCGAAATCGTCTCATCTTTCCAGCGGCATATTTGGTTTGCCAAGTTGATGCCTTGCACATTCTTTTCCTTCCGGAGCACGCATATTCATTGCATATCACATCTTGCATATCATGCCATATATTGCATCATGTTGTTTGTGCATTGCACCGTGATTGATTGTTGGTCCTTTGCTTGTGTTCTTGCTTTGGGAAGAGCCAGGAGACGAGTACATGACCGAGGAACCTGTTGAGAACGCTTACGAGGATCAATCTTTCGACAACTCTGAGAACTTTGAAGGCAAGATGACCATACCCTCGAAATCACTTCTATCTTTGCTTGCTAGTTGATCGCTCTATTTCTATTCCACGCTACCTACCACTTTCTTATCATGCCTCCCATATTGCCATGTCAAGCCTCTAACCCAACTTTCCTAGCAAACCGTTGTTTGGCTATGTTACCGCTTTGCTCTGCCCCTCCTATAGCATTGCTAGTTGTTGGTGAAGATGAAGTTTGTTCCTTGTTGGAACATGATTTTTGTTGGGATATAATTATTATATCTTACTAGCAATAATGCTCGTGTGTTGCAACGGGAGAAAAAGGGTCACACACCCCTAAACCCAATATGCATGGCGATGAAAATGTGTGTTGCGAATAACATGAAGGAGAATTGTGATTTCAGCCCACCAATCTTTGCAAATGGCAAATAAATTTAGACAATGTACAATTTGCGGGTTAGGTTAAAGACAATCATCTCCAACAGAAATGAAAAAAATAAACTCAAGCATCAAAACAAAAATACATACAAAACGTAAGAAAATTTGAAATACCGAAACATAATTTTTCCCGCCAATGCAAGATGTTATTCCTCACATTTATTTCATTATCATAGGAATAATTATTTTTAGGATTTAATACAGCTTTTAATAGGAACAATATGTACTATAATTAAGCACGAGCTAGCTTGTCACCAAGAAAGCATATTCAGTACTATAATCAAGCATAGGCTAGGTTGACTACCCATTGTTTTGTTTATAGTGTGTGTATATCTCCACGAACAAACCAACCAAACATCAGTGCAGAAAATACAGATTATCAACCAAAACAGAAAGTTGTAATTTTAGTATACAATAATGAGGGTTACCGCGCAAAAAAATGATAGTTAAAAATTTATAATTTATTATACAATGCAGATTAAGCACCATACTGACAATAAAAATGTTGTATACGCAATTAACACTTCTATTGAGTTACTCATATCATACATTAAAAATATTGCAATCCAAATTGCTTGCATGCACAAGAGCTTCATATATTGTATGCAACTGTTGTTCATTAAAAAGAGAAACAGATTAGATTTTGCACAAGAAATATAACATTGGCGATGTATATTTCCCGTCCAACTTCCGTACTATGTTGTACATCGGATGTTGGTGCATAATGAGAAAGCATATCACATAATAAAATAATTATACATGCAATATTTTTATTGAAGTAATTTTAACCGGACGGAATTGGTCCTCCATACCTTCAGGGACGCTAGGCATGTCATCTTCTTCCTTGTTCACAAACTTTACTGAGAGACTTTATGACCATGATTTCTGAATGTATTTTGCGTGGAGTGTCCGAAAAAGGAAACGTGGATCAAAGTTCTCCTTAAATTATGCGTACCCTCTCTCTGATCCGGTCACACATGTCCCTCCAACGGCATCACCTCTGTTATCGTCCGTGGCTCCTCGCCGGCAAGGTCGCATCACTACAGCCTTGGGGAGAGGAGCATCGCGTACATCCGCCTTGCCTCTCCGTCGGGCAGCTCGTGGGCCATGGTCAGTCGAGATGGAGTTCATCTTTGCATGGATGAGAACCAAGGTTCAAGACCACCATGTCCTGTAGTTGGGACGGCGAGTTTCGGCATGCTGGATGACTCCTCGAGGACTCATATTGGCACGCTTATCCCGCTCCATCTTTCTCCGTTTAATACACTCTTTGCCTCCTTATTTTATTTACCCTCTATTTTCTTTTTTCCAGACATCTTCTTGACAACCAGGGAAAGTCAAAGAAGTATATAAATTGGATGGGTTAGATGTAAAGAGTCGATATGGGACTATTTAAAAGGCAATTGACCTACAATTCAACACACATGAATGTTCTAGCTCGTTGGTATGATATCCAACCTAGAATAGTAAGTTGCAAGTTCGATGCTTCACACCAGCGTTCTTATTTTTTACGCCTCGGCTTAATTAGTTGGGATTTTGGGCCACCAGCAAACGGAGGGTGATTATTTGGGCCATCAGCACACTGAGGCTACATGAGACGCACGAACAAGGGGAAAGCTGACGCACGAACAAGACAGATGGACGAAAACTAAGGCGGACAAAATTATGGTGGTAAGAAGCGATCCGTGCTTTATTATTAGGTAAAGATTTACTTAATGCATATATATACTTGATAAAGGGTGGAAGTCTCGGCCTTATGCCTGCTGTTTTGTTCCACTCTTGCCGCCCTAGTTTCCGTCATACCGGTGTTATGTTCCTTGATTTTGCGTTCCTTACGCGGTTGGGTGTTATGGGAACCCCTTGACAGTTCGCCTTGAATAAGCCTCCTCCAGCAAGGCCAAACCTTGGTTTTACCATTTGCCTACCTACCACCATATATCCTTCCCTTGGGTTCTGCAGACTGAAGGGTAATCTTTATTTTAAACCCCCCCCCCCCCCCCGGGGGGGGGGGCAATGGTCCTCTGAGTGTTGGTCCCAACCGAGTAGACTGCGGGGCCACCTCGGGGAAACTTGAGGGTTGGTTTTACTCGTAGGATGTCTCATCCGGTGTGCCCTGAGAACAAGATACGTGCGACTCCTATCGGTATTTGTTGGCACATCGGGCAGCTTTGCTGGTCTTGTTTTACCATTGTCGAAATGTCTTGTAACCGGGACACCGAGTCTGATCGGTTCTTTCTGGAGAAGGAATATCCTTCGTTGACTATGAGAGCTTGTGATGGGCTAAGTTGGGACACCCCTGCAGGGTTTTGAACTTTCGAAAGTCGTGCCCGCGGTTATGGGCAGATGGGAATTTGTTAATATCCGGTTCTGGAGAACTTGACACTTAACTTAATTAAAATGAATCAACCGCGTGTGTAGCCATGATGGTCTCTTTTCGGCGGAGTCCGGGAAGAGAACACGGTCTTGTGTTATGCTTGAGCGTAAGTAGTTTCAGGATGACTTCTTGATCATTTCTAGCTTCTCGACCGTGCGTTGCCTCTCTTCCCGCTCTCTTTTGCGTGTGTTAGCCACCATGTATGCTAGTTCTTGCTGCAGCTCCACCTTACTACCTGCTCCTACCCGTAAGCTTAAATAGTCTTGATCGCGAGGGTATGAGATTGCTGAGTCCTCGTGACTCATGGATACTTCCAAACAATTGCAGGTGCCGACGATACCAGTGCAGACGATGCTACCGAACTCAAGTGGGAATTCGTTGAACACTTGGGTCGATGTTTCCTTTCCTGATGATCAGTAGTGGAGCCCAGTTGGGACGATCGGGGATCTAGCATTTGGGGTGGTCTTTCTTTATTTTGGTTCCGTAGTCGGACCTTTGTTTGTACCTTGGATGATGTATGAACTATTTATGTATTGTGTGAAGTGGCGATTATAAGCCGACTCTTTATCCCTTTCTTATTTAGTACATGGGATGTGTAAAGATTACCCCTCTTGCGACATGCCTACCTTGCGGCTATGCCTCTAAGTCATGCCCCAACACGTGGGAGATATAGCCGCATTGTGGGTGTTACATAGTCGTATTCAGGTCGTGGTGGCCCAGTAGGTGGCAAATTTTTTATTTTTTCTTAGTTTTTTGTTTTCTTTTTTGCTTCATTTATTTTGTTTTGTTTCTACTTACAACAAAATATTATTTATTTTATTTTATTTTGTTTCTAGTTACTTATTTATTTTATTTTATGATAATTCTTTTTGCTATTAAAGTTTGTAACAAAAAAAGTTCTTTATGAAAATTCTTTTCGCTTTTGATGATTTTGAACAGAAACTCCATAGTTTTTTGTGTTGAAAATGCACCATTCAAAGCCACATCATCAATTTTCAACCCTTTCTGACTTCATTTGTTATTTTTCATGCATTTACTGACTATTTTGAGCTATAAGACCCTAAAATTGGAAAGCATTTCAAATGAACTGTGAAAAGGTTGAAAGTTGGCATGGTATCATCATTTCATCCACATAGCATGTGCAAGAAAGTAGGGAGGGTTACGGCAAAAACTGGATGCACTTCGTGTACAAAACGGACAATCTATTTCAAAGTATCAGGGTCTCATACGGAAACTCGTCTTGTCGTGGAATTGTCACGGCAGATGTCCTAGTGTGAGGACTTAGTCGTGAGGCCAACGCATCTTTGTAGTATCTTGAGAGGGATTGAACGGAATTGAGAGATGCAACACAAGACAAGGATTTAGACAACTTCGGGCCCAGGAAACATCATCCGGTAATAGCCCTACATGCAGTTTGTGGCTAGATCTCATTATGCTCATGAGAGAGTCGCCACATAAGTTGTCCCCCCTTTGTGTCTAGCCCTAGAGATTGTTTGTTGAAGGGGCGGGTTACATGATTAGTCCTAGTAGGATTAGGATTACTCTATTACAAGCGGAGTCCTTGTCTTGCTTCCTTTGGAGGAGAGAATATTCCTTATGCCTTTCCTCTTAAACCAGCCCACCGTCATATGAACCGGCCTACTGGGCCTTGGGCCTAGTCCTTCATCTGACCCGTCATCGGGGCCATCCGTGAGTCGCCAGGCTCGTGAATCATCGGACCAGTGAACCGCCAAACCCATAAGTCGCCAGTCTTCCGGCAGGTTATGATGAAGCGCCAAGTCCGGCCGGGTCATACTTCTGGCCGGGTTACACCACGGGCTATATCCCCGACATTAGCCCCCAGTTTAATTTGGATTTATCCATGTTAAACTGATCTTCAACATAAACACAAGAATAAATATGGCGGGTTGTGCTCCGAGTTAAATATTCTTATAAACCAGCACTTGATCATCCTTAGGTCCTTGTCATCTCTTCCTTCTAAAAAAATCTGAGTCAATAGACCAGCTTAATAATCAATTTACTTGCAGAAGATATTTTGTAAATAAAGAATCCATTTGAATGGGCCTTGAATTCTTTGATTTGGCAAAAATATTGGTCTTCAAATATTCAACTGATATTCAGCCAGTTTGAAAATGTAGAACTTGCCGGTTTATCATTGCCAAAATTGCCAGGTTATAAAAACTGATAATACCGGGTCATGACCATTTATAGACGCCGGGTTATTATTGTTGCGAACACGGGGTCACACAATTAATCTTCCTGATTTGCCCAAAACTGAAAATTTGAAGATGTTCCTCCTTTATATGCATATTACTTGTAGCCCCCAAGTGCTGAGTTGTCATGCTTGCACCAACCTGGGACTTGTAATTGCCTTATGCTCATAAAAATTTCAACCAGTGTAGCCCCCAAGCGCTGGGTCATTATGCAATAAGGAGCAGGGACTTCGTAAATATGATCATGTAAACTTGAGCAGCAAAGTGTAGCTCCCAAGGGCTGGCTTAGTAAGATAATACCGAGCTGGGACTTCGTTTTTATTGATAATAACTTCATATAATATGATCTCCACCATGGGGTTTGAACCCACGTCCACAAGGTTAAGAGCTTTGTACTCTACCAACTGAATAGCAGACCGTTCAATATAATGGATTAATGCCTGTGTACCTTGAATTTTTGACAAGAGCAATTGGTAGCCCCAAGGGCCAGCTCATTATGATGTGATGATTCGGGTCTTCAATAATAAGGCATAGTAAAAAATGACTTTGCATTAGCCCCCAAGTGCCATGGTGCATGCAGGCAGTGACATGGGACTTGCATAATTGATCTAATCACAATCTGAATAATGTAGCCCCCAAGTGTCGGGTCGTAAGCCTGCAGCGACTCGGGACTATTCCTTCCAATGTAAATAAACCATATCCATTGATAAAATAATAGCCATTGCGCCTAAGCGACTTTGAATACCTTATCTCTTGACAAGTAAATCTGGAGTTTAAATACCCGGCAGCTCTTGGTCGATGGCGATTTAATACGCCTCCATTGTAAGCCGGAATTTTTATAACCCGGCGGCTTATAGCCTTTGAGAAAATCCTGAGCAGACAATCATTTTAAAGAATTAATTTTAATGATGAGGTTGGACTTAAGCATTTATATAAGTCATAGTTCTGCAAATCCTGTGGAATTAGCTCATACTGCCGGCTTACATCGCCGTATCCAATAAAAGCAATAATCCAATGATTGATAAGCGCACGATTCCAATGGCGCAATCCAAACTATACTGGCGACTTAAAGTCCATAGCCAGGGCCGGTTTAAACAGAATCATGTGTAAACAATATCATACATGTGATATTGAATCGTACTGCCGGCTTATGTGACCCATCCAGTAAGGGTGATAACCCAGCCTCTAGAAGCCAAAACTTCCAAATGTTTATTGTTGACAATATGGTGGCGACTTATCATCAAAAGTCAAGCCGGGTTAATAGAAACCACACATATATGCTTCAGATATGAGCAAAGAGGTCTCAAGATAAAACCAAAGATTGTTTGCAAAAACTTAAACCAAATAAAAATCAAGGTTTTTGATTCGAATACGACCAGTAAACCCCCAAATGACTAGTAAACCAGATAAAAACTTAAACCGGGTATCGACATCTATGTTCTCTTTGGTTCGAATAGGACCTATGTTTGAACAGGAAGCCCCCAAATGATCTTGAAAGGTTTTTAGACGACCCTGATTCAAATACGATCCAAGTCGGACCCAAAAGGGGTTAAGCTATGATTCGAATACAACCAAGAAGCCCCCTACTGAGTTTGGCAGTGTGCCGATCAAGAGGGTACCGACAGCTATGTTCTTTTTGGTTCGAATACGACCTATGTTTGAACAGGAAGCCCCCAATTGACCATATAAATTTTGGCATCGCGCCGATCAAGAGGGTACCGACACCTATGCTCGATGAGCAAGAAGCCCCCAAGTGACCATAATAAGTTAAGCTGTAAGGCATGATACACTTGTTTGAACCGCGCATCATGGCAGCAAGTTCTCTTTGGCAACCTTTAATTTTTCTGAGAACTCGAATCTTGTGAGAGATTAATTTTTTTCGAACCAGAACTTTAAACCGGATTTGAGTGCTTTCAAACCTTTGTGGGAGACAGATTGTCCTTCAGTCGGATGTTTTAACCAGATTTGAGAGATTTAAAATCTTTGTAAGAGACACATTTACCTTGACCCGGATGTTTGAACCAGATTTGAGAGCTTCAAAGCTTTGCGGAGAGAGATGTCTCTTGAACCGGAATCTTTATTTTGAACCGACAATTTTCTGACGGCCTTTAAATTTTCATCAATAGGTTGATGTCCTCCGGAACAGAGTTATCATTCCCTCCAATGACCCTGAGTTCCCGAGTCATGTCATTGTAGCCCCCGAGTCTCAAGGCGTCTCGAGGAGTTGTCTTGAGATTCTCCATATTTGACCGTGGTATAGACCGGTTTGAGTACTGCATGGGAGAACTTGCAAGACACACTAGTAGAAAAAGGGACAAATGTGAAGCACATTAGTGCCGGTTTGAATTTGAGCAGGCACTAATGTGTCCATTAGTGCCGGTTCCAACGGCTAGGCGGGCGGACATCATTAGTACCGGTTCGTGGCGACCTTTTAGCACCGGTTCGTGCCACGAACCGGTACTAAAGTGAGTGGTGGCAGGATGTTGTCAGTCCGGGGCCCCTCCAGCACCTTTAGTTCCGGATCATATCACGAACCGGTACTAAAGGTTGTTCTACATACACCCTTCATCCACCCGAGCTTGCTTTGTTCTTCACCTTCCCCCCCCTCCTCTCTGTTCTTTCCCTCTTCCACTCAAGCTCATCACACATTTTGCCCAAAATTTGTAAAGATTTGAAGGCCACCATCCGTTCAAATGATCGCAAAGGTTAGCAACTTTGTCCTTTCATTTCTCATTGCTAGATTAGCTCATGCAATGCTTTATATAGTGATTGATTTTTGAGTTTAGTAATTTGGGAGGAATTATATATATGTTCTATTATTTGATTTATATGCAATTTGAGGTCAAAAATAACACTTAGTTCGCAGATGTAGGTGTGGTTTACGTAGTACCTTCTAAATCTCCGTCGTAACCACCGTCGATCGCCCGCAACGTCTCGTCGCCGTCACCACCTTGTGTTGAGCCTCTTGTTCATGAATGTTTTATATAAAAAATTGATGTTTGTGTGATTTGGATATATAGTTACTGGTATAATTATCTTACCCATATGTTGTTTGTTATACATAGTGCCATGGTTTTGATATCCGTCCCCGTCGGCCCTCGTTCGGGTTATGATTCAGATGTGGTATATTCTCTTTTAAAACTATTTGTTGCATTTTGTGTTTATGAGAAATTATGCCCATCAAGTTGACATAGATATTTGTATGTAGGAGGTGGTTGAACCGGAAATTCCAACCAACCCTATTGACGAGAGGTTAAATTTAGTTGAAAGAGAAAACGAGGATTTGAAGGAAAAATTGAAAAGAATTGAGGGGGAGAAGATGGAATGGGAGTTGCATGTTGCCGATGTCATTAATGATCACAAGATTAAGATGGAGAATATGTGCTTGATGATTAGAAAGATTAGAAAATATGCCATCATAGTGAGGCTTGGTATCATTATGTTGTTGGATCAGTTGTTACCTTAGTTGCGATCTTGATCGCATTTGTTGTTGCATTTAAATTCTTTAGCTAGAGAGTAATTTGTTTGTTGCATTTAAGTGTTGTATGAACTTTATGTATTGTATCAATTTGGTGTTTTCGGTGCTGTGTATTGAAGATGAACCGGCAATGGATGTACGATGACCGATGCTCTACTGAGTTCATTAATGGCGTGCATACTTTTCTGCTTGCGGCTGAGGCAAATAAGTAGGCGGATGGTTTTATGCCTTGTCCATGTGCTGGCTGTAAGAATGGTCACAATTAATCTCCGACAAGAACCATTCACGTCCACCTGTTTGAGTCCGGTTTCATGCCCCACTATAATGTTTGGACCAAGCACGGAGAAAGAGGGGTTATGATGGAAGACAATGAAGAAGAAGAGGACGACGACAGCTATCTTGGCCATGGGTTCCCTGAATACGATGATAGAACAATGAGGGAAGAAGCTGAGCCGGTACTGCGGGAAGAAGGTGAGCTAGCAATGCGAGAAGAAGTTGAAGAAGAGGCATCGGATGAGTCCGTTGATGATCTAGGTCGGGCCATTGCCGATGCAAAGAGAAACCGCACAAGTGATTTGGAGAAGACGAAGTTGCAGCGCATGTTAGAGGATGACAAAAAATTGTTGTACCCGAATTGCATAGGTGACAAGAAAAAGCTGGGCACCACGCTGGAATTGCTGCAATGGAAGGAAGAGAATGGTCTATCTGACAAGGGATTTGGACAGTTGCTGGTAATGATAAAGAATATGCTTCCAAAGGACAACGAATTGCCCGAGAGTACGTACGAAGCAAAGAAGGCTGTCTGCCCTCTAGAGTTAGAGGTGCAGAAGATACATGCATGCCCTAATGATTGCATCCTCTATCGCGGTGAGTACGAGGATTTGAACGCTTGTCCGGTATGCGGTGCACTGCGCTTTAAGATGAGCCGCGATGACCCTGGTGATGTCGAGGGCGAGCGCCCCAGGAAGAAGATTCCTGCCAAGGTGATGTGGTATGCTCCTATAATAGCACGGTTGAAACATTTGTTCCAAACAAAGAGCATGCCAAGGTGATGTGATGGCACAGAGAAGACCGTAAGAAAGACGGAAAGTTGAGAGTACCCGCTGACGAGTCGAAGTGGAGAAAAATTGAGAGAAAGTACGGGAAGGAGTTTGCAGATGACACAAGGAACGTATGGTTTGGTCTAAGCGCAGATGGTATTAATCCTTTTGGGGAGCAGAGCAGCAACCATAGCACCTGGACTATGACTCTATGTTTGTATAACCTTCCTCCTTGGTTGTGCATGAAGCGGAAGTTCATTATGATGCCAGTGCTCATCCAAGGCCCAAAGCAACCCGACAACGATATTGATGTGTACCTAAGGCCATTAGTTGAAAAACTCTTACAGCTGTGGAATGGAACAGGTGTACGTGCGTTGATGAGCACATGGGGGAAGAATTTGACCTAAAGGCATTGCTGTTCGTGACCTTCAATGATTGGCCTGCTCTTAGTAACCTTTCAGGATAGACAAACAAGGTATACCGCGCATGCACGCATTGTTTGGACGATACCGACATTATATATTTGGCTAATTGAAATAAGAATGTGTACCTGGGCCATCGTCGATTTCTTCCGAGCAGGCATGCCGTAAGAAAGAAAGGCAAGCATTTCAAAGGTGAGGCAGATCACTGGACGAAGCCTCGCCACCGTACTGGTGCTGATGTACATTATATGGTCAAGGATTTGAAGGTAGTCTTTGGAAAGGGTCCTGGCGGACAACCTGTTCCGAATGACGCTGACGGACCCGCACCCATGTGGAAGAAGAAATCTAAATTTTGGGACCTGCCCTATTGGAAAGATCTAGAGGTCCGCTCCGCAATCGACGTGATGCATGTGATGCGCGTGACCCTGCTTGGCTTCTTGGGCGTGTATGGGAAGACAAAAGATACACCTGAGGCATGGGAGGACCAGCAACGTATGCACGGAAAAGACGGCATACATCAGGGTCATGCTAGCTATGCTCTTACCAAAGAAGAGAAGGAAATATTTTTTGAATGCCTGCTCAGTTGTAACGTCCTCGATGCGGCTATATCTCCTATGTGTCGAAGCACGACTTAGAGGCATAACCGCATTGAAAGCAATATCGCAAGTAAGGTAATCTTCACAACAACCCATGTAAATAGATAATAGGGGAAAAAGGGGTACATAGTTGGCTTACACTCGCCACCTCACACAAATACATGAATAACATTACAATCATCCAATACACTCATGGCCCGACTACGGTACCAAAATAAAAGATCAACCCCAACATGAGACACGGACCCCGATCGCCCCAACTGGGCACCTCTACTGATCATCTAGGAAAGACACATAGTAACGACGAGAGTCTTCATCGAACTCCCACTTGAGCTCAAGCGCATCATCTAGAATGGTATCATCGGTCCCTGCATCTGGTTTGGAAGTAATCTGTGAGTCACGGGGACTCAGCAATCTCGCACCCTAGCGATCAAGACTATTTAAGCTTATAGGTAAGGCAAGGTAATATGTGGAGCTGCAGCAAGCGACTAGCATATATGGTGGCTAACCTGTTCGCCAAAAGAGAGCGAGAGGAGAAGACAAAGCACGAACGAAGAACTATGATCAAGAAGTGATCCTAGAACAACCTACGTCAAACATTACTCCAACACCGTGTTCACTTCCCGGACTCCGCCGAGAAGAGACCATCACGGTTACACACACGGTTGATTCATTTTAGTTAAGTTAAGTTTCATGTTATCTTAAACTGGACATTAACAAATTCCCATCTGCCCATAACCACGGGCGCGGCATTCGAAAGTTCAAATCCCTGCAGGGGAGTCCCAACTTAGCCCATCACAAGATCTCACGGTCAACGAAGGATATTCCTTCTCCCGAGACATTCCGATCAGACTCAGCATCCCGGTTTTACAAGACATCCTCGACAATGGTAAGACAAGTCCAGCAACACCGCCCGAATGTGCCGACAAATCCCAATAGGAGCTGCACATATGTCATTCTCAGGGCACACTCAGATGAACACTATGTACAATTAAAACCAACCCTCAAGTTTCCCTGAGGTGGCGCTGCAAGTGGCTCTATTTGGACCAACACTCAGAGGAGCACTGGCCTGGGGGGGTTTAAATAAGATGACCCTTGGGCTCCGGAAACCCAAGGGAAAAAGAGGCTAGGTGGCAAATGGTAAAACCAAGGTTGGGCATTCCTGGAGGAGTTTTAGTCAAGGTGAACTGTCAAGGGGTTCCCATTATAACCCAACCGCGTAAGGAACGCAAAATCCGGGAACATAACACCGATATGATGGAAACTAGGGTGGCAAGAGTAGAACAAAACACTAGGCAAAAGGCCGAGCCTTCCACCCTTTACCAAGTATATAGGTGCATTAAGATAACAAGATAATATAGTGATATCCCAACAATAAACAATGTTCCAACAAGGAACGATCTCTAATCTTCACCAGCAACTAGCAACGCTATAAGAGGGGCTGAGGAAAGCGGTAACAGAGCCAATAAACATTTTTCTAGGACATGGTGGGTTAGAGGTTTGACATGGTAATTTGGGAGGCATGATAAGCAAGTGGTAGGCATTGTAGCATAGGCATAGCAAAAGAGCGAGCATCTAGCAAGCAAAGATAGAAGTGATTTCGAGGGTATGATCATCTTGCCTGCAAAGTTGTCAGAGTTCACTTGATCCTCGTAAGCAAACTCAACGGGCTCCTCGTTAGCGAACTCGTCTCCCGTCTCTACCCAAACAAGACAAACAAGCAAAAGGAACACAATCAACCACGTGCAATGCCCAAACAACATGATGCGAACATGGTATGCTATGCGGGATGCGATATGTGATGCATATGCAAGATTTGACAAGGAATTATTGAACCTGGCCTCAACATGGAAATCCAAGAGTGCCACTGGAAAGGTGAGGTGATTTCAGTTGAAATCGATATAAAGATCACCGAAATTGGATGCACGGTTTGGAAATGGCAAGCAAAACAAATATGGCACCGGTCTACGGTAATCGGCAAGTAGCCATCTAAATGCATCAAGATAAATATGCTACAGCACTCAAACATGACAACAAAATACATGGCAGGGATCCACTCATGATGCTTGACAAAATATGAACACTGAGCTACGGCTAATTCATCCATTAACAGGTTCAAACAAGCATGAAGTCTGGAATTTAACATCAGGAAGCACACTTTGGAGCATGAAAACTACATGCTACATGAACTTAACATGGCAAAGCAAGGCATGACATGAAGCTACTCAAAGCACTTAACAAAAGTCCCTTAGTGACCTTGAGCCAAAAGGGATCAGAAAATACAATTGCAAGCATTACCGATTATGCTACTTTGCAAGCTTGTGCTAGTCACCACACATATCACAAAAATACATGGTAAGCACCTCTGTAAAGATGGCATGGCATATAACAAAACTCATGTAGAGCTCAGGAGCATATCAAGCACACATTAATCATGGCAAAAATGACAAATAGCTATTTGATGAAACAGATCTACCAAGTTTATCACATAGCCCTCTTCCAACAGCATTTCGGGCATCAAGATGAGCTCAAATGAAAAAGATGCAATGAGATGAAATGATGTACTCTCCGAGACAAACATTTTGATATGGTACACATGCAAATCGGAGCTACGGATGCAGAGTTACGGCATGCCAAAGTTTGCAAAAAGATTTAGGGTTCGGGGATGAAAAAGTCAACCCGAGGACTTAGATCTAGATCGGATCTCACCAGAACAATGTAGCTGCTCGCGACTCCTGAGGTTCACCGGCCAGAGATGGAGCGGGACGTCGCCGGAGTCGTCGGGGTTCGTCGGGGTTCGGCCAGAGACGGGCTTGGGGACACCGGAGGAGGTCGCCGGAGCTCCAGGCGGCGAGATGCGAAGTCGGCGGCGGCCAGAGTCGAGGGCGCGGGTGCGGCGGCCGGAGTCGACGAGGATAGGCCGCGGCGGCGCGGCGAACTGCGGAGGCGGCAGGCTCAGCAGGGGCAGCTCGGCTGGATCGGGTAGGCGGCACGGACGAGGTGGGCCGCGGGGGCCCGACGCGGGCTTCGCGGGCCTGGCGGCGGAGTGGCGGCGATGTGGGGGGCGAGGGGACACGTGGCGCCCTAGGATTGGCGGCGGAGGGTGGCAGACGTTGTCCGGCACTGGCGGACTTTGTCCGGCGCGTGGAGGAAGAAGGAACTAGGGTTTGGGGGTGTAGGGATCCGGAATTTTCGAGGAGGGACATATTTATGGAGGTAGACGGAGCTAGGAAGCTCCAAATGAGGTGCGGTTTTCGGCCACGCGATCATGATCGAATGCTCTAGATGATGGAGAGGGTTTAGGTGGATTTTGGGCCAAATTGGAAGGGTGTTGGGCTGCCACACACACGAGGCCTTTTCGGTCCCTCGGTTAGCCGTTGGAGTATCAAACGAAGTCAAAATGGCACGAAACTTAACAGGCGGTCTACCGGTAGTAAACCAAGGCCGCATGGCAAGTCTCGGTCCGATCCGGAAATGTTTAACCCCCACACGTGAAAAGAGGTAGAAAGGACCACCGGAGGAGATAGGAGTGCCGGAATGCAAAACGGACAACGGGGAAAATGCTCGGATGCATGAGACGAACACATATGCAAATGCAATGCACATGATGACATGATATGAGATGCATGACAAAGGCAACAACACACGGGGACAAAAACCCAAACCCGAGGAAAATAAAATAACTTAGCGCTGGAAATGGCAAGAGTTGGGATACATATAAGGTAAATTACATCCGGGGTGTTACATCAGTATTAAGGTACAGTCTGGCTTCTCGTCGAATATAAAGGGAATAATAAACATGGTAGAGGAAAAGTTCCAGAACTTAAAGTCTCATGACTGCCACGTGATTATGACGCAACTGCTTCCGGTTGCATTGAGGGGGCTTCTACCGGAAAATGCACGATTAGCCATTGTGAAGCTATGTGCATTCCTCAATGCAATCTCTCAGAAGGTAATCGATCCAGAAATCATACCAAGGTTAGAGAATGATTTGGTGCAATGTCTTGTAAGTTTCGAGTTGGTGTTCCCACCATCCTTCTTCAACATCATGATGCACGTCCTAGTTCACCTATGCGAAGAGATTAATGTTTTGGGTGCTGTATTTCTACACAATATGTTCCCCTTTGAGAGGTTCATGGGATTCTTAAAGAAATATGTTCATAACCGTGATAGGCTAGAAGGAAGCATCTCCAAGGGCCCATGAAAATGAGGAGGTCATTGAGTTTCGTATTGACTTTATTCCTGACCTTAAGCCGATTGGTGTTCCTGAATCGTGGCATAAGGGCAGACTGGATGGAAAAGGCACGCTAGGAGGGGATCAAATAATATGTATGGACGGACATTCTCTAACTGAAGCACACTACACAATTCTACAGAATTCCGCCTTTGTGGCTCCGTATATGGACGAACACAAGAATTTTCTACACTCCAAACACTCGGAGCGGTTGCCATCCCTAGCCCCCGAACGAAGGGATGGAGAGGGAATCCCAGTCCGCGGAGGAAATGGGTGAGGAATACCACCCTCTCATGGGGCCTGGGGGTGGGGATGAGCTGCCCCGCATCTGGGAGCCGGTGCGCGATGTCGTCAGGCAGGTATCCGGCTCTCCTCAGTTTCTTGATGTCTCCCTCCGTGACGGAGGAGACCATCCACTTGCCTCCCGCTCCGGACATGATTGGATAAGGTCGAGGTGGGAAGTGCGTACTTGGGCGCTAGAGCTCGAGTGTGCGAAAATGGATGAGCAAAGGAGGAAGAAGGCGTGGATAGAAAGGTGAATCCTTATCCCTTTATATGGGTGGACGAAACTAAGCGTCCCCACTTGCCTAGTAAAACTCGCTTATCCCCCAAGCACCGCAGTTGATTGCGCGGTTGGGTTACCTACGCCCGTATTGATGAGAATCCCGTAATAAGGGGACATGACCTCTGCTTTGACAAGATGTGTCAAAAAACTACCTCGCGTTATGTGCGGGGCTGGTTAAAAGAAACGGTTCGAATAATCGCCGTAATAAGCTTACTTTACACATTATACCTTTGATAATGACATGCCTTCCTATTTTTGATACACACTACATATGTCTATTAACCATGTTCGTACATCAAACTAATGCTCTTTTGTATCCCTCGCCAATCACTTATGATGAGACAGTCACCCGGGTGGGTTTCTGTGAGACGACAAACTCGTTTAAAGAGTGCAGTGTCATCCTCCCCAGATGATTCTCAAGAAACAACAAGGTTAAATGAAGATAGTCAACGTAGCTCTCTAGTTGATCACCGTAATTCGCCCACACCACCATCGTAGGTGCTTGCTCTTACTTGGCAGTGTGATATGTAGTGTCCGTCTTACATGAAAGTAGTGTTCATCACTATCATGCATCAATGAGTTCTGAAGAGCAAATTTTATTCCTTTTTCTTGTGGGTTTGACTTGACATGGTAAAATCAAGAACGAGGAAGGAAAAGAGTAAGGAAGGCGATGATGGTGGTCCTCTGCAGCAACGTAAACGGAGCATCTGTACCGATTCTCCTTGTAGTGATAATGCATTACAAGGTCCAAGTCTCCGCTCCCCTACTCCACCATCCAAGGTGCTTGCTCTAACTTGGCAGTGTGATATCTGGTTGCATGTTACATATGGTGTCTAGCTCGTATTGCTCCTAATTAGTGTAAACTGCATCTTCTTAGCTTATGATAAGGCACCTTTAAGTCGCCACTGTGATATTGGTTGTGTCTAGCATATGATTTCTAGCATGTACTGCTTCTAATTTGTTGAAACGCCATACAGTTTGAACTTGGCAGAGTGATATTGGTTGCATCTTTCATATGGTGTCTAGCTTGCAGTGCTTCTAATTTGTTGAAATGCCTTCTGCTTAGTTACCACATCCTAGGTGTGAATATGTCACACCATCCTGTTTTTCATACATATTCCATCCTCGCATCATGTCTTTGCCTTTCATCCGAGTAGTGTTCGTTAGTATCATGCATGAATGAGTTCTGAAGAGCAAATTTTATTCCTTTTTCTTATCGGTTTGACTTCACAATGCAAAATCATTACAGCTGAAGGAAATTAGTCAGGCGGTGGATGATAGTGGTCCTTCGGAGCAGCTCAAACCGGGGGTCTCTATAGATTCTACTCCGCCATCCTCCCAACAAGATTCGCAAGACAACACAAGGCTAGACAATGAACGTAGCTGTGTAGATGATGAGCACATCTCCCCTACTCCACCATCACCGGTGCTTGCTCTAACTTGACACTATTATATGTGGTTGCATGTTGCCTATGATGTCTAGCTTGTGTTGCTTCTAACTTGAATTGCATCTGCTTACTTTACACATAATGGCTGTGAATATGACACGTCTTCCTGTTTCTAGAACATACGTGTACATGATGAGCACATCTCCCCTACTCCACCATCACAAGTGCTTGTTCTTACTTGGAAATGTTATACGTGGTTGCGTTTTCCGTATGATGTCTAGTTTGTATTGCTTCTCATTATGTTGAATTGCATCTGCATAGCTTACAACTTATACCTGCACCGATCACTTACCCATAAGACACACTTAACTTGGGACTGTGATGTAGGTTGCATCTTGCATTGTCTTCTAGCTTGTACTGCTTCTAATTTCTTGAAATGGCACTTATGATGAGACACTTTTTACCTGATAGAGTGATATTGGTTGCATGTTCATATGGTGCCTAGCTTTCATTTCTTCTAATTTTGTTGAAATGTCGTCCGCTTACTGTTTTTTCATACGTATTCCATCCTCCTATCATACGTGTGAATATGAAACACTGTCTTTTTTTATATATTCCATCCTCCTATCCTGCGCTCGCCTTACATCAAAGTAGTGTTCGTCTGTATCTTGCATCAACCAGTTATGCAGAGCTAATTTTATTCATCTTCTTGTGGTTTTGACTTCATATGGCAATATCAGAAAATAGGAAGGAAAAGAGTAAGTTAGGGGATGTTGGTGGTCCTCTGCACCAACGCAAACAGAGACTCTCTAGATTTGCCACTGCTACTGCTAATGAAGTTGAAGTCCCAAGTCTATATGATGAGTTCATCTCCCGTACTCCACCATCGCAGGTGCTTGCTCTAAGTTGACAGTGTGATAATTGGTTTCATGTTGCATATGTTTTCTAGCCTGTATTTCTTCTATTTTGATTATATTGCACCAGCTGAGTTTATACATTATACATGTGCATATGGCATGGCTTTCTGTGTCTAGAATACACTACATCTATCTATCATACCATGTTCTTACATCAAAGCACTACTGTTGTGTATCCCGCATCAGTCACTCATGATTGGACGCTTTTAACATGGCAGATTGATAGTGGTTGCATCTTGCATTGATTTCTACGTTGTACTGCTTCTAATTTTTCGAATTGCCACTTATGACAAGACACTTTTAACTTGGCAGAGTAATATTGGTTGCATCTTTCATATGGTGTCTAGCTTGCATTACTTCTATTTTCTTGAAAATCCTTCTGCTTATAAGTTTGCACATCATAGCTATGAAAATGTCATGACATCCTGTTTTTCTTACATATTCCATCCTCATACGGTTGTCATACATCAAAGTATTGCTTGTCTATATCATGCATCAATGAGTTCTGAAGAGTGATTTTATTCTTTTGTGTTGTGGGTATAGCTTGACATGGCAAAGTCAAAAAAGAGCAAGGAAAATAATATAGTAGGGAGTGTTGTTACTCGTCGGGTGAAATGGAAAAGGTTCTGCCGTCGAGATTCTGCTGGTACTTATAGTGCAGTAGAAGGTCCATGTCCACTGGCTAAATCTACAAACACAGTATCAACTGCTCCACCAGCTGCAGCATCCGCTTCAACTATACCAGCATCTCAACCAGTTACTCGTTCGTTTGCTCCGGAACTGGCCAGTTCCCAGGCTGCCTTCACACCTAACACTACTTCTGAAGCACTGCTGACACAACAGGACTTGGCAAGATCAGATGAACCTCATGAGCATCAACACCAAGACGGTACCTGACTAAGTCAAGTTGCAGTTGCATGCTCCTTTATATGTACTCTCACAGTTTGATGTACACTAACACTTTCCACATTCGTTGTTGAACTAGCACCACGGCGCAAGCGGAAACAAAAATCAGGGATAATGCTTGACAGATTAACAAAATCTAAAGTAGGAAGAATGGAGATCCATTTTGAGGCAGGTTTAAAAAGGCCACATGATGCTACAGAGTCAGCCAAGTTAGTATCAGAGGCAGCCGTTGCCGTTAGGTGTCATGCACGTATCCTCCCAACATGGATCCAGTACAAGAATGAGAACGACAATACCCAGTTTAACAACTTCCTTGACCATTTATCCGTAAGTAATGTTATTCATCACAATTAGTAATATTGTCTTGCTCTGTCCCATACTTTCTAGCTTCCTCCTAATAAGACTCGCATTCTTTTTTCAACATATGAGGTTCAAGTTGGATCCGAAAGATGATGCAACTAGACAAGCATGCACTTATGTTTTTCAGTCTGCTCTGCGACAGTATCGGTACCACCTTAGAAAATCTCACTTTGAAGGCAAGGCTAACAATGAAATCTCCCAAACATCTCCAGTGGAATATATTACAGATGAAGACTGGACAACCCTCGTTAAACACTGGTCTAATCCAAAGTATTAGGTAGGCTATATGTATTTGATCAGACCACATATTGAACTTGTATTTATGTATGTGCCTTACAAGTGTATATTCTTCTAGGCTAACTGTTTGAAGAACAAAACCAGCCGTTCTAAAGCGAAATTCCAACAGACCACATGATCTCGTAGCTATATTGCACACTGCGAGAATCTTGTAAATAGCTGCTACTTCCTTCTTTTTTTTGTGCCATATTATCGTATCTATATTGACTTGTTCCAAATACAGAGGAAATCCCGTGCGGACCAAAAAGAACCTAAGCCGAATGCAGTGAAAATATTCAAGGATTGCCACACCAGCAAGATGAAGGGCATGAGCACACCAGTTCAAGCCACTGTTGTAAGTCCTTACTCCTCCTGCCTTGAACTAATTGGTACTGTGATGTGTTCATTTAACTACTTAATTTGCAGCCAATGTCAGTTATTCTGTTCACTTTTATTCACAGTTGTCTTAACGTATCATTTCACCTTACATGGTTTAAAAGAGATGAAGGATATTCTTTTGGTCTTGATCTGTAATCTAGTTGTTATGTTCACGTGCGCACACAATGATAAAATAGCATGTTTGTTTTATATCTGTTTGCCCATGATGTGAATGATGTCATACTATGTTCATCCTACTTTAAACCATGTCTGTTTATCCTTATGTGTCAACGAATGTGAGGAAATATACAATACAGTAGGCATGCTACATGGACAGATGTTCCGAAAGTGATTTTATTATGTAGTTGGCACTACAGTACATGCTAATGTATTATAGTAGTTCACCAAAATAAGTTATGTATAAAGGTTTAACCTACTTTGTTTGTTCTTGTCTCATTAGTAACTTATCTGTTACACTAATCTACAGGTTCAAACTTTCAAGAAGCTATGGAACAAATGATTGAACAGCCACAACCACCTGAAGGTGACGAGGTTAATACATGGCACAATGTCACCTTTTGCTGCAGTGCGTCAGTATCTCTCCACTTATAGTGCAAAAAGCACCTTCCTGCGCAATTCTGGGTTGGTTGTCAAGGTAACCTCATCCAAATGGCCTACTGAATAAAATCCTCCTGCTAGACAGAGTGATATATCTGTGCTCCAGACACAAGTCCAATCCCTAATGGACGTTGTTTAGGAAACAAGAATAGTGGTTGATAAATGTCGTCAAGATGTGAATGGTTTTGAAACCAGACTATTAGTCATTCGCTTCGTTGTTCAAGAGCAATAGCGGAAAAAGGTGGAGATCGTGCTGCTCCATCAGATTCTACAGTCTGAAACATTAGCACTCAGGTCAAATGATCCGTGCTTCTATACATCTGATGATGCTTTTATCTGGAAGGACTATAAACTTTATGCCAGTAGGCCTTTTGTTGTATGGTTGGAATTTATTTTGTTGTGATGCTGCCTCAGGCTGCAGTAATTACGACGCTATTTTTGTATAGGGTAGGTTTATCTTAGTAATGTATTCGGTCGAAAGCTTCATAGGAGCCCAACATGCCAACATTCGTCAGGCCCATTCCAATTGGGCTAAAAACGATTACGAGCCGAAATTGGCATGTGGCCCACTAAAAATATTTGGGCCTAAGTCAGGATAAACTTTTATATTTTTCTGGAAGGCATGTGCCCATAGTGGGCCTTTAACAGGCCTAAACATAATTGGGGCCCTCAGTAAAAATAGGCCGTTTACAGGTGTAAATATCTCGAGCCCATAAAATACATGGGCCTTTAATAGACAGAAAGTGAGATTGGGCCCTAATTGTGCCAAATAACCCACTAGACTTTAACAGGCCGAAATTCGGATGGGCCGTAAATGCGCTGACCTAATACATGGGCCTTTAACAGGCGGGAACTTCGGTTGGGCTAGATTATCGTCATTTTTATATGGGTCATTAATGGGACCGATATGACGTTGGGCCACGTATGGCCCATGCTTTACGTCCGGTATTAACATGCCGGAAGTGGCCCAAAGCTATAGTGGGCCTCTAACAGGCCGAATGTCAGACATGGCCGAATATGACCCAAATCCTTCACAGTCATTTATGGGCCGAAAGTTTTAATGGCCCGTAAATGGGCCCAAATGAAGCCGGGCCTTTAACATGCCGGAAATACACCGGGCCGTAATTCGGCCCAATTACTTAGCAGACTATTAACGGGCCACAAGTTTTGGACAGGCCGTTGACGGGCCGATTTGACAGATAATGGTGGGCCTTTAGCTGTGCCTTCCCATTATGGTCGGAAGAATCTTGTGGGCCTTTAGCTGGGCCGGCCTATTGTGGTCCGCAAAATCTTGTGGGCCTTTAGCTGGGCCGGCCCATTATGGTGTGCAAAATTGTGTGGGCCTTTAGCTGGGCCGACCCATTATGGTCCCCTAAATTTTGTGGAACTTTAACTGGGCCGGCCCATTATGGTCCGCTAAATCTTACGGGCCTTCGGTTGGGCTGGCCCATTTAATCTCTATGGGCCACTTTTGGGCCGGTCCATGTGTCAACATATCAAAGGCCCATCTCGACCGTTGGATGAGTGAAACCAGTGCCAACGTGGAGCTGACACGTGTATCCGTCAGCCAATGAGAATTTTACACGTGGAAAATCGGCATTGGTCGTGGCTGATAATGGGTTATCGGATCCAAAATCCGACCCGATAGCTTAACAGCGTTCCGTTACGGTGGATGCCACGTGTCGGTCACCCTTGACGAAAGCACTTCTGTGACGCGCGATTTATCGTCATGGAAGTGGACACTTTCGTGATGTTAATTTTGGTAATGTCATGGAACACTTCTACGCCAACACAGGTATGACTATCTTGATTCTGTCATAAATTTGTCATGGATGTACATGCATGACAGAAAACGGGACTGACTGTGACAAACACGTATCATCACGGAAGTTTATTTTTTTGTAGTGATCCTTGTATTCAAACTCTTCTGTGGAGTATTCGGAGGAGGAACCCGCCTTGCAATGCTGAGGACAACACTGCGCGCCGGACTCATCGTCATTGAGGCCTAGTGCAGGGGCTACTGAGGGAGTCCTGGATTAGGGGGTCTCCGGACAGCCGGACTATATCCTTTGGCCGGACTCTTGGACTATGAAGATACCAGATTAAAGACTTCGTCTCGTGTCTGGATGGGACTCTACTTGGCGTGCAAGGCAATCTAGGCAATACGGATATGGATATCTCCCTCTTTTGTAACCAACCTTGTGTAACCCTAGCCCCCTCCGGTGTCTATAACGGGAGGGTTTTAGTCCGTAGGACAACATACAATCATATCATAGGCTAGCTTCTAGGGTTTAGCCTCTCTGATCTCGTGGTAGATCAACTCTTGTACTACTCATATCATCAAGAATAAATCAAGCAGGACGTAAGGTTTTACCTCCATCAAGAGGGCCCGAACCTGGGTAAAACATCATGTCCCCTGCCTCCTTTTACCACCCGCCTTAGACGCATAGTTCAGGAACCCCTACCCGAGATCCGCCGGTTTTGACACCGACAGTGCCCAATCGGATTTGATAGGCACGGACGCAGGTGGCTCGGAGTCCGTGGCCGGAGACGAATCCAGTGGTTCGGCAACACGGCTCTCATAAGGGATGAAGTCAGTATCCGGCTCCATCGCCACTAAGAGTGCGGCCTCCATGCCGGGGTCTATCCCCACGTCCTCGGATGGGGCGATTTGCTCCGGATTGAGGGCCGGAGTAGTTGTGTGTGCGATCTCCCGAACACTGTCCGACGACAGAGTTATGTCATACTCGTCGTGATTGTGCGGCGCACCTGACATGGTCCTGAATCCGTCAAAGATCAAGTGGCTACGGATCTTGGCAATGTAGTTTAAGTTTCCGAACCTAACCTGATGGCCAGGGGCGTAGCTCTCGATCTGCTCCAGATGGCCAAGAAAAAAAGCCCGCAGTGCGAAGACGCCGAATACGAAGATCTGTCCAAGGAGGAAAACCTCACCCTATAACGCATCGTTACCGATGATCGAAGGAGCCATCAAGCCTTGTGGTGACGGCACAGTGGAACTCTCAATGAAAGCACCAATGTAGGTGTCAAAACTGGTGGATCTCGGGTAGGGGGTCCCGTACTGTGCGTCTAAGGCGGATGGTAACAGGAGGCGGGGGACACGATGTTTACCCTGGTTTGGGCCCTCTTGATGGAGGTAATACCCAACTTCCTTCTTGATTGATCTTGATGATATGAGTATTACAAGAGTTGATCTACCACGAGATCGTAGAGGCTAAACCCTAGAAGCTAGCCTATGGTATGATTGTTGTTGTCCTACGGACTAAACCCTCCGGCTTATATAGACACCAGAGGGGGCTAGGGTTACACAGAGTCGGTTACAAGGAAGAAGATCTACATATCCGTATTGCCAAACTTTCCTTCCACGCCAAGGAGAGTCACATCCGGACACAGGACGAAGTCTTCAATCTTGTACCTTCATAGTCCAATAGTCCGGCCAAACGATATAGTCCGGCTGTCCGGAGAACCCCTAATCCAGGACTCCCTCGTGGTGCATGTCGAAAGTAATACTAATCATAGTGCATGTCGAAAGTAGTACAATCCAAACATGATCAAGTCAGGATTAGTATTACTTTCGACATGCACCAGATGTTGCCTCACTTCAATCTAAGTCATGTTTAGGCATATATAGCAGTAGCAGTAGCATGGAGATAAGAGAGGACACATCTCTCTATTAGCTACCTATACCAACCTAAATTAACCCCCAAAACCCCTAAACCACCTCCTTTAAAAAAAACCAGCCCCTAAAATGCTGACCCGTGGAAGCTTATTAGTCCCGGTTGGTGCTACCAACCGGGACCAAAGGCCCTCATGCATGGGCTCACCGGAGCGGCGACGTGGAGGCCCATCTATCCCGGTTAGTATAAGAACCGGAACTAATGGTCTAGGGAATTAGTAACGACCCTTTAGTCCCCGTTCCCCAACTGGGACAGATGGGCCTTATGAACCGGGACAAATGGCCCTTTTTCTACTAGTGCCACATCCTTATCATGCCTCCCATATTGCCATGTCAAGCCTCTAACCCACCTTTCCTAGCTAACCATTGTTTGGCTATGTTACCGCTTTGCTCAACCCCTCTTGTAGCATTGCTAGTTGCAGGTGAAGATGAAGTTTGTTCCTTGTGGGAACATGATTTTTGTTGGGATATAATTATTATATCTTATTTACTTAATGCATCTATATACTAGCTAAAGGGTGGAAGGCTCGGCCTTATGCCTGGTGTTTTGTTCCACTCTTGCCGCCCTAGTTTCCGTCATACCGGTATTATGTTCCTTGATTTTGTGTTCCTTACGCGGTTGGGTGTTATGGGAACCCCTTGATAGTTCTCCTTGAATAAAACTCCTCCAGCAAGGCCCAACCTTGGTTTTACCATTTGCCTACCTACCACCATATACCCTTCCCTTGGGTTCTGCAGACTCAAGGGTAATCTTTATTTTAACCCCCCCCCTTGGGGCCAGTGGTCCTCTGAGTGTTGGTCCCAACCGAGTAGACAGCAGGGCCACCTCGGGGAAACTTGAGGGTTGGTTTTACTCGTAGGATGTCTCATCCGGTGTGCCCTGAGAACGAGATACGTGTGACTCATATCGGGATTTGTTTGCACATCGGGCGGCTTTGCTGGTGTTGTTTTACCATTGTCAAAATGTCTTGTAACCGGGACTCCGAGTCTGATCGGGTCTTCCTGGCAGAAGGAATATCCTTTGTTGACCGTGAGAGCTTGTGATGGGCTAAGTTGGGACACCCTTGCAGGGTTTTGAAATTTCGAAAGCCGTGCTCGCAGTTATGGGCAGATGGGAATTTGTTAACATCCGGTTGTAGAGAACTTGACACTTAACTTAATTAAAATGAATCAACCGCGTGTGTAGCCGTGATGGTCTCTTTTCGGCGGAGTCAGGGAAGAGAACACGGTCTTGTGTTATGCTTGAGCATAAGTAGTTTCAGGATCACCTCTTGATGTTTTCTAGCTTCTCGACCATGCGTTGCCTCTCTTCTCGCTCTCTTTTGCGTGTGTTAGCCACCATATATGCTAGTGCTTCCTGCAGTTCCACCTTACTACCTTCTCCTGCCCATAAGCTTAAATAGTCTTGAGCATGAGTGTATGAGATTGCCGAGTCCTCGTGACTCACGGATACTTCCAAACAGTTGCAGGTGCCGACGATACCAGTGCAGACGATGCTACCAAACTCAAGTGGGAATTCGATGAAGACTTGGGTCGCTATTATCTTTCCTTTGCTGATTATCAGTAGTGGAGCCCAGTTGGGATGATCGGGGATCTAGCATTTGGGGTGGTCTTTCTTTATTTTCGTTCCTTGGTCGGACCTTTGTTTGTACCTTGGATGATGTATGAACTATTTATGTATTGTGTGAAGTGGCGATTGTAGGCCGACTCTTTATCCCTTTTTTATTCAGTACATAGGATGTGTAAAGATTACCCCTCTTGCGACATGCCTACCATGCGGCTATGCCTCTAAGTCGTGCCCCAACACATGGGAGATATGGCCGCATTGTGGGTGTTACATAGTCGTGTTCAGGTCGTGGTGGCCCAGTAGGTGGAATTTTTCTTATTTTTTCTCATTTTTTTGTTTTCTTTTTTGCTTTATTTATTTTGTTTTGTTTCTACTTACAACAAAATATTATTTGTTTTATTTTGTTTCTAATTACTTATTTATTTTATTTTATGATAATTCTTTTTGCTATTAAAGTTTGTAACAAAAAAAGTTCTTCCTGAAGATTCTTTTTGCTTTTAATGATTTTGGAAAAAAACTCCACAGTTTTTCTGTGTTCAAAATGCACTATTCAAAGCCACATCATCAATTTTCAACACTTTCTGACTTCATTTGTTATTTTTCATGCATTTACTAATTATTTTGAGCTATAAGACCCTGAAATTGAAAAGCATTTCAAATGAACTTTGAAAAGGTTGAAAGTTGCTATGGTATCATCATTTCATCCACATAGCATGTGCAAGAAAGTAGGGAGGGTTACGGCAAAAACTGTATGCACTTCGTGTAGAAAACAGACAATCTCTTTCGAAGTATCAGGGTTTCATACGAAAACTCATCTATTACAAAGGGATTTCATATTTTTAACTTGTTTGAACTCCATAGTTTTTCTGTGTTCAAAATGCACCATTCAAAACCACACCATCAATTTTCATCCCTTTCTTACTTTGTTTGTTATTTTTCATGCATTTACTGATTATTTTGAGCTATAAGACCTTGAAATTAAAAAGCATTTCAAATGAACTGTGAAAAAGGTTGAAAGTTGGCATGGGATCATCATTTCATCCACATAGTATATGTGCAAGAAAGTATGGAGGGTTACGGCAAAAACTGGATGCACTTCGTGTACAAAACGAACAATCTTTTTCGAAGTATCAGGGTTTCATACGGAAACTCTTCTGTTACAAAAGGATTCATTTTTTAACTTGTTTGAACTCCGTAGTTTTTCTGTGTCCAAAATGCACCATTGAAAGCCACATCATCAATTTTCAACCCTTTCTGACTTCATTTTTTATTTTTCATGCATTTACTGATAATTTGAGCTATAAGACCGTGAAATTGAAGGCAACATATAGCTCTCATGAATAGATAAGTGACCAAATTAATAGAGGTTCATCATCACATTAGAAACAAAGTACATACATAGTTCTCATTGAACAACATATAGCTCTCCAGAGCATTAGTTAAACCATACATTGAAACTATGTAAAACCTTTCAATGCAACAACAAATGCGATCATAATCACAACCAAGGAAAAATTGATCCAACGGCATAATGATACCAAGCCTCAGTATGAATGGCATATTTTCTAATCTTTCTAATCTTCAACCGCATTGCATCCATCTTGATCTTGTGATCATCGACGACGTCCGCAACATGCAACTCCAATATAATCTTCTCCTCCTCATTTTTTTTATTTTTCCATCAATTAATTGTTCTCTTCTTCAACTAAATTTAACCTCTCGACAATAGGGTCGGTTGGAATTTTCGGTTCAACTACCTGCTACATAAATAAAAATCTATGCCAAATTGGTTGGCATAATTGTCAAAAAGAATAAATGAAGCAAATAGTTATAAAAAGATAATATATACCACATCTGAATCATAGACAGGACGAGGGCCGACGGGGGTGGATACCAAAACCATCGCACTATATAATAACAAGCAATAATAAAGGTTAGAAAATTACACAAGTATCTATCTAAAGTAAGAGTACTTTATTTCAGAAAGAAGATAAGAACAAGAGGCTTACCATGGTGGTGCCGGCAATGAGATCGGCATGGGCGATCGACGGCGGTGAAGACGGGGACGGGGTGAACCGCTAAATCTATGCAAATCTTGGGGAAAATGGAGCTTGGAGGTCGAGCTTCGAGAGGAGAAAGCTTAACTAGTGTGGCTTAGGCCTCATGTCATAGGAGGTGAGCTAGAGCACCCAAATGCCCTCTCCTCGACGGCCAGAAAAAACAGAGCATTGTGGAGTGCTCTGCTGCGGCGACGACGTATATATAGGCAACTCATTTGTCCGGTTCGTGGCTAGAATCGGGACTAAAGCCCAGCCTTCTGTCACGGTTCAAGCCAAGAACCGGGATAAATGTTTATGGACCTAGAGCGAGGCCCATTGGTCCCGGTTCGTGCCTAGAACCGGGAGAAATGGGTCCATACGAACCGGGACCAATGCCCACGAGGCCCGGCCTGGCCCCCTGGGCTCACGAACTGGGACCAATGCCCCCATGGGTCCTGGTTCGTGACTTACATTTGGACATGTTTTGCAAAAAGTGTAGGGAAAATGTAAAACGGCTATAACTTTTGCATACGATGTTGGAAAAAAACGTATAATATATCAAAAAATTCAGCACAATTTTTTTTAGAATCCTCAAATTCCAAAAGGAAAAAAAGATATGGTCAAATTTCAGTTTCTTTTAAAAAAATTTGGATAAATCTGGTCAAACTACTTATTCAAGAAGTATTAATGTTACTACATAATTATTCAAGAATTATTAGTGTTACTAAATAATTATTTCAATTTTTTGAATTTTTGTCAAATCTGGTCAAACTATGGTCAATCTTATTCAAGAAATATTACTGATACTAAATAATTATATTTTTTTAGAATAATAGTTTCAAACTCAAACGGTGAAACATGTGACCTAATGCTCAAGCTAAACTACTGAGGGTTAATAGGATTGATGGCTGGCATTTGTCAGGAAAACATCAAGTGCAGGCTTGGAATGTAGGGGGAATAGAACTCCGAAGTTAAGCGTGCTCAGGCTGGGGGATTGAGAGGATGGGTGACCGGCCGGGAAGTTAGGCGATTTGGAATGAGTGATCCACACTTGAGCAGTTAAGAGAGGTGATTAGAGACTAAATCATCAAATAATTCAGAAAATATATAAATAAAAAATATCATAAAATTTTTCCAAAATTTTCAAATTTTTTTTCAAGAAAGCAACCTTTAGTTACCAACCGGTACTAAAGGTCCCCCATACCAGGGCGCGAGCTCACGCCACGTGGTGGCACTTTAGCGTCGGTTCCTGCTGAACCGGTACTAAAGGGGGGGGGGCTTTAGTGCCCACCCTTTGGTGCCGGTTATGGAACCGGCACTAAAGGCCCTTACGAACCGGTTTTAAACCTCTGTTTTCTACTAGTGTGAGGTAAGTTGCATATTTTTTAATATATACTCTTGTACAATGTATATTCAAATGTACCCCCTCCATTCCAAAATAATCGTAGCTTTAGGATTTTCAAGAGTAAAGATTTGTGAAGTTTGACAAATCCTGAAAGTTCAATTCAAGAGAACCTAAAACGTTAATGCTTCTGCTCCCAAATATTGAACGAAGCGCCAAATAGGCCTCTGGTCACCCGAAACCCCGCGAGACTAATGTTTTAGTGGTAGGAAATTACTGTCCTGATTCTGGCCTGTGTAGCCTATCGGCCCGATGTCCAAAGGTCTAAACCGGGGTAGGTATGTAACTTCACCAAGACGCCAAAGAAGCATTCATACGCCGTGGGCGCCTACCCATGCGCTTGGCCGAAATCTATCCCGCCCACATTTGGGACACCTGACATGACTATCCTACCCCCAACCCGCAATATGTCCGAAATTTTAGATGGGGGGAAAGTTTGTAACTTTCCCCAAATTTCAAACAAGCATGTCTCAAACCGAAACATTGTTCCCCCTTAGTTCCCCTCCTCCCTCGGTTTCCCCATTCATACTCTGTGGGCGCGAAAACGCCCTCTCCACCAGCCGCGAAACCCCAGCCTCCTCCGTCCTCCACCCCATAGCGGCTAATCCACCGCCTCCCTCCTCCATCACACCGGAGCCGATACCCCGACGTTGTCATTCAATGCAACCACAACCGCAACGCCCTCAAGGACTTAGCAGCTGAAGCCGAGGGAAAGCTGCCTCCACGACGCCGACGCCGACATGCGCCGTACCAGAACCACTCCGACCACGCTGTCCTGCGCCTCACTGTTGCGGCTCCACTATCGCAACCGTCCACCGCACCGGAGTTGTTCCTGCTATGCCGTCGTTCGCTCCCTCGGATCTACTTCCCCGACGCCGACAGATGGCCACCGCACCACACTCAACAACTTGGCCATGGGTTCGTCCATGGCTGCACCGTCCTCCACAACTTCTGGTTTCCAGCGAACAACAAGAAGATCGTCGGAAAAACAGAAGCAGGACACAGCACTACCAGCAGAAAGATGTACTCCTCTTCCCTTATTCGTGCAAATCTTACTTCTCCGCTCACACCGTATTCGTCCCACGAAAGAAACTAGTTGAGCGCTTCTTACTGCATCTTCTTCATGATACTAAATGCGCAAGGTTTCCTCCCTTTTACTATTTCAACTTTGCTAGAGGTCAGTAGCCCGCTTGGATTTCAATTCAAGGTTAGTCGAACCGTAATTAAAAGAAGCAGCACCCGCTTAGGCGCGCGGAGCACCTAGTCCGCCTGTTCCCCGGGTAAGCGGCGCATCGGTGTCTATCATAGGGGTGTGAGGCGCAGGAGCTGCTTGCGCCCGATCTGGAGGTCGGCGGGGCTTGAATGGATGACCAGGGGGTGGTGCCAAGCACGGCGGTGCAGTGAGCCCGAGGGGAGGGCGCAGGCAGGGGAGGAATACTGGGCCGATGGTCGCTGGCATTTCGAGGAAGATCATCAACACTGACTCGCTGGAGGTAGATGAAGGCGATCTGCCCGTTCTTTGTACATCAGACGGTGCAGAAAAAATGGACTGACCTATTTGCTTTCAGTCAACTGTTATTTTCATAGAATCTTGTAGTAATTTAGTGTGCCATGCATGTTGTAGAGGTACCATATGTCTCCCGACATTTATTTCTCACCAACCTGTTGTCTGCTACCTTTACACTGTACTAATTGTGCACACACTTCACCCATACTCGCACTATTATTTTTTATGCATGGGTATTTCAGACTCTGACGTAGTGTTGATGAATGCAGAAAAGAAAAGACAGAAGTCGCTCCAGTGTAATTCGAAGATAAGCACTAAGCGTTCCAGCGCTCTAACGGGTGCAGTGTCAGCAGTTGGAGATAGTAAATGTAGCTCTGCAGTGGATGATCTCAATTGCCACACACAACCATCCCAGGTGCTTGCTTTAACTTCGCGCTGTCAAATGTGGTTGCATGTTGCATATGGTGTCTAGCTTGTATTGCTTCCAATTTGCTTAAATTGCATATGCTTACTTTACACATTATACCTTTGATAATGACATGCCTTCCTGTTTTTGATACATACTACATATCTCTATTAACCATGTTCGTACATCAAACTAATGCTCTTTTGTATCCCTCGTCAATCACTTATGATGAGACAGTCACCCGGGTGGGTTTCTGTGAGACACCATGCTTGTTTAAAGAGTGCAGTGTCATCCTCCCCACATGATTCTCAAGAAACAGCAAGGTTAAATGAAGATAGTCAACGTAGCTCTCTATTTGATCACCGCAATTCCCCCACACCACCATCGTAGGTGCTTGCTCTTACTTGGCAGTGTGATATGTAGGGTTCGTCTTACATTAAAGTAGTGTTCGTGAGTATCATGCATCAATGAGTTCTGAAGAGCAAATTTTATTCCTTTTTCTTGTGGGTTTGACTTGACATGGCAAAATCAAGAAAGAGGAAGGAAAAGAGTAAGGAAGGCGATGATGGTGGTCCTCTACAGCAACGTAAACGGATAATCTGTACCGATTCTCCTTGTATTGATAGTGCATTACAAGGTCCAAGTCTCCGCTCCCCTACTCCACCATCCAAGGTGCTTGCTCTAACTTGGCACTGTGATATCTAGTTGCATGTTACATATGGTGTCTAGCTCGTATTGCTCCTAATTAGTGTAAACTGCATCTTCTTAGCTTATGATAAGGCACCTTTAAGTCGCCACTGTGATATTGGTTGTGTCTAGCATATGATTTCTAGCATGTACTGCTTCTAATTTGTTGAAACGCCATACAGTTTGAACTTGGCAGAGTGATATTGGTTGCATCTTTCATATGGTGTCTAGCTTGCAGTGCTTCTAATTTGTTGAAATGCCTTCTGCTTAGTTACCACATCCTAGGTGTGAATATGTTACACCATCCTGTTTTTCATACATATTCCATCCTCGCATCATGTGTTTGCCTTTCATCCGAGTAGTGTTCGTTAGTATCATGCATGAATGAGTTCTGAAGAGCAAATTTTATTCCTTTTTCTTATCGGTTTGACTTCACAATGCAAAATCATTACAGCTGAAGGAAATTAGTCAGGCGGTGGATGATAGTGGTCCTTCGGAGCAGCTCAAACCGGGGGTCTCTATAGATTCTACTCCGCCATCCTCCCAACAAGATTCGCAAGACAACACAAGGCTAGACAATGAACGTAGCTGTGTAGATGATGAGCACATCTCCCCTACTCCACCATCACAGGTGCTTGCTCTAACTTGACACTATTATATGTGGTTGCATGTTGCGTATGATGTCTAGCTTGTGTTGCTTCTAACTTGAATTGCATCTGCTTACTTTACACATAATGGCTGTGAATATGACACGTCTTCCTGTTTCTAGAACATACGTGTACATGATGAGCACATCTCCCCTACTCCACCATCACAAGTGCTTGTTCTTACTTGGAAATGTTATACGTGGTTGCGTTTTCCGTATGATGTCTAGTTTGTATTGCTTCTCATTGTGTTGAATTGCATCTGCATAGCTTACAACTTATACCTGCACCGATCACTTACCCATAAGACACACTTAACTTGGGACTGTGATGTAGCTTGCATCTTGCATTGTCTTCTAGCTTGTACTGCTTCTAATTTCTTGAAATGGCACTTACGATGAGACACTTTTTACCTGATAGAGTGATATTGGTTGCATGTTCATATGGTGCCTACCTTTCATTTCTTCTAATTTTGTTGAAATGCCGTCCGCTTACTGTTTTTTCATACCTATTCCATCCTCCTATCATACGTGTGAATATGAAACACTGTCTTTTTTTATATATTCCATCCTCCTATCCTGCGCTCGCCTTACATCAAAGTAGTGTTCGTCTGTATCTTGCATCAACCAGTTATGCAGAGCTAATTTTATTCATCTTCTTGTGGTTTTGACTTCATATGGCAATATCAGAAAATAGGAAGGAAAAGTGTAAGTTAGGGGATGTTGGTGGTCCTCCGCACCGACGCAAATAGAGACTCTCTAGATTTGCCACTGCTACTGCTAATGAAGTTGAAGTCCCAAGTCTATATGATGAGTTCATCTCCCGTACTCCACCATCACAGGTGCTTGCTCTAAGTTGACAGTGTGATAATTGGTTTCATGTTGCATATGTTGTCTAGCCTGTATTTCTTCTATTTTGATTATATTGCACCAGCTGAGTTTATACGTTATACATGTGCATATGGCATGGCTTTCTGTGTCTAGAATACACTACATCTATCTATCATACCATGTTCTTACATCAAAGCACTACTGTTGTGTATCCCGCATCAGTCACTCATGATTGGACGCTTTTAACATGGCAGATTGATAGTGGTTGCATCTTGCATTGATTTCTACGTTGTACTGCTTCTAATTTTTCGAATTTCCACTTATGACAAGACACTTTTAACTTGGCAGAGTAATATTGGTTGCATCTTTCATATGGTGTCTAGCTTGCATTACTTCTATTTTCTTGAAAATCCTTCTGCTTATAAGTTTGCACATCATAGCTATGAAAATGTCATGCCATCCTGTTTTTCTTACATATTCCATCCTCATACGGTTGTCTTACATCAATGTATTGTTTGTCTATATCATGCATCAATGAGTTCTGAAGAGTGATTTTATTCTTTTGTGTTGTGGGTATAGCTTGACATGGCAAAGTCAAAAAAGAGCAAGGAAAATAATATAGTAGGGAGTGTTGTTACTCGTCGGGTGAAATGGAAAAGGTTCTGCCGTCGAGATTCTGCTGGTACTTATAGTGCAGTAGAAGGTCCAAGTCCACCGGCTAAATCTACAAACATAGTATCACCTGCTCCACCAGCTGCAGCATCCGCTTCAACTATACCAGCATCTCAACCAGTTACTCGTTCATTTGCTCCGGAACTGGCCAGTTCCCAAGCTGCCTTCACACCTAACACTACTTCCGAAGCACTGCTGACACAACAGGACTTGGCAAGATCAGATGAACCTCATGAGCATCAACACCAAGACGGTACCTGACTGAGTCAAGTTGCAGTTGCATGCTCCTTTATATGTACTCTCACAGTTTGATGTACACTAACACTTTCCACATTCGTTGTTGAACTAGCACCACGGCGCAAGCGGAAACAAAAATCAGGGATAATGCTTGACAGATTAACAAAATCTAAAGTAGGAAGAATGGAGATCCATTTTGAGGCAGGTTTAAAAAGGCCACATGATGCTACAGAGTCAGCCAAGTTAGTATGAGAGGCAGCCGTTGTCGTTAGGTGTCATGCACGTATCCTCCCAACATGGATCCAGTACAAGAATGAGAACGACAATACCCAGTTTAACAACTTCCTTGACCGTTTATCCGTAAGTAATGTTATTCATCACAATTAGTAATATTGTCTTTCTCTGTCCCATACTTTCTAGCTTCCTCCTAATAAGACTCACATTCTTTTTTCAACATATGAGGTTCAAGTTGTATCCAAAAGATGATGCAACTAGACAAGCATGCACTCATGTTTTTCAGTCTGCTCTGCGACAGTATCGGTACCACCTTAGAAAATCTCACTTTGAAGGCAAGGCTAACAATGAAATCTCCCAAACATCTCCAGTGGAATATATTATAGATGAAGACTAGACAACCCTCGTTAAACACTAGTCTGATCCAAAGTATCAGGTAGGCTATATGTATTTGATCAGACCACATATTGAACTTGTATTTATGTATGTGCCTTACAAGTGTATCTTCTTCTAGGCTAACTGTTTGAAGAACAAAACCAACCGTTCTAAAGCGAAATTCCAACAGACCACATGATCTCGTAGCTATATTGCACACTACGAGACTCTTGTAAATAGCTGCTACTTCCTTCTTTTTTTTGTGCCATATTATCGTATCTATATTGACTTGTTCCAAATACAGAGGAAATCCCGTGCGGACCAAAAAGAACCTAAAACGAATGCAGTGAAAATATTCAAGGATTGCCACACCAGCAAGATGAAGGGCATGAGCACACCAGTTCAAGCCACTTTTGTAAGTCCTTACTCCTCCTGCCTTGAACTAATTGGTACCGTGATGTGTTCATTTAACTACTTCGTTTGCAGCCAATGTCAGTTATTCTGTTCACTTTTATTCACAGTTGTCTTAACGTATCATTTCACCTTACATGGTTTAAAAGAGATGAAGGATATTCTTTTGGTCTTGATCTGTAATCTAGTTGTTATGTTCACGTGCGCACACAATGATAAAATACCATGTTTGTTTCATATCTGTTTGCCCATGATGTGAATGATGTCATACTATGTTCATCCTACTTTAAACGATGTCTCTTTATCCTTATATGTCAATGAATGTGAGGAAATATCCAATACAGTAGGCATGCTACATGGACATATGTTCCGAAAGTGATTTTATTATGTAGTTGGCACTACAGTACATGCTAATGTATTATAGTAGTTCACCAAAATAAGTTATGTATAAACGTTTAACCTACTTTGTTTGTTCTTGTCTCATTAGTAACTTATCTGTTACACTAATCTACAAGTTCAAACTTTCAAGAAGCTATGGAACAAATGATTGAACAGCCACAACCACCTGAAGGTGACGAGGCTACTACAGGCACATTGTCACCTCTTGCTGCAGTGCGTCAGTATCTCTCCACTAACAGTGCAAAAAGCACCTTCTTGCGCAATTCTGGGTTGGTTGTCAAGGTAACCTCATCCAAATCGCCTACTGAACAAAATCTTCCTGCTAGATAGAGTGATATATCTGTGCTCCAGACACAAGTCCAATTAGGGATGGAAATTTTATCCACAGGTCTAGATAACCATGGATACCGACCCGGTTGGGCAAGGGTATGGAGCACATTTTCGCCCATGGGTCCATGGATATGGATACCCACGAACTGCCGCGTTGAGCATGGTTATAGTTTGTGCTCCATGGATATCCAATGGATACCCATATGACATGTGGGGCCATATGCTAGTGATAGTAGAAAGATCGAATCAATGGGATGTGGCAGGAAATATGCAACTTGTTCCATGAGCTATATGCTGGAGAATCAACCTCTGGTATGTCACACTTAAGGACTCATCGGATTACTTGTTGCCTACTTATGCATGTAGCTTATGTTGTCATTTGTGAGTGAATGATGATGAGTTAATTTGCTCTTTGGGAAGGCTTTATGCTGACTTTTCTATGCCCATGGAGCTCCATGGGTATGTGGGTATCCAGTGGGTTTGGACATGGGCACAAGTTTTGCCCATGGATAATTTGATGGATGCGCAGAGGGTAGGAAGATGGGTCATGGGTTGGATTTGGACCAGCTCCACCCGCCCCAAACCCAACCCATTGCCATCCCTATGTCCAATCCCTAATGGACGTTGTTTCGGAAACAAGAATAGTGGTTGAGAAATGTCGTCAAGATATGAATGGTTTTGAAACCAGACTATCAGACATTCGCTTCGTTGTTCAAAAGCAATGGCAGAAAAAAGATGGATATCGTGCTGCTCCATCAGATTCTACAGCCTGAAACATTAGCACTCAGGTCAAATGATATGTGCTTCTATACATCTGATGATGCTTTTATCTGGAAGGATTGTAAACTTTATGCCAACAGGCCTTTTGTTGTATGGTTGGAATTTATTTTGTTGTGATACAACATTTATGATGCTGCCTCAGGCTGCAGTAATTACGACGCTATTTTTGTATAGTGTAGGTTTATCTTAGTAATGTATTCGGCCGAAAGCTTCGTAGGAGCCCAACATGCCAACATTCGTCGGGCCCATTCCAATTGGGCTAAAAACGATTACGGGCCGAAATTGGCATGTAGCCCACTAAAAATATCTGGGCCTAAATCAGCATAAGCTTTCATTTTTTTCGGGTATGCATGTGCCCATAGTGGGCCTTTAACAGGCCTAAACATAATTTGGGCCCTCAGTAAAAATAGGCCGTTTACAGGTGTAAATTTCTCGAGCCTATAAAATACATGGGCCTTTAATAGACCGAAAGTGAGATTGGGCCCTGATTGTGCCAAATAACCCACTGGACTTTAACAGGCCGAAATTTGGACGGGCCGTAAATGCGCTGACCTAATACACGGGCCTTCAACAGGCCAGAACTTTGGTCGTGCTAGATTATCGTCATTTTTATATGGGCCGTAAATGGGACAGATATGATGTTGGGCGACATATGGCCCACGGTTTACGTCCGGTCTTAACAGGCCGAAAATGACAACAGGCTGGAAGTGGCCCAAATGCTATAGTGGCCTCTAATAGGCCGAATGTCAAACATGGCTGAATATGACCCAAATCCTTCACGGTCGTTTATGGGCCGAAAGTTTTGATGGTCCGTAAATGAGCCCAAATGAAGCCGGACCTTTAACATGCCGGAAATAAACCGGGCAGTAATTCGGACCAATTACTTAGCAGACTGTTAACGGGCCAGAAGTGACCATGGGCCGCGTTGATGAAAAGTTTAAGATAGGCCGTTGACGGGCCGACTTGACAGATAATGTTGGGCCTTTAGCTGGGTCGGCCCATTATGGTCGGAAGAATCTTGTGGGCCTTTAGCTAGGCCGGCCCATTGTGGTCCACAAAATCTTGTGGGCCTTTAGCTGGGCCGGCCCATTATGGTCTGCAAAACCGTGTGGGCCTTTAGCTGGGCTTGCCCATTTTGGTCCGCTAAATTTTGTCGGCCTTTAGCTGGGCCGGACCATTATGGTCCGCTAAATCTTATGGGCCTTCAGTTGGGCCGGCCCACATGTCATCATATCATAGGCCCATCTCGACCGTTGGATGAGTGTAACCTGTGCCAACACGGAGTTGACGTGTGGATCCGTCAGCCAATGAGAATTTTACACGTGGAAAATCGGCATTAGTTGTGGCTGTTAACGGGTTATCGGATCCAAAATCCGACCCGATAGCTTAATGGTGTTCCGTTACGGTGGATGCCATGTGTCGGTCACCCTTTAAGAAAGCACTTCTGTGACGCGCGATTTATCGTTATGGAAGTGGACACTTCCGTGATGTTAATTTTGGCAATGTCATGGAACACTTCTACGACAGCACAGGTATGACTATCTTGATTCTGTCATAAATTTGTCATTGATGTATATGCATGACAGAAAACGGGACCTACTGTGACAAAAATGTATCATCACGGAAGTCTATTTTTTTGTAGTGATCGTTGTATTCAAACTCTTATGTGGTGTATTCAGAGGAGGAGTCCGCCTTGCAATGCCGAGGACAACACTGCGCGCCGGACTCAAAGTCATTGAAGCCTGGTTCAGGGGCTACTGAGGGAGTCCTGGATTAGGGGGTCTCCGGATAGCCGGACTATATCCTTTGGCCGAATTGTTGGACTATGAAGATACAAGATTGAAGACTTCGTCTCGTGTCCGGATGGGACTCTACTTGGCGTGGAAGGCAAGCTAGGCAATACGGATATGGATATCTCCCCCTTTGTAACCGACCTTGTGTAACCCGAGCCCCCTCCGGTGTCTATAACCAGAGGGTTTTAGTCCGTAGGAGAACATACAATCATACCATAGGCTAGCTTCTAGGGTTTAGCCTCTCTGATCTCGTGGTAGATCAACTCTTGTACTACTCATATCATCAAGAACAAATCAAGCAGGACGTAGAGTTTTACCTCCATCAAGAGGGCCCAAACCTGGGTAAAACATCGTGTCCCCTGCGTCCTGTTACCATCCTCCTTAGACGCACAGTTCAGGAACCCCTACCAGAGATCTGCCGGTTTTGACACCAGTGCCCAATCGGATTCGATAGGCACGGACGCAGGCGGCTCGGAGTCCGTGGCCGGAGACGAATCAAGTGGTTCGGCAAGAGGCTCTCATAAGTGGTGAAGTCAGTATCCGGCTCCATCGCCATTGAGAGTGCGGCCTCCATGGCGGCGTCTATCCCCACGTCCTTGGATGGCACGATTTGCTCCAGATTGAGGGCCGGAGTAGTTGCGTGTGTGATCTCCCGAACACTATCCGATGACAGAGTTATGTCATACTCGTCGTGATTGGGCGGCGCACCTGACATGGTCCCGAATCCGTCGAAGATCAAGTCTCCGCGGATGTCGGCAATGTAGTTTAAGTTTCCGAACCTAACCTCATGGCCAGGGGCGTAGCTCTCGATCTGCTCCAGATGGCCAAGCGAGTTTGCCCGCAGTGCGAAGCCGCCGAATATGAAGATCTGTCCAGGAAGGAAAACCTCACCCTAGACCGCATCATTACCGATGATCGAAGGAGCCATCAAGCCTTATGGTGACGGCACAGTGGAACTCTCAATGAAAGCACCAATGTAGGTGTCAAAACTGGCGGATCTCGGGTAGGGGGTCCCGAACTGTGCGTCTAAGGCGGATGGTAACAGGAGGCGGGGGACACGATGTTTACCCTGGTTCGGGCCCTCTCGATGGAGGTAATACCCTACTTCCTGCTTGATTGATCATGATGATATGAGTATTACAAGAGTTGATCTACCACGAGATCATAGAGGCTAAACCCTAGAAGCTAGGCTATGGTATGATTGTTGTTGTCCTACGGACTAAACCCTCCGGCTTATATAGACACCAGAGGGGGCTAGGGTTGCACAGAGTCAGTTACAAGGAAGATGATCTACATATCTGTATTGCCAAACTTGCCTTCCACGCCAAGGAGAGTCCCATCCGGACACAGGACGAAGTCTTCAATCTTGTACCTTCATAGTCCAATAGTCCGGCCAAATGATATAGTCCGGCTGTCCGGAGACCCCTAATCCAGGACTCCCTCATGGTGCTTGTCGAAAGTAATACTAATCCTAGTGCATGTCGAAAGTAGTACAATCCAAACTTGATCAAGTTAGGATTAGTATTACATTCAACATGCACCACATGTTGCCTCACTTCAATCTAAGTCATGTTTAGGCATAGCAGTAGCAGTAGCATGGAGATAAGAGAGGCCACATCTCTCTATTAGCTACCTATACCAACCTAAATTAACCCCCAAAACCCCTAAACCACCTCCTTTAAAAAAACCAGCCCCTGAAATGCTGACGCGTGGAAGCTTATTGGTCCCGGTTGGTGCTACCAACCAGAACCAAAGGCCCTCATGCATGGGCTCGCCGGAGCGGCGACGTGGAGGCCCATCTGTCCCGGTTAGTATAAGAACCGGGACTAAAGGTCTAGGGAATTAGTAACGACCCTTTAGTCCCGGTTCCCCAACTGGGACAGATGGGCCTTATGAACTGGGACAAATGGCCCTTTTTCTACTAGTGTCACTTGCTTACCTTTCCTAGCAAACCATTGTTTGGCTATGTTACCTCTTTGCTCAACCCCTCTCATAGCGTTGCTAGTTGCAGGTGAAGATGAAGTTTGTTCCTTGTTGGAACATGATTTTTGTTGGGATATAATTATTATATCTTATTTACTTAATGCATCTATATACTTGCTAAAGGGTGGAAGGTTCAGCCTTATGCCTGGTGTTTTGTTCCACTCTTGCCGCCCTAGTTTCTGTCATACCGGTATTATGTTCCTTGATTTTGCGTTCCTTACGCGGTTGGGTGTTATGGGAACCCCTTGACAGTTCGCCTTGAATAAAACTCCTCCAGCAAGGCCCAACCTTGCTTTTACAATTTGCCTACCTACCACCATATACCCTTCCCTTGGGTTCTGTAGACTCAAGGGTAATCTTTATTTCAACCCCCTCCCAGGCTAGTGCTCCTCTGAGTGTTGGTCCGAACCGAGTAGACTGCAGGGCCACCTCGGGGAAACTTTAGGGTTGGTTTTACTCGTAGGATGTCTCATCCGGTGAGCCCTAAGAACGAGATACATGTGACTCCTATCAGGATTTGTTGGCACATCGGGCGGCTTTGCTGGTCTTGTTTTATCATTGTCGAAATGTCTTGTAACCGGGACTCCAAGTCTGATCGGGTCTTCCTGGCAGAAGGAATATCCTTTGTTGACCGTGAGAGCTTGTGATGGGCTATGTTGGGACACCCCTGCAGGGTTTTGAACTTTCGAAAGTCGTGCCCGCGGTTATGGGCAGATGGGAATTTGTTAACATCCGGTTGTAGAGAACTTGACACTTAACTTAATTAAAATGAATCAACCGTGTTTGTAGCCGTGATGGTCTCTTTTCGGCGGAGTCAGGGAAGAGAACACGGTCTTGGGTTATGCTTGAGCATAAGTAGTTTCAGGATCACTTCTTGATCTTTTCTAGCTTCTCGACTGTGCGTTGCCTCTCTTCTCGCTCTCTTTTGCGTGTGTTAGCCACCATATATGCTAGTGCTTGCTGTAGTTCCACCTTACTACCTTCTCCTACCCATAAGCTTAAATAGTCTTGATCGTGAGGGTATGCGATTGCTGAGTCCTCGTGACTCACGGATACTTCCAAACAGTTGCAGGTGCCGACGATACCAGTGCGGACGATGCTACCGAACTCAAGTGGGAATTCGATGAAGACTTGGGTCGCTATTATGTTTCCTTTGCTGATTATCACTAGTGTAGCCCAGTTGGGACGATCGAGGATCTAGCATTTGGGGTGGTCTTTCTTTATTTTGGTTCCGTGGTCGGACCTTTGTTCGTACCTTGGATGATGTATGAACTATTTATGTATTATGTGAACTGGCGATTGTAAGCCAACTCTTTATCCCTTTCTTATTCAGTACATGGGATGTGTAAAGATTACCGCTCTTGCGACATGCCTAGCATGCGGCTATGCCTCTAAGTCGTGCCCCAACACGTGTGAGATATAGCGTGGGTGTTACATAGTCGTATTGAGGTCGTGGTGGCCCAGTAGGTGGAATTTTTTTATTTTTTCTCAGTTTTTTGTTTTCTTTTTTGCTTTATTTATTTTGTTTTCTTTCTACTTACAACAAAATATTATTTGTTTTATTTTATTTTGTTTGTAATTACTTATTTATTTTATTTTATGATAATTCTTTTTGCAATTAAAATTTGTAACAAAAAAAGTTCTTTATGAAGATTCTTTTTGCTTTTAATGATTTTGAACAAAAACTCCACAGTTTTTCTGTGTTCAAAATGCACCATTCAAAGCCACATCATCAATTTTCAACCCTTTCTGACTTCATTTGTTATTTTTCATGCATTTACTGATTATTTTGAGCTATAAGACCCAGAAATTGAAAAGCATTTCAAATGAACTCTAAAAAGGTTGAAAGTTGGCATGGTATCATCATTTCAACCAAATAGCATGTGCAAGAAAGTTGGGAGGGTTACGGCAAAAACTGGATGCACTTCGCGTACAAAACGAATAGTCTCTTTCGAAGTATCAAGGATTCATACGGAAACTCATCTGTTACAAAGGGATTTCATTTTTTAAACTTGTTTGAACTCCATAGTTTTTTTGTGCTCAAAATGCACCATTCAAAGCCACATCATCAATTTTCAACCCTTTCTGACTTCATTTGTTATTTTTCACGCATTTATTGATTATTTTGAGCTATAAGACCCTGAAATTGAAAAGCATTTCAAATGAACTTTGAAAAGGTTGAAAGTTGGTATGGTATCATCATTTCATCCACATACCATGTGCAAGAAAGTAGGGAGGGTTATGCAAAAACTGTATGCACTTCGTGTACAAAACAGACAATCTCTTTCGAAGTATCAAGGTATCATACGAAAACTCGTCTGTTACATAGGGCTTTCATATTTTTAACTTGTTTGAACTCCATAGTTTTTCTGTGTTCAAAATGCCCCATTCAAAGCCACACCATCAATTTTCAACCCTTTCTTACTTCGTTTGTTATTTTTCATGCATTTACTGATTATTTTGACCTATAAGACCTTGAAATTAAAAAGCATTTCAAATGAACTGTGAAAAAGCTTGAAAGTTGGCATGGTATCATCATTTCATACAAATAGCATATGTGTAAGAAAGTAGGTTGGGTTACGGCAAAAACTGGATGCACTTCGTGTACAAAACGAACAATCTCTTTCGAAGTATCAGGGTTTCATACGGAAACTCGTCTGTTAGAAAGGGATTTCATTTTTTAAACTTGTTTGAACTCCATAGTTTTCAGTGCTCAAAATGCACCATTCAAAGCCACATCATCAATTTTCAACCCTTTCTGACTTCATTTGTTATTTTTCATGCATTTATTGATTATTTTGAGCTATATGACACTGAAATTGAAAAGCATTTCAAATGAACTTTGAAAAGGTTGAAAGTTGGTATGGTATCATCATTTCATCCACATAGCATGTGCAAGAAAGTAGGGAGGGTTACGGAAAAAAATTTATGCACTTCGTGTACAAAACAGACAATCTCTTTCGAAGTATGAGGGTTTCATACGAAAACTCGTCTGTTACAAAGGGATTTCATATTTTGAACTTGTTTGAAGTCCATTGTTTTTCTGTGTTCAAAATGCACCATTCAAAGCCACACCATCAATTTTCAACCCTTTCTTACTTCGTTTGTTTTTCTCATGCATTTACTGATGATTTTGAGCTATAAGACCTTGAAATTAAAAAGCATTTAAAATGAAGGTGAAAAAGGTTGAAAGTTGGCATGGTATCATCATTTCATCCACATAGCATATGCGCAAGAAAGTAGGGAGGGTTATGGCAAAAACTGGATGCACTTCGTGTACAAAACAAACAGTCATTTTTCGAAGTATCAGGGTTTCATACGGAAACTCTTCTGTTACAAAGGGATTTCATTTTTTAACTTGTTTGAACTCCATAGTTTTTCTGTGTCCAAAATGCACCATTCAAAGCCACATCATCAATTTTCATCCCTTTCAGACTTCATTTTTTATTTTTCATGCATTTACTGATAATTTGAGCTATAAGACCCTGAAATGGAAGGCAACATATATCTCTCATGAATAGATAAGTGACCAAATTAATAGAAGTTAATCATCACATTAAAAAAAGTACATACATAGTTCTCATTGAACAACATGTAGCTCTCCAGAGCATCTAGTTAAACCATACATTGAAACTATGTAAAACCTTTCAATGCAACAACAAATGCAAGCATAATCACAACCAAGGAAAAATTGATCCAACAGCATAATGATACCAAGCCTCAGGGTGAATGACATATTTTCTAATATTTCTAATCTTCAACCGCATTGCATCCATCTTGATCTTGTGATCATCGACGACATCCGCAACAAGCAACTACAATATAATCTTCTCCTCCTCATTTTTTTATTTTTTCCATCAATTAATTGTTTTCTTCTTCAACTAAATTTAACCTCTCGACAAGAGGGTCGGTTGGAATTTCCGGTTCAACTACCTGCTACATAAACAAAAATCTATGCCAAATTGGTCGGCATAATTGTCAAAGACAATAAATGAAGCAAATAGTTATAAAAAGATAATATATACCACATCTGAATCATAGACAGGACGAGGGCCGACGGGGGCGGATACCAAAACCATCACACTATATAATAACAAGCAATAATAAAGGTTAGAAAATTAGACAAGTATCTATCTAAAGTAAGAATTACTTTATTTCAGAAAGAAGATAAGAACAAGAGGCTTACCACGGTGCTGCCGGCAACGAGATCAGCACGGGCGATCGACGGCGGTGAAGACAGGGACAAGACAGACCGCTAAATCTATGCAAATCTCAGGGAAAATGGAGCTTGGAGGTCGAGCTTCGAGAGGAGAAAGCTTAACTAGTGTGGCCCGGGCATTTCATCGAACACCTCATGTGCATAGGAGGTGAGCTAGAGCACCCAAATGCCCTCTCCTTGCCGGCCAAAAAAAATAGAGCACTGTGGAGTGCTCTTCTACGGCGACAGGGTAACTCATTTGTCCAGTTCGTGGCTGGAATCGGGACTAAATCCCAGTCTTCTGTCCCAGTTCAAGCCAAGAACCGGGACCAATGCTTGTGGACCTGGAGCGAGGCCCATTGGTCCCGGTTCGTGCCTAGAACCGGGACAAATGGGTCCATACGAACCGGGACCAATGCCCACGAGGCCCGAGCCGGCCCCCTGGGTTCACGAACTGGGACCAATGCCCCCATGGGTCCTGGTTCGTGACTGAACCTGGACTAATGGGGTTGCCATGCCCGAACCATAGCCATGTTTTCTACTAGTGAGGTTGGTTGGCCGACTGTGTCTATGTAGTCTCAGGTAATCAAGGCGAGGTTCATGGTTATTATACACTGGTACACAGACCATGCAACAACCACCGGGAAGCATGCATGGAGAGGCCACCGGAAGGCTGTGCATATATGCCAGGCTGCCGCAACGGAGCCGGCTGCACATAGATTGATATTTCAATCAACTATCGCCTTCTGAAATACAAATTGGTTCACTGATCTAGAAGCGAGCAGGTACAAATCATACATTCGTTAATGGATTTGTTAAAGAAGAGTTGTATATGATGCAACCAGAAGGTTTTGTCGATCCTAAAGGTGCTAACAAAATGTGCAAGCTCTGGCGATCCATCCAGGGACTGGTCTAAAGCATCTCAGAGTTGGAATATACGCTTTGATGTTGATTAAAGCATATAGTTTTATACATACTTGCGATGAAGCCTGTATTTACAAGTAAGTGAGTGGGAGCACTACAACCTTTCTGATAAGTATATTTGAATGACATACTGTTGATCAGAAATGATGTAGAATTTTCTAGAAAGCATAAAAGGAGAGTTTGAAAGGAGTTTTTCAAAGAAAGACCTCGATGAAGCTACTTACATATTGAGCATCAAGATCTATAGAGATAGATCAAGACACTGGTTATGTTTTTTCAATCACACTTGTGAAGTAGTTCAAAATGGAACAATCAAAGAAGGAGTTCTTGCCTGCATTGCAAGGTGTGAAATTGAGTAAGACTCAAAGCTCGACCACGGCAGAAGATAGAAAGAGAATTAAAGTCATTCCATATGCCTCAGCCATGAAAGTATGCCATGTTGTTTACCAGATCTATTGTACACTCTACACCGAGTTTGGCAAGGGAGTACAACAGTGATCTAGAAGTACATCACTGGACAGCGGTCAAAATTATCCTTAGTGGAATAAGGATCTGTTTCTCGATTATGGAGGTGACAAAAGATTCGTCGTAAAGGGTTATGTCGATGCAAGTTTTGACACTGATCCATATGACTCTAAGTCTCAACCTGGATACATATTGAAAGTGGGAGCAATTAGCTAGAGTAGCTCCGTGTAGAGCATTTGTTGAGATAGAAATTTATAAAATACATACGGATCTAAATATGGCAGACCCGTTGACTAAACTTCTCTCACGAGAAAAACATGATCACACCTTAGTACTCTTTGGGTGTTAATCACATGGCAATGTGAACCAAGATTACTAACTCTAGTAAACCCTTTGAGTGTTGTTCACATGGCGATGTGAACTATGGGTGTTAATCACATGGTGATGTGAACTAGATTATTGACTCTAGTGCAAGTCGGAGACCGAAGGAAGCATGCCCTAGAGGCAATAATAAAGTTATTATTTATTTCCTTATTTCATGATAAATGTTTATTATTCATGCTAGAATTGTATTAACAGGAAACTTAGTACATGTGTGAATACATAGACAAAACAAAGTGTCCCTAGTATGCCTCTACTTGACTAGCTCGTTTATCAAAGATGGTTATGTTTCCTAACCATATACATGTGTTGTCATTTGATGAATGGGATCACATCATTAGGAGAATGATGTGATGGACAAGACCCATTTGTTAGCTTAGCATTATGATCGTTACAGTTTCATTGCTACTGCTTTCTTCATGACTTATACATGTTCCTCGGACTATGAGATTATGCAACTCCCGAATACTGGAGGAACACCTTGTGTGCTATCAAACGTCACAACGTAACTGGGTGATTATAAAGATGCTCTACAGGTGTGTCCGATTGTGTTTGTTGAGTTGGCATAGATCGAGATTAGGATTTGTCACTCCATGTATTGGAGATGTATCTCTGGGCCCTCTCGGTAAAGCACATCACTATAAGCCTTGCAAGCATTATGACTAATAAGTTAGTTGAGGGATGATGCATTACGGAATGAGTAAAGAGACTTGTCGAAAACGAGATTGAACTATGTATGAGGATACCGACGACCGAATCTCGGGCAAGTAACATACAGATGTCAAAGGGAACAACGTACGTTGTTATGCGGTTTGACCGATAAAGATCTTCGTACAATATGTGGGACCCAATATGAGCATCCAGGTTCCGCTATAGGTTATTGACCGGAGATGTGTCTCGGTCATGTCTACATAGTTCTCGAACCCATAGGGTCCGCATGCTTAACGTTCGGTGATGATCGGTATTATGAGTTTATGTGTTTTGTTGTACCGAAGGTAGTTTGGAGTCCCGGATATGATCATGGACATGAGGAGGAGCCTCGAAATGGATGACTATGTTTGGACATCAGAAAGGTTTCAAGAGAGTTCGGGCATATACTAGAGTAACGGGGGGTTAACGGAACCCCCCGGGGAGTCAGTGGGCCTTAATGGGCTATAGTGGAAAGGAGGAGGAGGCGGCCAAGGTGGCCCCCCCCAAGCCCAATCCGAATTGGGAGGGGGCGGCCCCCCTTTCCTTCTCTTCTTCTCTCCCTTCCTGCCCTCTCCTACTCCAACTAGGGAAGGGGGATTCCTACTCCCACCGGGAGTAGGACTCCCCACTTGGGCGCGCCTAGGAGGCCGACCCTCTCCCCCTCACTGGTAGAAAAAGGGCCTATTGTCCCGGTTCGTAAGGGCCTTTTGTCCCGGTTCTGGAACCGGGACTAAAGGGTCGGTACTAATGCCCTGTCCCTTTAGTCCCGGTTCAATCCAGAACCGGGACAGATGGGCCTCCATGTGGCCTGTGCGCGGAGCCCAGGCAGGAGACCCTTTGGTCCCGGTTGGTGGCACCAACCGGGACCAATTGGCATCCACGCGTCAGCATTTCTGTGGCTGGGGTTTTTGTTTTTTTGAAAGGGGGTGGGGGTTTGGGGGTTTTGCGGTGTTAATTTAGGTGTTTCATATATTGTGTTAGCTAGCTATAATTAATAGAGATAAGTGTCCTCTGTTATGTCCCTGCTTGGTGGACGCTACGTACTATACATATGTATAGAGAGGACTAGAAACACTAGCTAGCTAGTAAGCAAACGAAGGAAACAGAAGATCTTCATGAATATATATGCATACAGAGAGAAGTGATATCGACCACCTCTCCTTCTCCGAGAGATTGGTCGAACAACAAGTTCTCGTATATCTATCCGACACTACCGGCTACATATATACAATAATTATCTCTTACAAATATAATCATACGGACTCAGGGTCCACATAGTATTCTCCGTCTTCAGCGATCACGTGGTCAAGAAAGGATGCCGCCAATTCCTCTTGAATTGCTCGCATGCGAGCTAGTGCTAGGAGTTCATCCCGCTCCCGAAACATCTAATTTAAAGAAGGGGGTCAATACATACATATATATATATATATATGAATGAATGAAACTCAACACAAATGATGGTAATAAAATAAAATTGTGAATGTTGTTATTTACATACTTCATATTGTTCGTCAGTGTAGCCCCGCTCGCAGGTCGTGTGGCGGATGGACTCGCAAACGTAGTATCCACAGAAATCATTCCCTTGTTCCTGCCACAACCACTTTACAAGAAATAGAGGTTAATCAAACTGATAAGCAAGAATGCCAAATGGTATTGATGAAACTAGCGCTTGAATCACTAGTAGATGCGCGAAACATGCTACTATAGTACTTACTTTCGAGTGTCTAAATTGTAGCTCCTTCGGCAGTCCCGGAGCTTTTCTGGTGAATTTTCTCCAAACCCTTCCAGACAAAGAAAACAATTACTTGATATATCAAGAAATGAACAAAGTTGCTGATATGGTGGATAATGATCGATTTAACTTACTTCTCGAGTATTTGAGTCATGTCTGCATAGTCCTGGGGATCTTCTCGTCTTGAGTCTAAGACGGTTACTAGTCCCTGCTCCAGCTTAATCTCTAGGAGAATATAGTGGAAACTGCACACACATGCATAACTCATCAATTACATTACTATAACCTTGACTAATATATAAGGGAAACCGAATATGCACAAGACAGTAACACTCACTTGAAGTTGTAAGGAAAGAGTATTATATCTTTGTTTTTATTTATTACCAACGATTGTAGCAAGTTGTCCTCGGTAGCTGCGGCATGAAATTTAGACTGAGTTGCATCTATGAGATATGTGTTAATGAACCCAATATCACCGACTTGTTTTTTCTTCAATTCGGTGATCTTCAATCTACATAATATAGTGAGGATGATTATAAATACATGAAATGAAAGAGTTGAGCTATATAGAGGGCCGATTGATGGAGAAACTGAAAGAACTCCTCAAATGGAATAGGCAACAGTTCAATTCCAACGAGGTAATGCTCCGTTTTAACTTTCACATACAAAGTACTCCTCCCCCAGAGTCTCTGCAGATTTTCATGTACCAATCATGCAATCTTCGCATCATCGTTGATAGAGATCTTTCATCTTTGACGAGAGGCTTCCCGTACTCGTATCTTTGTATCTGTACCTCCATGGGTTCATAATGTACATCATCGGGCAGGTAATCGGCAAGATTGCTATAACTGGGCACCATCCTCGGATCATTAGCGACGTCGTCGCTAGGCACCTTGAGCGGGGGCAGGATTGCTTCGCTTGTTCGCCGAGCTAGGCAATTTGTTTCCCAGCTCGTCGTTCTTTCAGCCTTTGATCACTGACAGTACTTCCCGACCGTTCCGCTTCGGCAAATTCCTTTCCAATAATGCGCTCATAGATTCCTTTCGGCGGAGACTTGGGTGGTTTTGTCAAGGCAGCCAGAGTGCACTCCGCTTTCACCGGATCTACCTTGTCCTCCGGAAGTGGATGTCTCTTTGATTTCAACCCTTGAAACCAGTCATCCACTTCGGTTCGTGCGATCTCGGCGTTCTCCTCCGGGGTCCTCTCATATGGTAACTTCTCTGGAGTCTTCAGAGAAGGACCGAATCTGTATGTCCTCCCGCCTCTGGCTGTACTGCTAGACACCGGCCGAGCAGACGGAGCGGTTGTCTTCTTTACTTGCTTAGGAGGCAGAGGAGAAGGACTACGACGCGCCAGAGCAGCCGGAGCGGCGGCAGGTCTCTTCCACCCTTGCTGACGAGGCGGAGAAGGAGGAGGCTGGCTGCTCGGGCGCGTCGGCGCATGCGGAGAAGGAGGAGGAGTGCCGCCACGCGTTGGAGAAGGAGCCGGTCGAGTGCCCTTATCGTCACTCGCCGGAAGAGGAGACGGTGGAGGAGGCGGAGTGCCCTGACTCGCCAGAGGAGGAGGCGGTGGAGGTGGCGGAGTGCCCTGACTTGCCGAAGGAGGAGGAGGAGGTGGAGGCGTCCAGTTCGGAAGGTTGATGAGCTCCTTCCGCCATAGGCATGGAGTCTTCAGAGCAGACCCCAGCCTAGTCTCCCCTTCACTAGTAGGGTGGTCAAGCTGGAGGTCCCCAAACCCCTCTGTTATTTCATCCACCATCACCCTAGCATATCCTTCTGGAATCGGCCGGTTGTGAAAAGTTGCGCTGGGTTCAATAGGATAAACAGAGCCAACAGCCGCCTTAACCTTCAAATTCATCCATTACGTCATAAGGTGGCATTTTTGAGACTCCGTGATAGCATCCACGGGATAGCTGGCAGGAGCCATCAAGGCATGCTCCGGCTGAAGCAGCTCGGTGGAAGCCACGCAGCTTCTCCGCTGAGATGGCGGGGTAGCTTCAGGGGAAGCTTCGGCAGTACGTTTGCTGCGATTTGCTTCTCGTTCCTCTATCGCGTGTACCCTTGCTTGCAGCGCCTGCATTTGGGTCTCCTGCACTTTTTTCATCCTCTCATGGGATTTGTAACCACCTGCGTCTGAAAACCCAACCTTCCACGGAATGGGGCCTGGTGTGCCTCGTGTCTGTCCAGGGTGCTCAGGATTCCCGAGGGCCATTGTGAGCTCGTCATTCTCTCTATCTGGAAAGAACGTCTCTTGCTGCGCTGCTTCGATATAGTGCTGAAGCTTCATGACTGGTATGTCCATTTGATCGTTCGTCCAAATGCACTTCCCTGTTACAGGGTCCAAGGTTTCGCCAGCCCTGAAGAACCAAGTCCGGTAACAGTCTGGCCAATTAATTGTCTCTCATTCGATCCCTTTATCAACCAGATCATTCTCAGTCTTGGCCCACTTAGGCAGGGCTACGAGGTAGCCACCTGACCCCGTGCGATGGAGATGCTTCTTCTTCGCAGCATTTTGCTTGTTTGTCGCCAACGTCTTCTTACTCTATTCCGATGTCTTGTGGGCCACAAATGCGGGCCAGTGATCTCTGATCTTCTCATATCTGCCCTTGAATTCTGGTGTCTCATTATTTTCGACAAACTTATTCAACTCTTTCTTCCACCTCCTGAATAGTTTTGCCATCCTCTTAAGAGCAAAAGACTTGATTAATTGCTCTTTAACTGGCTTCTCTGGATTATCCTCTGTCGGTAGGGTGAAATTTGACTTCAGCTCAGTCCAAAGATCATTTTTCTGCATATCATCGACATAAGACACCTCAGGGTCTTCTGTAGCCGGCTTAAACCATTGTTGGATGCTGATCGGACAACAAATGCCCTAACCAAAACCCCGCACTGAGCAACAAATGCGCTCTTTGTCCGGAGGGGTTCAATCGGTTGGCCGTCGGGCATGATTGCTATGATCTCAAACTTTTCATCCGAGCTCAACTTTTTCTTTGGGCCTCGTCTCTTTATCGAAGTTGTGCTCGATCCGGAGGGCTAGAAAAAAGAACAAAGACTTAATTAATATGTGTACATACCAAAACAATGAATGCATCAATTAGCTAGTCAGCAGAAGCTTAACTAATATATATACCTATCCGGACTCGGTTCGGTCACCGGAGACGTCATCACGGTCTCCTTCTTGCACCGGCATTGGCTCACCAGAGCCGTCCTCACGGTCTCCTTCTTGCACCGGCATTAGGTCACCGGAGCCATCATAATCATAGCCAGCTGCTTCCAGACCATCGGTGTCGTTGAGAAACAACGAGCAGATGGCATCACTTCCTTGTGAGATTATGTCCCCCAACAACTCTTCTTGTACTTCGTCTCGGGTGGTGTCCATAGTTTCTACAAATATTGACAACTTGGCAATTATTATTCAAACATGACAGATGGATAGATTAGTGGCAAAAACGTAGAACTAATATTAATTAGTGGCCTCGATGCTGCTTCTCTAGGGTTTGGGGTGGCCTCGATGCTGCTTCTCTAGGGTTTGGGGTGGCCTCGGCGACCCTCGACGACCCTCGTTCCCAATAAAAAAAGAGGAAGATGAAGAAAAAAAGAGGAGAAGAAAGAATAGAGGAGAAGAACTCCTCTATTCTTTCTTCTCCTCTTTTTTTTCTTCTTCCTCTTCTTTTTTATACTCTTCTTCCTCTCATGTTCGAGAGGATCGCCGAGGGGTTGGGAGGTTGCCTAGTGTCAAAGGATTCAACAAAACCATGCCTTCATCATTAGGTGAAAGTAGCAGGTGCATGATGGTACGAAGCTCTCCAAAGTTATTTTGGAACGGAGTCCCAGATAAGATAATTCGCTTTTTGGTACAAAGTTCAGTCAGAACCTTTCAAATAGCGTTATTTGGAAGGCCTTTGTTGAAATTCATACAAAAAGGCAAATTATCCTATCCGGGACACCATTCCAAAATAACTTTGGAGGACTTCGTCATGCCCTGGTTACTTCCGGCTAATGATGAAGCCATGGATTTCTTCAATACTTTGACACTAGGAAACCTCTCTCGACCCCTCGGCGATCCTCGACCCCTCGAACCCTCGACGACCCTGGAACCCTTGACCCCTAGACGACCCTGGAACCCTCGACCCTCGATCCCTCAACCCTATAGATCCCTCGAAGAAAGGAATAGCTAGAGGAGAAGATCGAAGAAAAAAAAGAAGAAAAAAAGAGGAGAACAAGAAAGGAATAGTGGAGAAGAAGAGAAAATAGAATATTCTATTTTCTCTTCTTCTCCACTATTCCTTTCTTCTTCTCCTCTTCTTTTCTTCTTTTTTCTTCTTCTTATTTATTTCTCCTTTTCTTCCTCTCATCTTGTTCTTTCTTTCCTCTTCTTATTTTCTTCTTTCCTATCATTCTTTTCCTTCCTTTCTTAATATCAGTTAGCAAATGCACTAACCTAAAATGCAACAAACATAAAATGCAACAAACATAAAATGCACTAAATCGATCAACTAACCTAAAATCAGTAATAAAATGCACTAACCTAAAATCGATATCTACTAACAACTTAAAAATATTAATACATATATGAAAAAATGCATATATGAAAAAAACATCATCATATCATCAACAGAAAAAATAGTATTTTTTCTAAATATCTATCTTTTCAGCACATACGTATACTCATACATCATCATATACTCATACATATACTCATACATATGCATATAATCTGCAGGAAAAAACATATATGTGTTTGCAAAAAAAGGGGGAATAGGGGGGCGGTGTCGGCCCAGACCACAGCGAGGCAGAGGCGACGGCGGCGCGGGGCAGCTGGGGCGCGGCGAGGCAGAGGCAACGGCGAGGCAGAGGCGGGGCGGCGACGATGTCGGGGCGCGACGCGGGGAGGCGACGACATCGAGGCGGCGCGGGGTGGCGCGCGGCGACGGCGTCGGGGCAGCGCGGGGTGGCGACGGTGTCGGGGCGGCACGGGACGGCGTCGGAGGCAGGGCGACGACGGCGACGGCGAAGCACAGAGGGGCCGCCTGGCGGCGTCATCGGGGCGCGATGGAAGAACTGAACGAAATTTTTCACAAGTCTTGCTTATATAGACGGCGCATTGGTCACGGTTCGTGGCACCAACCGTGACCAATGCCCCCCTTTAGTCCCGGTTGGTGGCACCAACCGGGACCAAAGGCCTCTTTTCAGCAGCCCAAAGGGCGGCAAGCAGCGGCCTTTGGTCCCGGTTGGTGGCACCAACCGGGAGTAAAGGGGGGCATTGGTCACGGTTGGTGCCACCAACCAGGACCAAAGGCCTTGTGCTGCCCCGCGCCCAAATGTTTAGTCCCACCTCGCCAGTTGAGAGGGAGCCGCACCTGTTTATAAGGTGCGGTGCGCCATCCCTCTCGAGCTCCTCTCTAAAGCAGACTTTCGGGCATAACCGTGCAATGTGTGCCTGTGGGCCTACTGGGCCTCCTACGGGTCTGAATCCTGGCCCATGGTAGGGTTTCTAGCCGTATTCAGGCCGTGGGTGACCAGTAGGTGGCACTTTTTTTTTGTTTTTTTGTTTCTACTTACAACAAAATACTTATTGTTGCTATATTTAATTTTTTTTCCAGTTTTTTTGTTTTGGTTTCTGCATTATTTATTTTCTTTTGTTTTTGCTTTATTTTTTAATTCTTTTTGCTTTTAGTTTTAGAAAAATTGTAAACTTTCTATTAGTGCCATTAGTTTTCAAATTGGAAAACACTTTTTTTGTTTTTTTTGCTTTCTTTGTTGCTTTATTAATTTTATTTTGTTTCTACTTACAACAAAATACTTATTGCTGCTATTTTCATTTTTTCCAGTTTTTTTGTTTTGTTTTCTGTATTATCTATTTTCTTTTGTTTTTTGCTTTATTTTTTAATTCTTTTTGCTTGTAGGTCAGCAAAATTATAAACTTTCTGTTGCTTTATTTATTTTATTTTGTTTCTACTTACAACAAAATACTTATTGTTGCTATTTTTTCCAGTTTTTTTGTTTTGTTTTCTGCATTATTTATTTTCTTTTGTTTTTTGCTTTAATTTTTAATTCTGTTTGCTTTTAGGTTAGCAAAATTGTAAACTTCCTGTTAGTGCCATTAGTTTTAGAAAAATTATAAACTTTCTGTTAGTGCCATTAGTTTTCAAATTTGAATAGTTAAAATTTAAATTCTTTGAAAATTGTTTGAATCACAAGTTTGTGATTAACTTACTAAAAATTAGAATAGATGCGCTTATAGAGAAAATTCAACCTAAATTCCTAGTAAATTTCTATGAATTTCAGAGAAATTCACTATGAATTTAGGTTAAACTTTTCTCTATTAGGGCATCTATTTTCACTTTGAGAGGAACTCAACAAGGCAGAGAGGGAAGGGCTTATAAACCGGTGTGAGCCCCCTTCGGTTGGCGAGGTGGGACTAAACTCTACCCGCAACGAGGACCAACCCTTTAGTCCCGGTTTGTGGCACAAACCGGGACTAAGGAGCAAAATTATAAACTTTCTGTTAGTGCCATTAGTTTTAGAAAGTTTAAAGTTGGCATGAGCCAGGGATTAATGGTCATGGTATTACGAGGGCCGAACCATAAGACATGACAACATTTCAAATGAACTCTAAAAAAGTTGAAAGTTGGCATGGTATCATAATTTCACCCACATAGCATGTGCATGTACAAAACGGACAATGGTAGCATGTTCGTGTGTTACAAAGTTGGCATGGTATCATCATAATAGTTGCGGGAGAAAGTCTTCACTTTTTCTTCGCTTGTGTCATTTGCTTATTGTGCCGTAACCATGGATAATCTTCATTGTTTATTAGGATGCTTGGGTCAGCCTTGACATTGAAGGGAGGGATTTCATGAAACTTTTCATAATCTTCAGACATGTCTGTCTTGTTGTCCACTCCCAGGATGTCCCTTTTTCCTGAAAGAACTATGTGGTGCTTTGGCTGATCGTATGATGTATTCGCTTCCTTATCTTTTCTTTTTCTCAGTTTGGTAGACATGTCCTTCACATAGATAACCTGTGCCACATCATTGCTAGGAAGAACGGTTTGTCAGTGTACCCAAGATTTTTCAGATCCATTGTTGTCATTCTGTATTGTGGGTCTACCTGTACCCCGCCGCCTAACAGATTGACCCATTTGCACTTAAACAAAGGGACCTTAAAATCAGGTACGTAGTCAAGTTCCCATATGTCCACTATGTAACCATAATATGTGTCATTTCCGCTCTCGGTTGCTGCATCAAAGCGGACACCGCTGTTTTGGTGGGTGCTCTTTTGATCTTGGGCGATTGTGTAAAATGTATTCCCTTTTATCTCGTATCCTTTGTAAGTCAATGCAGTCAAAGATGGTCCCCTGGACAACAAGTACAACTCATCACAAATAGTGTTGTCACCTCTGAGACGTGTTTCCAACCAACTGCTGAAAGTCCTCATGTGTTCACATGTAATCCAGTCGTCGCACTGCTTTGGGTGTTTGGAGCGCAGACTGTTCTTGCATTCATCGACATACGGGGTCACCAAGGTAGAGTTCCGTAGAACTGTGTAGTTTTCTTGAGACCAAGAATATCCGTCCCTGCATATTATTGAGTCTCTTCCAAGAGTGCCTTTTACAGTTAGTCTCCCCTCATACCGCGATTTAGGGAGACCTGTCTTCTTAAGGCCAGGAATGAAGTCAACACAAAACCCGATAACATCTTCTGTTTGATGGCCCATGGAGATGCTTCCTTCTAGCCTAGCGCGGTTATGGACATATTTCTTTAGGACTCCCATGAACCTCTCAAAGGGGAACATATTGTGTAGAAATACGGGCCCAAAGATGACAATCTCGTCGACTAGATGAACTAGGACATGCGTCATGATATTGAAGAAGGATGGTGGGAACACCAGCTCGAAACTGACAAGACATTGCGCCACATCACTCCTTAGACTTGGTACGATTTCTGGATCGATCACCTTCTGAGAGATTGCATTGAGGAATGCACATAGCTTCACAATGGCTAATCGGACGTTTTCCGGTAGAAGCCCCCTCAATGCAACCGGAAGCAGTTGCGTCATAATCACGTGGCAGTCATGAGACTTTAGGTTCTGAAACTTTTTCTCTAGCATATTTATTATTCCCTTTATATTTGACGAGAATCCAGTCGTGACCTTCATACTAAGCAGGCATTCAAAGAAGATTTCTTTCTCTTCTTCCGTAAGAGCATAGCTGGCAGGACCTTTATAGTGCTTCGGAGGCATGGCGTCTTTTTCGTGCAAAAGTTGCAGGTCCTCCCGTGCCTCAGGTGTATCTTTTGTCTTCTCATACACGCCCAAGAAGCCTAGCAGGTTCACGCAAAGGTTCTTCGTCACGTGCATCACGTCGATTGAGGAGCGGACCTCTAGGTCTTTCCAATAGGGTAGGTCCCAAAATATAGATTTCTTCTTCCACATGGGTGTGTGTCCCTCAGCGTCATTCGGAACAGCTAGTCCACCGGGACCCTTTCTAAAGCTTACGTAGAGTAAATCATTGACCATAGCAAGCACGTGGTCACCGGTGCGCATGGCGGGCTTCTTCCGGTGATCTGCCTCGCCTTTCAAATGCTTGCCTTTCTTTCGACATTGATGGTTGGTCGGAAGAAATCGACGATGGCCCAGGTACACATTCTTCCTGCATTTGTCCAGGTATATACTTTCAGTGTCATCTAAACAGTGCGTGCATGCGGGGTATCCTTTGTTTGTCTGTCCTGAAAGGTTACTGATAGCGGGCCAATCGTTGATGGTCACGAACAGCAACGCCTTAAGGTTAAATTCCTCCTATCTGTGCTAATCCTATGTACGTACACCATTTCCATTCCACAGCTGTAAAAGTTCTTCAACTAATGGCCTTAGGTACACATCAATTTCGTTGCCAGGTTGCTTAGGGCCTTGGATGAGAACTGGCATCATAATGAACTTCCGCTTCATGCACATCCAAGGAGGAAGGTTATACATACATAGCGTAACGGGCCAGGTGCTGTGATTGCTGCTCTGCTCCCCGAAAGGATTAATGCCATCCACGCTTAAAGCAAACCATACGTTCCTTGGGTCCTTTGCAAACTCATCCCAGTACTTTCTCTCAATTTTTGTCCACTGCGACCCGTCAGCGGGTGCTCTCAACTTCCCATCTTTCTTTCGGTTCTCACTGTGCCATCGCATCAACTTGGCATGCTCTTCATTTCTGAACAGACGTTTCAACCGTGGTATTATAGGAGCATACCACATCACCTTCGCAGGAACCCTCTTCCTGGGGGGCTCGCCGTCAACATCCCCAGGGTCATCTCGTCTGATCTTATACCGCAATGCACCGCATACCGCGTATGCGTTCAGATCCTTGTATGAACCGCGGTAGAGGATGCAGTCATTAGGGCATGCATGTATCTTCTCCACCTCCAATCCTAGAGGGCATACGACCTTCTTTGCTGCGTATGTACTGTCGGGCAATTCGTTAGCCTTTGGAAGCTTCTTCTTCAATATTTTCAGTAGCTTCTCAAATCCTTTGTCAGCCACAGCATTCTGTGCCTTCCACTGCAGCAATTCCAGTACAGTACCAAGTTTTGTGTTGCCATCCTCTAACATGCGATCGAACTTCTGCTTCTCCTTTTGACTTTCGCATTGCATCCTTGCATCGACAATGACCCAGCGGAGATCATCATCATCGGGCACATTGTCTGGTTCCTCTTGATCTTCAGCAGCTTCACACATTGCAGCATCATTGGGCACATCGTCTGGTTCCTCTTGATCTTCACCAGCTCCCCTCGTTGCAGCATCACTTATTCAGGGGGCACATAGTTGTCATCGTACTCTTCTTCTTCACCGTCTTCCATCATAACGCCTATTTCTCCATGCCTCGTCCAAACATTATAGTGTGGCATGAAACCCTTGTAAAGCAGGTGGGAGTGAAGAATTTTCCGGTTAGAGTAAGACCTCGTATTCCAACATTCAGTGCATGGACAACACATAAAACCATTCTACTTGTTTACCTCAGCCGCATCGAGAAACTCATTCACGCCCTTAATGTACTCGCGGGTGTGTCTGTCACCGTACATCCATTGCTGGTTCATCTGCGTGCATTATATATAATTAAGTGTCCAAATTAATAGAAGTTCATCATCACATTAAAAACAAAGTGCATACATAGTTCTCATCTAACAACATATAGCTCTCCAGAGCATCTAATTAATTAAACCATACATTGAAACTATCTAAAACATTTCAGTGCGAAAACAAATGCAATAATAATCGCAACCAAGGTAACAATTGATCCAACAGCATAATGATACGAAGCCTCAGTATGAATGGCATATTTTCTAATCTTTCTAATCTTCAAGTGCATTGCATCCATCTTGATCTTGTGATCATCGACGACATCCGCAACATGCAACTCCATTATCATCTTCTCCTCCTCAATTTTTTTTATTTTTTCCTTCAACAAATTGTTTTCTTCTTCAACTAAATTTAACCTCTCGATAATAGGGTCGGTTGGCATTTCCGATTCACATACATCCTACATAAATAAAATCTATGTCACGTTGGTCAGCATAATTTTCATAAACAATAAATGAACCAATAGTTATAAAGATAATATATATACCACATCCGAATCATAGACAGGACGAGGGCCGACGGGGGAGGATACCAAAACCATCGCACTATATAAGATGCAATAATAAAAGTAAGAAAATAATACAAGTATCTATGTAAACATACAAGTAAGAATATTTTTCCTTTCAGAAACAAGATAAGAACAAGAGGCTCACCACGGTGGTGCCGGCGATGAGCTCGGCGCGGGTGATCGACGGCGGTGAAGACGGGGATGGGGCATGACGGACCGCTAAACCTAGACAAATATTATGGAAAATGGAGCTTGGAGGTCGAGCTTGGAGAGGAGCAAGCTTAAGTAGTGTGGCTCGGGCATTCCATCAAACACCTTGTGTGCATAGGAGGTGAGCTAGAGCACCACCAAGCCCTCTCCCCCTCGGTCAGAGAAAAACAGAGCACTAGGGTGCTCTGCTCGCGAGCGAGGGGTATATATAGGCACCTCATTGGTCCCGGTCGGTGACTTGAGCCAGGACTAAAGGGGAGCCTTTGGTCCCGGTTCAAGCCACCAACCGGGACCAATGGTGGTGGGCCAGGAGCGAGGCCCATTGGTCCCGGTTCATCCCACCAACCGGGACCAAAAGGTCCAGATGAACCAGGACCAATGGCCCACGTGGCCCGGCCGCCCCCGTGGGCTCACGAACCGGGACCAATGCCCACATTTTTCCCGGTTCTGGACTGAACCGGGACTAATGGGTTGACCCGGCCTGGACCAAAGCCCTGTTTTCTACTAGTGCCTCCTCCACTCCTTTTTATATGGAGGAAGGGGCACCCAATGGACACACAAGTTGATCATTGATCTCTTAGCCGTGTGCGGTGCCTCTCTCCACCATAATCCTCCTCGTCATATTGTGGTAGTGTTTAGGTGAAGCCCTGCGCCGGTAGCTTCATCATCACCATCATCGTGCCGTCATGCTGATGAAGCTGTCCCTCGACACTCTGCTGGATCATGAGTTCGTGGGACATCACCAAGCTGAACGTGTGCAGATCGCGAAGGTGTCATACTTTCGGTACTAGGATCGGTCGATTGTTAAGACGTACGACTACAACTACCGCGTTGTCATATGATACGTCTCCAATGTATCTACTTTTCCAAACAGTTTTGCCCTTGTTTTGAACTCTAACTTGCACGATTTGAATGGAACCAACCCGGACTGACGTTGTTTTCAGCAGAATTGCCATGGTGTTATTTTTGTGCAGAAATAAAAGTTCTCGGAATGACCTGAAAATCAACGGAGATTATTTTTGGAATATATCAAAATTACTGGCGAAATAATCAAGTCCAGGGGCCTACACCCTATCCACGAGGGTGGGGGCGCGCCTACCCCCTTGGGTACGCCCCCTACCTTGTGGGCCCCCTGGTGCTCCTCCGACCTCAACTCCAACTCTATATATTCGTGTTCAGGGAGAAAAAAATAAGGGAGAAGGATTCGTCACGTTTTATGATATGGAGCCACCGCAAGCCCTAATCTCTCTCGGGAGGGCTGATCTGGAGTCTGTTCGGGGCTCCGGAGAGGGGAATCCATCAGACTTTCCCCCATCACCAATTTCATGATGCTCCTCGCCGTGCGTGAGTAATTCCATCGTAGGCTTGCTGGACGGTAATGGGTTGGATGAGATTTATCATAAAATCAAGTTAGTTTTGTTAGGGTTTGATCCCCTTGTGTCGAACAATAAATTTGGGTTGAATACTCTACCCTCGAAAACTGTTGCGATCCCCTATACTTGTCGGTTATCAAGACTATTTTCCGGCGTTGTTGCCGGGGAGCATAGCTCTATTCTTTGAGCCACTTGGGATTTATATCTGCTGATCACTATGAAGAACTTGAAAGATAAAAGAACCAAGATTTTTCTGTCAACTACGAGGGGAGGTAAGTAACTGCCATCTGCCAGCTCTGCACTTGATTCACCTTCTGTTTTGAGTAAACTTGCGACACCTACTCTGCTTTTCATTCTGATATGTTACATGTTATTGATGATGCTACTTCTGCTTTGCTCACCGCAATTGCCCACACCACCATCGCAGGTGCTTCCTCTTACTTGGCAGTGTGATATGTAGTGTTCGTCTTACATGAAAGTAGTGTTCATCAGTATCATGCATCAATGAGTTCTGAAGAGCAAATTTTATTCCTTTTTCTTATGGGTTTGACTTGACATGGCAAAATCAAGAACGAGGAAGGAAAAGAGTAAGGAAGGCGATGATGGTGGTCCTCTGCATCAACGTAAACGGAGCATCTGTACCGATTCTCCTTGTACTGATAGTGCATTACAAGGTCCAAGTCTCCGCTCCCCTACTCCACCATCCAAGGTGCTTGCTCTAACTTGGCAGTGTGATATCTGGTTGCATGTCACATATGGTGTCTAGCTCGTATTGCTCCTAATTAGTGTAAACTGCATCTGCTTAGCTTATGATAAGGCACCTTTAAGTCGCCACTGTGATATTGGTTGTGTCTTGCATATGATTTCTAGCATGTACTGCTTCTAATTTGTTGAAATGCCATACAGTTTGAACTTGGCAGAGTGATATTGGTTGCATCTTTCATATGGTGTCTAGCTTGCAGTGCTTCTAATTTGTTGAAATGCCTTCTGCTTAGTTACCACATCATAGGTGTGAATATGTCACACCATCCTGTTTTTCATACATATTCCATCCTCGCATCATGTGTTTGCCTTTCATCCGAGTAGGGTTCGTTAGTATCATGCATGAATGAGTTCTGAAGAGCAAATTTTATTCCTTTTTCTTATCAGGTTGACTTCACAATGCAAAATCATTACAGCTGAAGGAAATTAGTCCGGCAGTGGATGATGGTGGTCCTTTGGAGCAGCTCAAACCGGGGGTCTCTATAGATTCTAATCCGCCATCCTCCCAACAAGATTCGCAAGACTACACAAGGCTAGACAGTGAACGTAGCTGTGTAGATGATGAGCACATCTCCCCTACTCCACCATCACAGGTGCTTGCTCTAACTTGACACTATTATATGTGGTTGCATGTTGCGTATGATGTCTAGCTTGTGTTGCTTCTAACTTGAATTGCATCTGCTTACTTTACACATAATGCCTGTGAATATGACACGTGTTCCTGTTTCTAGAACATAGGTGTACATGATGAGCACATCTCCCCTACTCCACCATCACAAGTGCTTGTTCTTACTTGGAAATGTTATACGTGGTTGCGTTTTCCGTATGATGTCTAGTTTGTATTGCTTCTGATTATGTTGAATTGCATCTGTGTAGCTTACAACTTATACCTGCAACGATCACTTACCCATAAGACACATTTAACTTGGGACTGTGATGTAGGTTGCATCTTGCACTGTGTTCTAGCTTGTACTGCTTCTAATTTCTTGAAATGGCACTTACGATGAGACACTTTTTACCTGATAGAGTGATATTGGTTGCATGTTCATATGGTGCCTAGCTTTCATTTCTTCTAATTTTGTTGAAATGCCTTCCGCTTACTGTTTATTCATACGTATTCCATCCTCCTATCGTACGTGTGAATATGAAACACTGTCTTTTTTGTATATATTCCATCCTCCTATCCTGCACTTGCCTTACATCAAAGTAGTGTTCGTCCGTATCATGCATCAACCAGTTATGCAGAGCTAATTTTATTCATCTTCTTGTGGTTTTGACTTCATAAGGCAATATCAGAAAATAGGAAGGAAAAGAGTAAGTTAGGGGATGTTGGTGGTCCTCCGCACCGACGCAAACAGAGACTCTCTAGATTTGCCACTGCTACTTCTAATGAAGTTGAAGTCCCAAGTCTACATGATGAGTTCATCTCCTGTACTCCACCATCGCAGGTGCTTGCTCTAAGTTGACAGTGTGATAATTGGTTTCATGTTGCATATGTTGTCTAGCCTGTATTTCTTCTATTTTGATTAAATTGCACTAGCTGAGTTTATAAGTTATACATGTGCATATGACATGGCTTTCTGTGTCTAGAATACACTGCATCTATCTATCATACCATGTTCTTACATCAAAGTACTGATATTGTGTATCCCGCATCAGTCACTCATGATTGGACGCTTTTAACATGGCAGATTGATAGTGGTTGGATCTTGCATTGATTTCAACGTTGTACTGCTTCTAATTTTTTGAATTGCCACTTATGACAAGACAATTTTAACTTGGCAGAGTAATATTGGTTGCATCTTTCATATGGTGTCTAGCTTGCATTACTTCTATTTTCTTGAAAATCGTTCTGCTTATAAGTTTGCACATTGTACCTGTGAATATGTCATGCCATCCTGTTTTTCTTACATATTCCATCCTCATACGGTTGTCTTACATCAAAGTATTGCTTGTCTGTATCATGCATCAATGAGTTCTAAAGAGTGATTTTATTCTTTTGTGTTGTGGGTATAGCTTGACATGGCAAAGTCAAAAAAGAGCAAGGAAAATAATATAGTAGGGAGTGTTGTTACTCGTCGGGTGAAACGGAAAAGGTTCTGCCGTCGAGATTCTGCTTGTACTTATAGTGCAGTAGAAGGTCCAAGTCCACCGGCTAAATCTACACACACAGTATCACCTGCTCCACCAGCTGCAGCATCCGCTTCAACTATACCAGCATCTCAACCAGTTACTCGTTCGTTTGCTCCGGAACTGGCCAGTTCACAAGCTGCCTTCACACCTAACACTACTTCCGAAGCACTGCTAACACAACAGGACTTGGCAAGATTAGATGAACCTCATGAGCATCAACACGAAGACGGTACCTGACTGAGTCAAGTTGCAGTTGCATGCTCTTTTATATGTACTCTCACAGTTTGATGTACACTAACACTTTCCATATTCGTTGTTGAACTTGCACCACGGCGCAAGCGGAAACAAAAATCAGGGATAATGCTTGACAGATTAACAAAATCTAAAGTAGGAAGAACGGAGATCCATTTTGAGGCAGGTTTAAAAAGGCCACATGATGCTACAGAGTCAGCCAAGTTAGTATCAGAGGCAGCCGTTGCCGTTAGGTGTCATGCACGTATCCTCCCAACATGTATCCGGTACAAGAATGAGAAAGACAATACCCAACTTAACAACTTCCTTGACCATTTATCCGTATGTAATGTTATTCATCACAATTAGTAATATTGTCTTGCTCTGTCCCATACTTTCTAGCTTCCTCCTAATAAGACTCACATTCTTTTTTCAACATATGAGGTTCAAGCTGGATCGGAAAATGATGCATCTAGACAAGCATGCACTCATGTTTTTCAGTCTGCTCTACGACAGTATCGATACCACCTTAGAAAATCTCACTTTGAAGGCAAGGCTAACAATGAAATCTCCCAAACATCTCTAGTGGAATATATTACAGGTGTAGACTGGACAACCCTCGTTAAACACTAGTCTGATCCAAAGTATCAGGTAGGCTATATGTATTTGATCAGACCACATATTGAACTTGTATTTATGTATGTGCCTTACAAGTGTATCTTCTTCTAGGCTAACTGTTTGAAGAACAAAACCAAATGTTCTAAAGCGAAATTCCAATAGACCACATGATCTCGTAGCTATATTGCACACTGCGAGACTCTTGTAAATAGCTGCTACTTCCAAATACCGAGGAAATCCCGTGCGGACCAAAAAGAACCTAAACCAATTGCAGTGCAAATCTTCAAGGATTGCCACACCAGCAAGATGAAGGGCATTAGCACACCACTTCAAGACATTGTTGTAAGTCCTTACTCCTCCTGCCTTGAACTGATTGGTACTGTGATGTGTTCATTTAACTACTTCGTTTGCAGCCAATGTCAGTTACTCTGTTCACTTTTATTCACAGTTGTCTTAACGTATCATTTCACCTTACATGGTTTAAAAGAGATGAAGGATATTCTTTTGGTCTTGATCTGTAATCTAGTTGTTATGTTCACGTGCGCACACAATGATAAAATAGCCTGTTTGTTTTATATTTGTTTGCCCATGATGTGAATGATGTCATACTATGTTCACCCTACTTTAAACCATGTCTCTTTATCCTTATGTGACAATGAATGTGAGGAAATAGACAATACAGTAGGCATGCTACATGGACATATGTTCCGAAAGTGATTTTATTATGTAGTTGGCACTACAGTACATGCTAATGTATTATAGTAGTTCACCAAAATAAGTTATGTATAAACGTTTAACCTACTTTGTTTGTTCTTGTCTCATTAGTAACTTATCTGTTACACTAATCTACAAGTTCAAACTTTCAAGAAGCTATGGAACAAATGATTGAACAGCCACAACCACCTGAAGGTGACGAGGGTACTATAGGCACAATGTCAGCTCTTGCTGCAGTGCGTCAGTATCTCTCCACTAACAGTGCAAAAAGCACCTTCCTGTGCAATTGTGGGTTGGTTGTCAAGGTAACCTCATCCAAATCGCCTACTAAACAAAATCTTCCTGCTAGACAGAGTGATATATCTGTGGTCCAGACACAAGTCCAATTAGGGATGGAAATTTTATCCACAGATCTGGATATCCATGGATACCCGACCTGGTTGGGCAAGGGTATGGAGCACATTTTCGCCCATGGGTCCATGGATATGGATACCCACGAACTGCCGGGTTGGGCATGGTTATAGTTTGTGCTCCATGGATATCCAATGGATACCCATATGACATGTGGGGCCATATGCCAGTGATAGTAGAAAGATCGAATCAATGGGAAGTGGCAGGAAATATGCAACTTGTTCCATGAGCTATATGCTGGAGAATCAACCTCTGGTATGTCACACTTAAGGACTCATCGTATTACTTGTTGCCTGCTTATGCATGTAGCTTATGTTGTCATTTGTGAGTGAATGATGATGAGTTAATTTTCTCTTTGGGAAGGCTTCATGCTGACTTTTCTATGCCCATGGAGCTCCATGGGTATGTGGGTATCCAGTGGGTTTGGATATGGGCACAAGTTTTGCCCATGGATAATTTGATGGATGCGCAGAGGGTAGGAAGATGGGTCATGGGTTGGATTTGGACCAGCTCCACCCGCCCCAAACCCGACCCATTGCCATCCCTATGTCCAATCCCTAATGGACGTCGTTTCGGAAACAAGAATAGTGGTTGAGAAATGTCTTCAAGATATGAATGGTTTTGAAACCAGACTATCAGACATTCGCTTTGTTGTTCAAAAGCAATGGCAGAAAAAAGGTGGAGATCGTGCTGCTCCATCAGATTCTACAGCCTGAAACATTAGCACTCAGGTCAAATGATCTGTGCTTCTATACATCTGATGATGCTTTTATCTGGAAGGACTGTAAACTTTATGCCAACAGGCCTTTTGTTGTATGGTTGGAATTTATTTTGTTGTGATACAACATTTATGATGCTGCCACACGCTGCAGTAATTACGACGCTATTTTTGTATAGTGTAGGTTTATCTTAGTAATGTATTCGGCCAAAAGCTTCGTAGGAGCCCAACATGCCAACATTCGTCGGGCCCATTCCAATTGGGCTAAAAACGATTACAGGCCGAAATTGGCATGTAGCCCACTAAAAATATCTGGGCCTAAATCAGCATAAGCTTTCATTTTTTTCTGGTACGCCTGTGCCCATAGTGGGCCTTTAGCAGGCCTAAACATAATTTGGGCCCTCAGTAAAAATAGGCCGTTACAGGTGTAAATATCTCGAGCCTATAAAATACATGGGCCTTTAATAGACCGAAAGTGAGATTGGGCCCTGATTGTGCCAAATAACCCATTCGGATGGGCCATAAATGCGCTGACCTAATACACGGGCCTTTAACAAGCCAGAACTTTGGTCGGGCTAGATTATCGTCATTTTTATATGGGCCGTAAATGGGCCTGATATGACGTTGGGCCACATATGGCCCACGGTTTACGTCCGGTGTTAACAGGCCGAAAATGACAACAGGCTGGAAGTGGCCCAAATGCTATAGTGGGCCTCTAATAGGCGAATGTCAGACATGCCCGAATATGACCCAAATCCTTCATGGTCGTTTAGGGGCCGAAAGTTTTGATGGCCCGTAAATGGGCCCAAATGAAGCCGGACCTTTAACATGCCGGAAATACACCGGGCCGTAATTCGGACCAATTACTTAGCAGACAGTTAACGGGCCAGAAGTGACCATGCGCCGCATTGATGAAAAGTTTAAGATAGGCCGTTGATGGGCCGATTTGACAGATAATGTTGGGCCTTTAGCTGGTTCGGCCCATTATGGTCGGAATAATCTTGTGGGCCTTTAGCTAGGCCGGCCCATTGTGGTCCACAAAATCTTGTGGGCCTTTAGCTGGGCCGTCCCATTATGGTCTGCAAAATCATGTGGGCCTTTAGCTGGGCCTGCCCATTTTGGTCCGCTAAATTTTGTGGGCCTTTAGCTGGGCCACACCATTATGGTCCGCTAAATCTTATGGGCCTTCAGTTGGGCCGGCCCATTTAATCTTTGTGGGCCACTTTTGGGCCGGTCCACATATCATCATATCATAGGCCCATCTCGACCGTTGGATGAGTGACACCTGTGCCAGCACGGAGCTGACGCGTGGATCCGTTAGCCAATGAGAATTTTACACCTGGAAAATCGGCATTAGTTGTGGCTGTTAACGGGTTATCGGATCCAAAATCCGACCCGATAGCTTAATGGTGTTCCGTTACGGTGGATGCCATGTGTCAGTCACCCTTTACGAAAGCACTTCTGTGACGCGCGATTTATCGTTATGGAAGTGGACACTTCCGTGATGTTAATTTTGGCAATGTCATGGAACACTTCTACGACAACACATGTATGACTATCTTGATTCTGTCAAAAATTTGTCATTGATGTACGTGCATTTCAGAAAACGAGACCTACTGCGACAAACATGTATCATCATGGAAGTGTATTTTTTTGTAGTGATCCTTGTATTCAAACTCTTATGTGGTGTATCCGGAGGAGGAACCCGCCTTGCAATGCCGAGGACAACACTGCGCGCCGGACTCATCGTCATGGAACCCTGGTTCAGGGGCTACTGAGGGAGTCCTGGATTAGGGGGTCTTCGGACAGCCGGACTATATCCTTTGGCGGAATTGTTGGACTATGAAGATACAAGATTGAAGACTTCGTCTCGTGTCCGGATGGGACTCTACTTGGCGTGGAAGGCAAGCTAGGCAATACGGTATGGATATCTCCCCGTTTGTAACCGACCTTGTGTAACCCTAGCCCCCTCCGGTGTCTATGACTAGAGGGTTTTAGTCCGTAGGAGAACATACAATCATACCATAGGCTAGCTTCTAGGGTTTAGCCTCTCTGATCTTGTGGTAGATCAACTCTTGTACTACTCATATCATCAAGAATAAATCAAGCAGGACGTAGGGTTTTACCTCCATCAAGAGGGCCCAAACCTGGGTAAAACATCATGTCCCCTGCGTCCTGTTACCATTCGCCTTAGACGCACAGTTCGGGAAACCCTACCAGAGATCTGCCGGTTTTGACACCAGTGGCCAATCGGATTCGATAGGCACAGACACAGGCGGCTCGGAGTCTGTGGCCAGAGACGAATCAAGTGGTTCGGCAACAGGCTCTTGTAAGGGGTGAAGTCAGTATGCGGCTCCATCGCCACTGAGAGTGCGGCCTCCATGGCGGGGTCTATCCCCATGTCCTTGGATGGCTCGATTTGCTCCAGATTGAGGGCCAGAGTAGTTGCGTGTGTGATCTCCCGAACACTATCCGACGACAGAGTTATGCCATACTCGTCGTGATTCGGCGGCGCACCTGACATGGTCCCGAATCCGTCGAAGATCAAGTCTCCGCGGATGTCGGCAATGTAGTTTAAGTTTCCGAACCTGACCTGATGGCCAGGGGCGTAGCTCTCGATCTGCTCCAGATGGCTAAGCGAGTTTGCCCGCAGTGCGAAGCCGCCGAATATGAAGATCTATCCAGGGAGGAAAACCTCACCCTAGACCGCATCGTTACCGATGATCGAAGGAGCCATCAAGCCTTATGGTGACGGCACAGTGGAACTCTCAATGAAAGCACCAATGTAGGTTTCAAAACTGGCGGATCTTGGGTAGGGGGTCCCGAACTGTGCGTCTAAGGCGGATGGTAACAGGAGTTGGGGGACACGATGTTTACCCTGGTTCGGGCCCTCACGATGGAGGTAATACCCTACTTCCTTCTTGATTGATCATGATGATATGAGTATTACAAGAGTTGATCTACCACAAGATCGTAGAGGCTAAACCCTAGAAGCTAGCCTATGGTATGATTGTTGGTGTCCTACGGACTAAACCCTCCGGCTTATATAGACACCAGAGGGGGCTAGGGTTGCACAGAGTCAGTTACAAGGAAGAAGATCTACATATCCGTATTGCCAAACTTGCCTTCCACGCCAAGGAGAGTCCCATCCGGATACAGGACGAAGTCTTCAATCTTGTACCTTCATAGTCCAATAGTCCGACCAAATGATATAGTCCGGCTGTCCGGACACCCCCTAATCCAGGACTCCCTCATGGTGCATGTCGAAAGTAATACTAATCCTAGTGCATGCCGAAAGTAGTACAATCCAAACTTGATCAAGTTAGGATTAGTATTACTTTTGACATGCACCACATGTTGCCTCACTTCAATCTAAGTCATGTTTAGGCATAGCAGTAGCACTAGCATGGAGATAAGAGAGGACACATATCTCTATTAGCTACCTATACCAACCTAAATTAACCCCCAAAACCCCTAAACCACCTCCTTTCAAAAAAAACAGCCCCTGAAATGCTGACGCGTGGAAGCTTATTGGTCCCGGTTGGTGCTACCAACCGGGACCAAAGGCCCTCATGCATGGGCTCGCCGGAGCGGCGATGTGGAGGCACATCTGTCCCGGTTAGTATAAGAACCGGGACTAAAGGTCTAGGGAATTAGTAACGACCCTTTAGTCCCGGTTCCCCAACTGGGATAGATGTGCCTTATGAACTGGGACAAATGGCCCTTTTTCTACTAGTGCTACTTGCTTATCATGCTTCCCATATTGCCATGTCAAGCCTCTAACCCACCTTTCCTAGCAAACCATTGTTTCGCTATGTTACCGCTTAGCTCAACCCCTCTTATAGCATTGCTAGTTGCAGGTGAAGATGAAGTTTGTTCCTTGTTGGAACATGATTTTTGTTGGGATATAATTATTATATCTTATTTACTTAATGCATCTATATACTTGCTAAAGGGTGGATGGTTCGGCCTTATGCCTGGTGTTTTGTTCCACTCTTTCCGCCCTAGTTTCCGTCATAACGGTATTATGTTCGTTGATTTTGCGTTCCTTACGCAGTTGGGTGTTATGGGAACCCCTTGACAGTTCGCCTTGAATAAAACTCCTCCAGCAAGGCCCAACCTTAGTTTTACCATTTCCCTACCTACCACCATATACCCTTCCCTTGGGTTCTGCAGACTCAAGGGTAATCTTTATTTCACCCCCCCCCCCGGGCCAGTGCTCCTCTGAGTGTTGGTCCGAACCGAGTAGACTGCGGGGCCACCTCGGGGAAACTTGAGGGTTGGTTTTACTCATAGGATGTCTCATCCGGTGTGCCCTGAGAACGAGATACATGTGACTCCTATCGGGATTTGTTGGCACATCGGGCAGCTTTGCTGGTCTTGCTTTATCATTGTTGAAATGTCTTGTAACCGGGACTCCGAGTCTAATCGGGTCTTCCTGGCAGAAGGAATATCCTTTGTTGACCGTGAGAGCTTGTGATGGGCTAAGTTGGGACACCCCTACAGGGTTTTGAACTTTCGAAAGCCGTGCCCACGGTTATGGGCAGATGGGAATTTGTTAACATCTAGTTGTAGAGAACTTGACACTTAACTTAATTAAAATGAATCAACCGTGTGTGTAGCCGTGATGGTCTCTTTTCGGCGGAGTCAGGGAAGAGAACACGGTCTTGTGCTATGCTTGAGCATAAGTAGTTTCAGGATCACTTCTTGATCTTTTCTAGCTTCTCGACTGTGCGTTGCCTCTCTTCTCGCTCTCTTTGGCGTGTGTTAGCCACCATATATGCTAGTGCTTGCTGTAGTTCCACCTTACTACCTTCTCCTACCCATAAGCTTAAATAGTCTTGATCGTGAGGATATGAGATTGCTGAGTTCTCATGACTCACGGATACTTCCAAATAGTTGCAGGTGCCGACGATACCAGTGCAGACGATGCTACCAAACTCAAGTGGGAATTCGATGAAGACTTGGGTCGCTATTATGTTTCCTTTGCTGATTATCAGTAGTGGAGCCCAGTTGGGACGATCGAGGATCTAGCATTTGGGGTGGTCTTTCTTTATTTTGGTTCTGTGGTCGGACCTTTGTTCGTACCTTGGATGATGTATGAACTATTTATGTATTGTGTGAACTCGCGATTATAAGCCAACTCTTTATCCCTTTCTTATTCAGTACATGGGATGTGTAAAGATTACCCCTCTTGCGACATGCCTACCATGCGGCTATGCCTCTAAGTCGTGCCCCAACACGTGAGAGATATAGCCGCATTGTGGGTGTTACATAGTCGTATTCAGGTCCTGGTGGCCCAGTAGGTGGAATTTTTTTATTTTTTCTCAGTTTTTTTGTTTTCTTTTTTGCTTTATTTATTTTGTTTTGTTTCTACTTACAACAAAATATTATTTGTTTTATTTTATTTTGTTTCTAATTACTTATTTATTTTACTTTATGATAATTCTTTTTGCAATTAAAGTTTGTAACAAAAAAGTTCTTTATGAAGATTCTTTTTGCTTTTAATGATTTTGAACAAAAACTCCACTGTTTTTTTGTGTTCAAAATGCACCATTCAAAGCCACATCATCAATTTTCAACCCTTTCTGACTTCATTTGTTATTTTTCATGCATTTACTGATTATTTTGAGCTATAAGACCCAGAAATTGAAAAGCATTTCAAATGAACTCTGAAAAGGTTGAAAGTTGGCATGGTATCATCATTTCAACCAAATAGCATGTGCAAGAAAGTAGGGAGGGTTACAACAAAAACTGGATGCACTTCGTGTACAAAACGAACAGTCTCTTTTGAAGTATCAGGGTTTCATACGGAAACTCATCTGTTACCAAGGGATTTCATTTTTTAAACTTGTTTGAACTCCATAGTTTTCTGTGCTGAAAATGCACCATTCAAAGCCACATCATCAATTTTCAACCCTTTCTGACTTCATTTGTTATTTTTCATGCATTTACTGATTATTTTGAGCTATATGACACTGAAATTGAAAAGCATTTCAAATGAACTTTGAAAAGGTTGAAAGTTGGTATGGTATCATCATTTCATCCACATAGCATGTGCAAGAAAGTAGGGAGGGTTACGGAAAAAATTGTATGCACTTCGTGTACAAAACAGACAATCTCTTTCGAAGTATCAGGGTTTCATACGAAAACTCGTCTGTTACAAAGGGATTTCATATTTTTAACTTGTTTGAACTTCATTGTTTTTCTGTCTTCAAAATGCACCATTCAAAGCCACACCATCAATTTTCAACCCTTTCGTACTTCGTTTGTTTTTTTCATGCATTTACTGATGATTTTGAGCTATAAGACCTTGAAATTAAATAGCATTTCAAATGAACTATGAAAAAGGTTGAAAGTTGGCGTGGTATCATCATTTCATCCACATAGCATATGTGCAAGAAAGTAGGGAGGGTTACGGCAAAAACTGGATGCACTTCGTGTACAAAACGAACAATCATTTTCGAAGTATCAGGGTTTCATACGGAAACTCTTCTGTTACAAAGGGATTTCATTTTTTAACTTGTTTGGACTCCGTAGTTTTTCTGTGTCCAAAATGCACCATTCAAAGCCACATCATCAATTTTCAACCCTTTCAGACTTCATTTTTTATTTTTCATGCATTTACTAATAATTTGAGCTATAAGACCCTGAAATGGAAGGCAACATATATCTCTCATGAATAGATAAGTGACCAAATTAATAGAAGTAAATCATCACATTAAAAACAAAGTACATACATAGTTCTGATTGAACAACATATAGATCTCCAGAGCATCTAGTTAAACCATACATTGAAACTATGTAAAACCTTTCAATGCAACAACAAATGCGATCATAATCACAACCAAGGAAAAATTGATCCAACGGCACAATGATACCAAGCCTCGGTATGAATGGCATATGTTCTAATCTTTCTAATCTTCAACCGCATTGCATCCATCTTGATCTTGTGATCATCGACGACATCCGCAACATGCAACTCCAATATAATCTTCTCCTCCTCATTTTTTTATTTTTTCCATCAATTAATTGTTTTCTTCTTCAACTAAATTTAATCTCTCGACAAGAGTGTCGGTTGGAATTTCCGGTTCAACTACCTGCTACATAAATAAAAATCTATGGCAAATTGGTCGGGATAATTGTCAAAAACAATAAATGAAGCAAATAGTTATAAAAAGATAATATATACCACATCTGAATCATAGACAGGACGAGGGCCGACGGGGGTGGATACCAAAACCATCACACTATATAATAACAAGCAATAATAAAGGTTAGAAAATTAGACAAGTATCTATCTAAAGTAAGAATTACTTTATTTCAGAAAGAAGATAAGAACAAGAGGCTTACCATGGTGGTGCCGGCAACGAGATCAGCACGGTCGATCAATGGCGGTGAAGACAGGGACGGGACAGACCGCTAAATCTATGCAAATCTCCGGGAAAATGGAGCTCGGAGGTTGAGCTTCGAGAGGAGAAAGTTTAACTAGTGTGGCTTGGCATTTCATCGAACACCTCATGTGCATAAGAGGTGAGCTAGAGCACCCAAATGCCCTCTCCTTGCCGTTCAGAAAAAATAGAGCACTGTGGAGTGCTCTTCTGCAGCGACAGGGTATATATAGGCAACTCATTTGTCCGGTTCGTGGCTGGAATCGGGACTAAAGCCCAGTCTTTTGTCCCAGTTCAAGCCAAGAACCGGGACCAATGTTTGTGGACCTGGAGTGAGGCCCATTGGTCCCGGTTCGTGCCTAGAACCGGGACAAATCGGTCCATACGAACCGGGACCAATGCCCACGAGGCCCGAGCCAGCCCCCTGGATTCACGAACGGGGACCAATGCCCCCATGGGTCCTGGTTCGTGACTGAACCTGGACTAATGGGGTTGCCATGCCCGAACCAAAGCCCTGTTTTCTACTAGTGAGGTTTGTCGGCCGACTGTGTCTATGTAGTCTCAGGTAATCAAGGTGAGGTTCATGGTTATTATGCACTGGTACACAGACCATGCAACCACCACCGAGAAGCATGCATGGAGAGGCCACCGGAAGGCTATGCATATATGCCAGGTTGCCGCAACGGAGCCGGCTGCACATAGATTGATATTTCAATCAACTGTCGCCTTCTGAAATAAAGATTGGTTCACCGATCTAGAAGCGAGCAGGTACAAATCATGCATTCCTTAATGGATTTCTTAAAGAAGAGTTGTATATGATGCAACCAGAAGGTTTTGTCAATCCTAAAGGTGCTAACAAAATGTGCAAGCTCCGGCGATCCATCCAGGGACTGGTCCAAAGCATCTCAGAGTTGGAATATACGCTTTGATGTTGATCAAATCATATAGTTTTATACATACTTGCGATGAAGCCTGTATTTACAAGAAAGTGAGTGGGAGCACTACAACCTTTCTGATAAGTATATTTGAATGACATACTGTTGATCGGAAATGATGTAGAATTTTCTAGAAAGCATAAAAGGAGAGTTTGAAAGGAGTTTTTTAAAGAAAGACCTTGATGAAGCTACTTACATATTGAGCATCAAGATCTATAGAGATAGATCAAGACACTGGTTATCTTTTTTCAATCACACTTGTTAAGTTGTTCAAAATGGAACAATCAAAGAAGGAGTTCTTGCCTGCATTGCAAGGTGTGAAATTGAGTAAGACTCAAAGCTCGACCACGGCAGAAGATAGAAAGAGAATTAAAGTCATTCCCTATGCCTCAGCCATGAAAGTATGCCATGTTGTGTACCAGATCTATTGTATACTCTACACTGAGTTTGTCAAGGGAGTACAATAGTGATCTAGAAGTACATCACTGGACAGCGGTCAAAATTATCCTTAGTGGCATAAGGATATGTTTCTCGATTATGGAGGTGACAAAAGATTCGTCGTAAAGGGTTATGTCGATGCAAGTTTTGACACTGATCCATATGACTCTAAGTCTCAACCTGGATACATATTGAAAGTGGGAGCAATTAGCTAGAGTAGCTCCGTGTAGAGCATTTGTTGACATAGAAATTTGCAAAATACATACGGATCTGAATATGGCAGACCCGTTGACTAAACTTCTCTCACAAGAAAAACATGATCACAGCTTAGTACTCTTTGGGTGTTAATCACATGGCAACGTGAACCAAGATTACTAACTCTAGTAAACCCTTTGAGTGTTGTTCACATGGCGATGTGAACTATGGGTGTTAATCACATGGTGATGTGAACTATTGGTGTTAAATCACATGGTGATGTGAACTAGATTATTGACTCTAGTGCAAGTCGGAGACCGAAGGAAGAATGCCCTAGAGGCAATAATAAAGTTATTATTTATTTCCTTATTTCATGATAAATGTTTATTATTCATGCTAGAATTGTATTAACCGGAAACTTTTTACATGTGTGAATACATAGACAAAACAAAGTGTCCCTAGTATGCCTCTACTTTCTAGCTCGTTTATCAAAGATGGTTATGTTTCCTAACCATACATGTGTTGTCATTTCATGAACGGGATCACATCATTAGGAGAATGTTGTGATGGACAAGACCCATTCGTTAGCTTAGCATTATGATCGTTACAGTTTCATTGCTACTGCTTTCTTCATGACTTATACATGTTCCTCGGACTATGATATTATGCAACTCCCGAATACTGGAGGAACACCTTGTGTGCTATCAAACGTGACAACGTAACTGGGTGATTATAAAGATGCTCTATAGGTGTGTCCGATTGTGTTTGTTGAGTTGGCATAGATCGAGATTAGGATTTGTCACTCCGTGTATTGGAGATGTATCTCTAGGCCCTCTCGGTAAAGCACATCACTATAAGCCTTGCAAGCATTATGACTAATAAGTTAGTTGTGGGATGATGCATTATGGAATGAGTAAAGAGACTTGCCAAAAACGAGATTGAACTAGGTACGAGGATACCGACGACCGAATCTCGGGCAAGTAACATACAGATGTCAAAGGGAACAACGCACGTTGTTATGCGGTTTGACTGATAAAGATCTTCGTACAATATGTGGGAGCCAATATGAGCATCCAGGTTCCGCTATAGGTTATTGACCGGAGACGTGTCTCGGTCATGTCTACATAGTTCTCGAACCCATAGGGTCCGCATGCTTAACGTTCGGTGATGATAGGTATTATGAGTTTATGTGTTTCGATGTACCGAAGGTAGTTTGGAGTCCCGGATATGATCGCGGACATGACGAGGAGCCTCGAAATGGATGGCTATGTTTGGACATCAGAAAGGTTTCGAGAGAGTTCGGGCATATACCGGAGTAATGGGGGGTTACCGGAACCCCCCGAGGAGTCAGTGGGCCTTAATGGGCTATAGTGGAAAGGAGGAGGAGGCGGCCAAGGTGGGCCCCCCAAGCCCAATCCGAATTGGGAGGGGGCGGCCCCCCTTTCCTTCTCTTCTTCTCTCCCTTCCTGCCCTCTCCTACTCCAACTAGGGAAGGGGGATTCCTACTCCCACCGGGAGTAGGACTCCCCCCTTGGGCGGGCCTAGGACGCCGGCCCTCTCCCCCTCAATGGTAGAAAAACGGCCTGTTGTCCCGGTTCATAAGGGCATGTTGTCCCGGTTCTGGAACCGGGACTAAAGGGTCGGTACTAGTGCCCTGTCCCTTTAGTCCCGGTTCAATCCAGAACCGGGACAAATGGGCCTCCATGTGGCCTGTGCGCGGAGCCCAGGCAGGAGACCCTTTGGTCCCGGTTGGTGGCACCAACCGGGACCAATTGGCATCCACGCGTCAGCATTTCTGCCGCTGGGGTTTTTTTTTGAAAGGGGGTGGGGGTTTGGCGGTTTTGGGGGGTTAATTTAGGTGTTTCATATATTGTGTTAGCTAGCTATAATTAATAGAGAGAAGTGTCCTCTCTTATGTCCCTACTTGGTCGACGGTACGTACTAGACATACGTATAGAGAGGACTAGAAACGCTAGCTAGCTAGTAAGAAAATGAAGGAAACAGAAGATCGTCACGAATATAGATGCATACAGAGAGAAATGCTATCGACCACCTCTCCTTCTCCGAGAGATTGGTCGAACAACAAGTTCTCGTATATCTATCCGACACTACCGGCTACATATATACAATAATTATCTCTTACAAATATAATCATACGGACTCAAGGTCCGCATAGTATTCTCCTTCTTCAGCGATCACGTGGTCAAGAAAGAATGCCGCCAATTCCTCTTGAATTACTCGCATGCGAGCTGGTGCTAGGAGTTCATCCCGCTTCCGAAACATCTAATTTAAAGAAGGGGGTCAATACATATATATATGAATGAATGAAACTCAACACAAATGATGGTAATAAAATAAAATTGTGAATGTTGTTATTTACGTACTTTATATTGTTCGTCAGTGTAGCCCCACTCGCAGGCCGTGTGGCGGATGGACTCGCAAACGTAGTATCCACAGAAATCATTCCCTTGTTCCTGCCACAACCACTTTACAAGAAATAGAGGTCAATCAAACTGATAAGCAAGAATGCCAAATGGTATTGATGAACTAGCGCTTGAATCACTAGTAGATGCGCGGAACGTGCTACTATAGTACTTACTTTCGGGTGTCTAAATTGCAGCTCCTTCGGCAGTCCCGGAGCTTTTCTGGTCAATTTTCTCCAAACCCTACCGGACAAAGAAAACAATTACTTGATATATCAGGAAATGAACAAAGTTGCTGATATGGTGGATAATGATCGATTTAACTTCTCGAGTATTTGAGTCATGTCTACATAGTCCTGGGGATCTTTTCGTCTTGAGTCTAAGACGGTTACTAGTCCCTGCTCAAGCTTAATCTCTAGGAGAATATAGTGGAAACTGCACACGCATGCATAACTCATCAATTACATTACTATAACCTTGACTAATATATAAGGGAAACCGAATATGCACAAGATAGTAACACTCACTTCAAGTTGTAAGGAAAGAGTATTATATCTTTGTTTTCATTTATTAGCAACGATCGTAGCAAGTTGGCCTCAGTAGCTGCGGCCAGAAATTTAACCTGAGTTGCATCTATGAGATATGTGTTAATGAACCCAATATCACCGACTTGTCTTTTCTTTAATTCAGCGATCTTCAATCTGCATAATATAGTGAGGATGATTATAAATACATGCAATGAAAGAGCTGAGCTATACAGAGAGATTTAATGACAGAATTAGTACTACTTACAGACAGTAGTAGGTGACCGTTGTTTTATCGAGGGCCAATTGATTGAAAAACTGAAAGAACTCCTCAAATGGAACAGGCAACAGTTCAATTCCAATGAGGTCATGCTCCTTTTTAACTTTCACATACAAAGTACTCCTTCCCCAGAGTCTCTGCAGATTTTCATGTACCAATCATGCAATCTTCACATCATCGTTGATAGAGATCTTTCATCTTTGACGAGAGGCTTCCCGTACTCGTATCTTTGTATCTGCACCTCCATGGGTTCATAATGTACATTGTCGGGCAGGTAATCGGCAAGATTGCTATAACCGGGCACCATCCTCGGATCATTAGCGACGTCGTCGCTAGGCACCTTGAGCGGGGGGCACGATTGCTTCGCTTGTTCGCCGAGCTGGGCAATTTGTTTCCCAGCTCGTCGTTCTTTCAGCCTTTGATCACTGACTGTACTTCCCGACCGTTCCGCTTCGGCAAATTCCTTTCCAATAATGCGCTCATAGTTTCCTTTCGGCGGAGACTTGGGTGGTTTTGTCAGGGCAGCCAGAGTGCGCTTCGCTTTCACCGTATTTACATTCTCCTTCGGAAGTGTTTGTCTCTTTGCTTTCAACCCCTGAAACCAGTCATCCACTTCGGTTCGTGCGATCTCGGCGTTGTCCTCTGGGGTCCTCTCATATGGTAACTTCTCTGTAGTCTTTAGAGAAGGACCGAATCTGTATGTCCTCCCGCCTCTGGCTGTACTGCTAAACGCCGGCCGAGCAGACGGAGCGGTTGTCTTCTTTACTTGCTTACGAGGCGGAGGAGAAGGACTACGACGCGCCGGAGCAGCCGGAGCGGCGGCAGGTCTCTTCCGCCCTTGCTGACGAGGCGGAGAAGGAGGAGGCTGGCTGCTCGAGTGCGTCGGCGCAGGCAGAGAAGGAGGCGGAGTGCCGCCACGCGCTGGAGAAGGATCCGGTCAAGTGCCCTAATCGTCACTCGCCGGAAGAGGAGGCGGTGGAGGAGGCGGAGTGCCCTGACTCGCCAGAGGAGGAGGCGGTGGAGGTGGCGGAGTGCCCTGACTTGCCAGAGGAGGAGGAGGAGGCGGAGGCGTCCAGTTCAGAAGGTTGATGAGCTCCAGAGCAGACCCCAGCCTAGTCTCCCCTTCACTGGTAGGGTGGTCAAGCCGGAGGTCCTCAAATCCCTTTGTTATTTCATCCACCATCACCCTAGCATATCCTTCTGGAATCGGCCGGTAGTGAAAAGTTGCGCCGGGCTCAATAGGATAAACAGAGCCAACAGCCACCTCAACCTTCAAATTCATCCATTGCGTCATAAGGTGGCAATTTTGAGACTCCGTGATAGCATCCACGGGATAGCTGGCAGGAGCCGTCAAGGCATGCTCCAGCTGAAGCAGCTCGGTGGAAGCCACGCTGTTTCTCCGCTGAGATGGCGGGGTAGCTTCGGGGGAAGCTTCGGCAGTACGTTTGCCGCGATTTGCTTCTCGTTCCTCTATCGCTTGTACCCTTGCTTGCAGCGCCTTCATTTGGGTCTGCTGCACTTTTTTCCTCCTCTCATGGGATTTGTAACCGCCTGTGTCCGGAAACCCAACCTTCCATGGAATGGGGCCTAGCGTGCCTCGTGTCCGTCCAGGGTGCTCAGGATTCCCGAGGGCCATTGTGAGCTCGTCGTTCTCTCTATCTGGAAAGAACGTCCCTTGCTGCGCTGCTTCGATATAGTGCTGAAGCTTCCTGACTGGTATGTCCATTTGATCGTTCGTCCAAATGAACTTCCCTGTTACAGGGTCCAAGGTTCCGCCAGCCCCGAAGAACCAAGTTCGGCAACGGTCTGTCGAATTAATTGTCTCTGGTTCGATCCCTTTATCAACCAGATCATTCTCAGTCTTGGCCCACTTAGGCCGGGCTATGAGGTAGCCACCTGACCCCATGCGATGGTGATGCTTCTTCTTCGCAGCATTTTGCTTGTTTGTCACCGACATCTTCTTGCTCTTTTCCGATGTCTTGTGGGCCACAAATGCGAGCCAGTGATCTCTGATCTTGTCATATCTGCCCTTGAATTCTGGTGTCTCATTATTTTCAACAAACTTATTCAGCTCTTTCTTCCACCTCCTGAATAGTTCTGCCATCGTCTTAAGAGCAAAAGACTTGATTAATTGCTCTTTAACTGGCTTCTCTGGATTATCCTCTGGCGGTAGGGTGAAATTTGACTTCAGCTCAGTCCAAAGATCATTTTTCTGCATATCATCGACATAAGACACCTCAGGGTCTTCTGTAGCCGGCTTAAACCATTGCTGGCTGATGATCGGACAACAAATGCCCTAACCAAAACCCCGCACTGAGCAACAAATGCACTCTTTGTCCGGAGGGGTTCAATCGGTTGGCCGTCGGGCACGATTGCTATGATCTCAAACTTTTCATCCGAGCTCAACTTTTTCTTTGGGCCTCGTCTCCTTACTGAAGTTGTGCTCGATCCGGAGGGCTAGAAAAAAGAACAAAGACTTAATTAATATGTGTACATACCAAAAAAATGAATGCATCAATTAGCTAGTCAGCAGAAGCTTAACTAATATATATACCTATCAGGACTCGGTTCGGTCACCGGAGACGTCATCAGGGTCTCCTTCTTGCACCGGCATTGGGTCACCAGAGCCGTCCTCACGGTCTCCTTCTTGCACCGGCATTAGGTCACCAGAGCCATCATAATCATAGCCAGCTACTTCTAGACCATCGGTGTCGTTGAGAAACAACGAGAAGATGGCATCACTTCCTCATGCGATTATGTCCCCCAACAACTCTTGTTGTACTTCGTCTCGGGCGGTGTCCATAGTTTCTACAAATATTGACTACATGGCAATTATTATTCAAACATGACAGATGGATATATCAGTGGCAAAAAACGTAAAACTAATATTAATTAGTGGCCTCGACGCTGCTTCTCTAGGGTTTGGGGTGGCCTCGACGTTGCTTCTCTAGGGTTTGGGGTGGCCTCGACGCTGCTTCTCTAGGGTTTGCGGTGGCCTCGACAACGCTTCAAGGATAGAAAAAGAAGAGGAAGAAGAAAATAAAAGAGGAGAAGAAAGAATAGAGGAGTAAGAACTCCGCTATTCTTTCTTCTCCTCTTTTTTTCTTCTTCTTCCTCTTTTTTTATCGGGAACGAGGGTCGTCGAGGGTCGCCGAACGGTAGAGGAAACCCTAAATAGCAAGTATCATGGGTGTGAGATACATGTGGCCGTCGGTGTCGGACAATACATCCACGTCCCACAAGTGACGTGGGCGTTGAAGCCCGCGCCACTTGTGGGACGTGGATGTAGTGTCCGACACCGACGGTACATGTATCTCACACCGACGATACTTTCTATTTAGTGTTTCTCCTCTACCGCTCAGCGACCCTCGACGACCCTCGTTCCCGATAAAAAAAGATGAAGAAGAAGAAAAAAAGAGGAGAAGAAAGAATAGAGGAGAAACTCCTCTATTCTTTCTTCTCCACTTTTTTTTCTTCTTCCTCTTCTTTTTTTATACTCTACTTCCTCTCATGTTCGAGAGGATCGTCGAGGGGTAGGGAGATTGCCTAGTGTCAATGGATTCAACAAAACCATGTCTTCATCATTAGGCGAAAGTAACAGGTGCATGATGGTACGAAGCTTTTTGGTACAAAGTTCAGCCAGAACCTTCCAAATATCGTTATTTGGAAGGCCTTTGCTGAAATTCATACAAAAGGCAAATTATCCTATCCGGGACACCATTCCAAAATAACTTTGGAGGACTTCGTCATGCCCTGGTTACTTTCGGCTAATGATGAAGCCATGGATTTCTTCAATACATTGACACTACGAAACCTCTCTCGACCCCTCGAACCCTCAACGACCCTGGAACCCTTGACACCTAGACGACCCTGGAACCCTCGACCCTCGATCCCTCGACCCTATAGAACCCTCGAAGAAAGGAATAGCTAGAGGAGAAGATCAAAGAAAAAAAAGAAGAAAAAAAGAGGAGAACAAGAAAGGAATAGTGGAGAAGAAGGGAAAATAGAATATTCTATTTTCTCTTCTTCTCCACTATTCCTTTCTTCTTCTCCTCTTCTTTTTCTTCTTTTTTCTTCTTCTTATTTATTTCTCATTTTCTTCCTCTCCTCTTGTTCTTTCTTTCCTCTTCTTATTTTCTTCTTCCATATCCTTCTTTTCCTTCGTTTCATAATATCACCTAGCAAATGCACTAACCTAAAATGCAACAAACATACAATGCACTAAATCGATCAACTAACCTAAAATCAGTAATAAAATGCACTAACTTAAAATCGATATCTACTAACAACTTAAAAATATTAATACATATATGAAAAAATGCATATATGAAAAAAACATCATCATATCATGAACAGAAAAAATAGTATTTTTTCTAAAAATCTATCTTTTCAACACATACGTATACTCATACAGCATCATATACTCATACATATACTCATATATATGCATATAATCTGCAGGAGAAAACATATATGTGTTTGCAAAAAAGGGGGGAATAGGGGGGCGGTATCGGCCCAGACCACAGCGAGGCTGAGGCGATGGCGGCGCGGGGCAGCTAGTGCGCGGTGAGGCAGAGGCGACGACGATGCAGAGGCGGGGCGGCGACGACGTCGGGGCGAGACGCGGGGAGGCGACGGCGTCGGGGCGGCGCGGAGAGACCACGACGGTGCGGGGTGGCCCGCGGCGACGGCGACGGGGTGGCGCGGGGTGGCGACGGTGTCGGGGCGGCACGGGACAGCATCGGAGGCAGGGCGACGACGGCGACGGCAAGGCGTAGAGGGGCAGCCTTGCGGCGTCATCGGGGCGCGATGGAAGAACTGAATGAAATTTTTCACAATTCTTGCTTATATAGAGGGCGCATTGGTCACGGTTCGTGGCACCAACCGTGACCAATGCCGCCCTTTAGTCCTGGTTGGTGCCACCAACCGGGACCAAAGGCCTCTTTTCAGCAGCCCAAAGGGCGGGAAGCGGCGGCCTTTGGTCCCGGTTGGTGCCACCAACTGGGACCAAAGGCCTTGTGCTGCCCCGCGCCGAAATGTTTAGTCCTTCCTCGCTAGTTGAGAGGGAGCCGCACCTGTTTATAAGGTGCGGTGCGCCTTCCCTCTCGAGCTCCTCTCTAAAGCAGGCTTTCGGGCCTAACCGTGCAATGTGTGCCTGTGGGCCTACTGGGCCTCCTGCGGGCCTGAATCCTGGCCCATGGTAGGGTTTCTAGCCGTATTCAGGCCGTGGGTGACCAGTAGGTGGCACTTTTTTTTGTTTTTTTTGTTTCTACTTACAACAAAATACTTATTGTTGCTATTTCTAATTTTTTTCCAGTTTTTTTGTTTTGTTTTCTGCATTATTTAGTTTCTTTTGTTTTTGCTTTATTTTTTAATTCTTTTTGCTTTTAGTTTTAGAAAAATTATAAACTTTTTGTTAGTGCCATTAGTTTTCAAATTGGAAAACACTTTTTTTCATTTTTTTTGTTTTCTTTGTTGCTTTATTTATTTTATTTTGTTTCTACTTACAACAAAATACTTATTGTTGCTATTTTCATTTTTTCAAGTTTTTTTGTTTTGTTTTCTGTATTATTTATTTTCTTTTGTTTTTTGCTTTATTTTTTAATTCTTTTTGCTTTTAGGTCAGCAAAATTATAAACTTTTTGTTGCTTTATTTATTTTATTTTGTTTCTACTTACAACAAAATACTTATTGTTGCTATTTTCTCCAGTTTTTTTGTTTTGTTTTCTGCATTATTTATTTTCTTTTGTTTTTTGCTTTAATTTTTAATTCTGTTTGCTTTTAGGTTAGCAAAATTGTAAACTTTCTATTAGTGCCATTAGTTTTAGAAAAATTATAAACTTTCTGTTAGTGCCATTAGTTTTCAAATTTGAATAGTTAAAATTTAAATTCCTTGAAAATTGTTTGAATCACAAGTTTGTGATTAACTTACTAAAAAAATGAGAATAGATGCGCTTATAGAGAAAATTCAACCTAAATTCCTAATAAATTTCTATGAATTTCAGAGAAATTCACTATGACTTTAGGTTAAACTTTTCTCTATTAGGGCATCTATTTTCACTTTGAGAGGAGCTCAACAAGGCAGAGAGGGAAGGGCTTATAAACCGGTGTGAGCCCCCTTCGGTTGGCGAGGTGGGACTAAACTCTACCCGCAACGAGGACCAACCCTTTAGTCCCGGTTTGTGGCACAAACCGGGACTAATGGTCATCGGCTAGGGGCGAGGAGCAAAATTATAAACTTTCTGTTAGTGCCATTAGTTTTAGAAAGTTGAAACTTGAAAGTTGGCATGGGCCAGGGACTAATCGTCATGGTATTACGAAGGCCGAACCATAAGACATGACAGCATTTCAAATGAACTCTAAAAAAGTTGAAAGTTGGCATGGTATCATAATTTCACCCACATAGCATGTGCATGTACAAAACGGACAATGGTAGCATGTTGGTACATTACAAAGTTGGCATGGTATCATCATAATAGTTGCGGGAGAAAGTCTTCACTTTTTCTTCGCTTGTGTCATTTGCTTATTGCACTGTAACCATGGATAATCTTCATTGTTTATCAGGATGCTTGGGTCAGCCTTGACATTGAAGGGAGGAATTTCATGAAACTTTTCATAATCTTCAGACTTGTTTGTCTTGTCGTCCACTCCCAGGATGTCCCTTTTTCCTCAAAGAACTATGTGGTGCTTTGGCTCATCGTATGATGTATTCGCTTCCTTATCTTTTCATTTTCTCGGTTTGGTAGACATGTCCTTCACATAGATAACCTGTGCCACATCATTGGCTAGGACGAACAGTTTGTCAGTGTACCCAAGATTTTTCAGATCCATTGTTGTCACTCCGTACTATGGGTCTACCTGTACCCCGCCGCCTAACAGATTGACCCATTTGCACTTAAACAAAGGGACCTTAAAATCAGGTCCGTAGTCAAGTTCCCATATGTCCACTATGTAACCATAATATGTGTCCTTTCCGCTCTCGGTTGCTGCATCAAAGAGGACACCGCTCTTTTGGTGGGTGCTCTTTCGATCTTGGGCGATCGTGTAAAATGTATTCCCATTTATCTCGTATCCTTTGTAAGTCAATACAGTCAAAGATGGTCCCCTGGACAACAAGTACAACTCATCACAAATAGTGTTGTCACCTCTGAGACGTGTTTCCAACCAACTGCTGAAAGTCCTGATGTGTTCACATGTAATCTAGTCGTCGCACTGCTCCGGGTGTTTGGAGCGCAGACTGTTCTTGTGTTCATCGACATACGGGGTCACCAAGGTAGAGTTCTGTAGAAGTGTGTAGTTTTCTTGAGACCAAGAATATCCGTCCCTGCATATTATTGAGTCTCTTCCAAGAGTGCCTTTTCCAGGCAGTCTCCCCTCGTACCGCGATTTAGGGAGACCTATCTTCTTAAGGCCAGGAATGAAGTCAACACAAAACCCGATAACATCCTCTGTTTGATGGCCCATGGAGATGCTTCCTTCTGGCCCAGCGCGGTTATGGACATATTTCTTTAGGACTCCCATGAACCTCTCAAAGGGGAACATATTGTGTAGAAATACGGGCCCCAAGATGACAATCTCGTCGACTAGATGAACTAGGACGTGCGTCATGATATTGAAGAAGGATGGTGGGAACACCAGCTCGAAACTGACAAGACATTGCGCCACATCACTCCTTAGCCTTGGTACAATTTCTGGATCGATCACCTTCTGAGAGATTGCATTGAGGAATGCACATAGCTTCACAATGGCTAATCGGACATTTTCCGGTAGAAGCCCCCTCAATGCAACCGGAAGCAGTTGCGTCAAAGTCACGTGGCAGTCATGAGACTTTAGGTTCTGAAAATTTTTCTCTAGCATATTTATTATTCCGTTTATATTTGACGAGAAGCCAGTCGTGACCTTCATACTGAGCAGGCATTCAAAGAAGATTTCTTTCTCTTCTTTCGTAAGAGCGTAGCTGGCAGGACCTTTATACTGCTTCGGAGGCATGCCGTCTTTTTCGTGCAAACGTTGTAAGTCCTCCTGGGCCTTAGGTGTATCTTTTGTCTTCCCATACGCGCCCAAGAAGCCTAGCAGGTTCACGCAAAGGTTCTTCATCACGTGCATCACGTCGATTGAGGAGCGGACCTCTAGGTCTTTCCAGTAGGGTAGGTCCCAAAATATAGATTTCTTCTTCCACATGGGTGCGTGTCCCTCAGCGTCATTCGGAACAGCTAGTCCACCGGGACCCTTTCTTAAGATTACGTAGTGTAAATCATTGACCATAGCAAGCATGTGATCATCGGTGCGCATGGCGGGCTTCTTCCGGTGATCTGCCTCGCCTTTGAAATGCTTGCCTTTCTTTCGACATTGATGGTTGGTCGAAAGAAATCGACGATGGCCCAGGTACACATTCTTCCTGCATTTGTCCAGGTATATACTTTCAGTGTCATCTAAACAGTGCGTGCATGCGTGGTATCCTTTGTTTGTCTGTCCTGAAAGGTTACTGAGAGCGGGCCAATCGTTGATGGTCACGAACAGCAACGCCTTAAGGTTAAATTCCTCCTGTCTGTGCTCATCCTACGTACGTACACCGTTTCCATTCCACAGCTGTAAAAGTTCTTCAACTAATGGCCTTAGGTACACATCAATTTCGCTGCCAGGTTGCTTAGGGCATTGGATGAGAACTGGCATCATAATGAACTTCGGCTTCATGCACATCCAAGGAGGAAGATTATACATACATACAGTCACGGGCCAGGTGCTGTGATTGCTGCTCTACTCCCCAAAAGGATTAATGCCATCCACGCTTAAAGCAAACCATACATTCCTTGGGTCCTTTGCAAACTCATCCCAGTACTTTCTCTCAATTTTTCTCCACTGCGACCCGTCAGCGGGTGCTCTCAACTTCCCATCTTTCTTTCGGTTCTCACTGTGCCATCGCATCAACTTGGCATGCTCTTCGTTTCTGAACAGACGTTTCAACCGTGGTATTATAGGAGCATACCACATCACCTTCGCAGGAACCCTCTTCCTGGGGGGCTCGCCGTCAACATCACCATGGTCATCTCGTCTGATCTTATACCGCAATGCACCGCATACCGGGCATGCGTTCAGATCCTTGTATGAACTGCAGTAGAGGATGCAGTCATTTGGGCATGCATGTATCTTCTCCACCTCCAATCCTAGAGGGCATACGACCTTCTTTGCTGCGTATGTACTGTCGGGCAATTCGTTAGCCTTTGGAAGCTTCTTCTTCAATATTTTCAGTAGCTTCTCAAACCCTTTGTCAGCCACAGCATTCTCTGCCTTCCACTGCAGCAATTCCAGTACCGTACCGAGCTTTATGTTGCCATGTTCGCAATTGGGGTATAACCCTTTTTTGTGATCCTCTAACATGCGATCGAACTTCACCTTCTCCTTTTGACTTTCGCATTGCGTCCTTGCATCGACAATGACCCGGCAGAGATCATCATCATCGGGCACATCGTCTGGTTCCTCTTGATCTTCAGCAGCTTCACACATTGCAGCATCATTGGGCACATCGTCTGGTTCCTCTTGATCTTCAGCAGCTCCCCCCGTTGCAGCATCACCGTATTCAGGGGGCACATAGTTGTCATCGTACTCTTCTTCTTCGCCGTCTTCCATCATAACCCCTGTTTCTCCGTGCCTCGTCCAAAAATTACAGTGTGGCATGAAACCCTTGTAAAGCAGGTGGGAGTGAAGGATTTTCCGGTTAGAGCAAGACCTCGTATTCCAACATTCAGTGCATGGACAACACATAAAACCATTCTGCTTGTTTACATCAGCCGCATCGAGAAACTCATGCACGCTCTTAATGTACTCGCGGGTGTGTCTGTCACCATACATCCATTGCCGGTTCATCTGCGTGCATTATATATAATTAAGTGTCCAAATTAATAGAAGTTCATCATCACATTAAAAACAAAGTGCATACATAGTTCTCATCTAACAACATATAGCTCTCCAGAGCATCTAATTAATTAAACCATACATTGAAACTATCTAAAACATTTCAATGCGAAAACAAATGCAATCATAATCGCAACCAAGGTAACAATTGATACCAAGCCTCAGTATGAATGGCATATTTTCGAATCTTTCTAATCTTCAAGCGCATTGCATCCATCTTGATCTTGTGATCATCGACGACATCCGCAACATGCAACTCCAATATCATCTTCTCCTCCTCAATTGTTTTTATTTTTTCCTTCAACAAATTGTTTTCTTCTTCAACTAAATTTAACCTCTCGACAATATGGTCGGTTGGCATTTCTGATTCACATACATCCTACATAAATAAAATCTATGTCACATTGGTCCGCATAATTTTCATAAACAATAAATGAACCAATAGTTATAAAGATAATATATATACCACATCCGAATCATAGACAGGACGAGGGCCAACGGGGGCGGATACCAAAACCATCGCACTATATAAGATGCAATAATAAAAGTAAGAAAATAATACAAGTATCTATGTAAACATACAAGTAAGAATATTTTTCCTTTCAGAAAGAAGATAAGAACAAGAGGCTCACCCGGTGGTGCCGGCGATGAGCTCGGTGCGGGTGATCGACGGCGGTGAAGACGGGGACGGGGCGTGACGGACCGCTAAACCTAGACAAATATTATGGAAAATGGAGCTTGGAGGTCGAGCTTGGAGAGGAGAAAGCTTAAGTAGTGTGGCTCGGGCATTCCATCAAACACCTTGTGTTCATAGGAGGTGAGCTAGAGCACCACCAAGCCCTCTCCCCCTCGGTCAGAGAAAAACAGAGCACTTGGGTGCTCTGCTCGCGAGCGAGGGCTATATATAGGCACCTCATTGGTCCCGGTCGGTGACTTGAGCCAGGACTAAAGGGGAGCCTTTGGTCCCGGTTCAAGCCACCAACCGGGACCAATGGTGGTGGGCCAGGAGCGAGGCCCATTGGTCCCGGTTCATCCCACCAACCGGGACCAAAAGGTCCAGATGAACCGTGACCAATGGCCCACGTGGCCCGGCCGGCCCCCTAGGCTCACGAACCGGGACCAATGCCCACATTGGTCCCGGTTCTGGACTAAACCGGGACTAATGGGTTGACCCGGCCTGGACCAAAGCCCTATTTTCTACTAGTGCCTCCTCCACTCCTTTATATATGGAGGAGGGGGCACCCAATGGACACACAAGTTGATCATTGATCTCTTAGCCGTGTGCAGTGCCCCTCTCCACCATAATCCTCCTCGTCATATTGTGGTAGTGTTTAGGTGAAGCCCTGCGCCGGTAGCTTCATCATCACTGTCATCATGCCGTCATGCTGATGAAGCTGTCCCTCGACACTCTGCTGGATCATGAGTTCGTGGGACATCACCGAGCTGAACTTGTGCAGATCGCGAAGGTGTCGTACTTTCGGTACTAGGATCGGTCGATCGTGAAGACGTACGGCTACAACTACCGTGTTGTCATATGATACGTCTCCAACGTATCTACTTTTCCAAACACTTTTCCCTTGTTTTGAACTCTAACTTGCATGATTTGAATGGAACCAACCCGGACTGACGTTGTTTTCAGCAGAATTGCCATGGTGTTATTTTTGTGCAGAAATAAAAGTTCTCAGAATGACCTGAAAATCAACGGAGATTACTTTTGGATATATCAAAATTACTGGCGAAATAATCAAGTCCAGGGGCCTACACCCTATCCACGAGGGTGGGGGCGCGCCTACCCCCTTGGGCACGCCCCCTGCCTTGTGGGCCCCCTGGTGCTCCTCCGACCTCAACTCCAACTCTATATATTCGTGTTCAGGGAGAAAAAAAATAAGGGAGAAGGATTCATCACGTTTTATGATATGGAGCCACCGCAAGCCCTAATCTCTCTCGGGAGGGCTGATCTGGAGTCTGTTCGGGGCTCCGAAGAGGGGAATCCATCAGACTTTCCTCCATCACCAATTTCATGATGCTCCTCGCTGTGCGTGAGTAATTCCATCGTAGGCTTGCTGGACGGTAATGGGTTGGATGAGATTTATCATATAATCAAGTTAGTTTTGTTAGGGTTTGATCCCTAGTATCCATTATGTTCTGAGATTGATGTTGCTATGACTTTGCTATGCTTAATGCTTGTCACTAGGGCGAGAGTGCCATGATTTCAGATATGAACCAATTATGTTTTCATGAATATATGTGAGTTCTTGAACCTATCATGCAAGTCTGTAGTCACCTATTATGTGTTATGATCCGTTAACCCTGAAGTGACAATAAGCAGGATACTTACCAGTGATGACCGTAGTTTGAGGAGTTCATGTATTCACTAAGTGCTAATGCTTTGGTCTAGTACTCTATTAAAAGGAGGCCGTAATATCCATTAGTTTCCAATAGGACCCCGCTGCCACGGGAGGGTAGGACAAAACATGCCATGCATGTTCTTTTTCATAAGCACGTATGACTATATTCGGAGTACATGCCTACATTAAATTGATGAACTGGAGCTAGTTTTGTGTCACCCTATGTTATAACTATTGCATGAGGAATCGCATCTGACATAATTATACATCACTACTCCATTTCCTACGAGCTTTTCTTATATTGTTCTTCTCTTATTTACTTTTCCGTTGCTACTTTTACAATCACTATAAAACCAAAACTAATAATTTTGCTATCGTTACTGCTACTATCATATTACTTTTCTACTAAATACTTTGCTGCAGATATTAAGTTTCCAGGTGTGGTTAAATTGACAACTCAGCTGCTAATACTTGAGAATATTCTTTGGCTCCCCTTGTGTCGAACAAGAAATTTGGGTTGAATACTCTACCCTCGAAAACTGTTGCGATCCCCTATACTTGTCGGTTATCAAGACTATTTTCCGGCGTCGTTGCCGGGGAGCATAGCTCTATTCTTTGAGCCACTTGGGATTTATATCTGCTGATCACTATAAAGAACTTGAAAGATAAAAGAACCAAGATTTTTCTGTCAACTACGAGGGGAGGTAAGTAACTGCCATCTGCTAGCTCTGCACTTGATTCACCTTCTGTTTTGAGTAAACTTGCGACACCTACTCTGCTTTTCATTCTGATATGTTACATGTTATTGATGATGCCACTTTTGCTTTGCATGATACTTATGATAAAATACTTCTATGCTTGATAATACTGTGCCACTAGGTGAATTTCTTGATGAACAACTTGTTAGGGTTAGAGAGAATGAAATTATTGAAACTGATAATATTGATAAAAGTGATGATATATCCTTGATATGAATTGCCTGTTATGCCTGAGGGTTATGTTACGGATGAAGAAACTGCTAGAGACTTTTTAGCTTGCAATGATAGATCTGATCTTAAGAAATTACTAGCTAAGCTTAAATAAAAATCCTTGAATGCTAGAATGAAATATGACCCTGCTTTTGCCACTTCACCTATGTGTATTTCCAATAAGTATTATGATTTCTCTGTCGATCCTGAGTTAATTACTTTGGTTGAATCTGATCCTTTCTATGGCTACGAATCTGAAACTATTGTGGCACATCTTACTAAATTAAATGATATAGCCACCCTATTCACTAATGATGAGAAAACTCGCTACTATTATATCTTTAAGTTGTTTCCGTTCTCATTAAAGGGTGATGCTAAAAAATGGTTTAATTCTCTTGATCCTGGTTGTGTGTGTAGTCCTCAGGATATGATTTATTACTTCTCTGCTAAATATTTCCCCGCTCATAAGAAACAAGCTGCCTTAAGGGAAATATATAATTTTGTGCAAATTGAAGAAGAGAGTCTCCCACAAGCTTGGGGGAGGCTTCTCCAATTACTTAATGCATTGCCTGATCATCCTCTCAAGAAAAATGAAATACTTGATATCTTTTATAATGGACTAACCGATGCTTCTAGAAGCCACCTAGATAGTTGTGCTGGTTGTGTTTTCAGGGAAAGAACTGCTGATCAAGCTGAATTGCTATTAAATAATATATTGAGTAATGAAAATGATTGGACACTTCCTGAACCAACTCCTAAGCCAACTCCGAAGAAAAGGGTATTCTATTTCTCAGTCCTAAAGATATGCAAGAGGCAAAGAAATCTATGAAAGAAAAAAGGTATTAAAGCTGAAGATGTTAAGAATTTACCACCTATTGAATAAATTCGTGGTCTTGATAACCCGACACAGGTAGTGAACGTAAATTATCTCTATAGGTTTGATGAAGGTGATATTCCTCGTTATAAGTCTGCTAGCCAATGCTTAGATGAGTTTGATAATTTTATTGTTCAACAAGAAAACTTCAATGCTTATGTTGGTAGACAATTGAAACATAATGCTTATATGATTGAACACTTGAGTGACTATAGGTCTAGGGTTAAAGGTGAACTTAAACATATTAGTAAACATGCTTCTATTGTTACCACTTAGGTAGAACAAGTACTTAAAGCTTAGAATAATTTGCTCAATGAATTAAATAATAAGAAAAATGATAATGATGTTAGAGTTATGACTAGAGGGGGTAAAATGACTCAGGAACCTTTGTATCCAGAGGGCCATCCTAAGAGAATTGAGCAAGATTCTCAGAGAACTAATGTTGATGTACCTAGTTCTTCTAAAAGGAAGAAAAAGAAAAATGATAGGACTTTGCCTGCTTCTAGTGAACCTGTTGTTGACACACCTTAGAATCATAATGTTATTTCTATTTGTGATGCTGAAACACAATCTGGTAATGAACATGAACCTATTGATAATGTTAATGATGATGTTCATGTTGATTCTCTACCTAGCAATGACAATGATGTAGAGATTGAACCTACTGTTGATCTTCATAACCCACAATCAATGAATCAAAGTTATGATAAGAGAGACTTCGTTGCTAGGAAGCACTATAAAGAAAGAGAACCATGGGTTCAGAAAGCCATGTCTTTTCCTCCTAACCCATCCAAGAGAAAGGATGATGAGGATTTTGAGCGCTTTGCTGAAATGATTAGACCTATCTTTTTGCGTATGCATATGACTGATATGCTTAAAATGAATCCTTATGCTAAGTACATGAAGGGTATTGTTACTAATAAAAGAAAGATACCGGAAGCTGTAATTTCCACCATGCTTCCTAATTATACTTTCAAGGGTGGAATACCAAAGAGACTAGGAGATCCAGGAGTACCAACTATACCATGCTCCATTAAAAGAAACTATGTTAAAACTGCTTTATGTGATCTTGGAAACGGTGTTAATGTTATACCTCTCTCTTCATATCGTAGACATGATTTGAACAAGTTGACACCTACTAAAATATCTTTGCAAATGGCCAATAAATCAAGTGTTATACCTGTCGGTATTTGTGAGGATGTGCCTATTGTGGTTGCAAACGTTACTATTTTAACGGACTTTGTTATTCTTGATATTCCCAAGGATGATAGTATGTCGATTATCCTTGGTAGACCCTTTTCGAATATTGCAGGGGCAGTTATTGATTGCAACAAAGGAAATGTCACTTTTCATGTTAATGGTAATGAGCATACGGTACACTTTCCAAGGAAACAACCTCAAGTCCACAATATCAATTCTATTGGAAAATTTTCAACGATTACTATTGGAGGTTTTCAATTTCCTCTTCCCAAGAAGAAATATGATATTCTTATTGTTAGAGATGTGCATATCCAAGTTGAGGTAACCTAGTGTTATCCGAAATTTCTCTGGTTTCATGCGATTCGGAATGAGTTTGTTAACAAGACTTGATCAACCTTGTTAGTGGATTCCTTTTGATGAACATGAGATGGATGAAGTTAGAAAGAACAACTCTCTGTACCCTCCTTTTACTTTCTGTTATTTAATTTAAATAAAGCAAAAATAGTATTTCTGTCTGTTTTCTAAATTATCCTTGCAAAAAAATACCCCGAAATGCTACTGAGAACACACTAGGGGGACCCACCATGTGCCCACAAGGGTGGAGGGCGTGCCCCTGCCTCGTGGAACCCACGTTGGTGCCGTCCACTTATTCTTGCACACACACACTTCGTCTTCTTCCAGAAAAAATCGTCCACTAGCTCAAATGTGAGTTCTAGCTCATCTTGCTACCATTTTCGATCTCCTTGCTCAAAGCTCCATTCACAAAACTTCTTTGGGGGATTGCTCTTTGGTATCTGACTCCTCCATTGGCCCAATTAGTTTTTGTTCTAGTGCTTTATTTATTGCAATTTTTTCTGCTTAGGTGACCCTGTTCTTGAGCTTACATGTCAAATTTTTGCGATCAAAAGTAGTTTTAATGCATGATATAGCCTCTAGGCACTTGTAGGAGTAGTTGCTATGAATTTTGTTGAGTTTGGTTCACTTTTATTTTAAGTTACTAAAATTTTCAGAAATTTTCAGAAAAGATGAAGAGATTTTTAAGGGGCTCATCGAGCCAAAGCTCTAAGGATAAGCAAACTAAAGAAAATAAGAATCCCAAATATAATCTCCCTCGTACTTTCGGAGGTTCGGCCGTGTGAATAGCCTTGTGATGAGTTCTTGAGAGAAGCCAGGATTTATGAAGAATTTTATTATTTGGCTGAAAATACAGGCCTCACCGACTTCCTCCACGACCAGCATGAACAGTATCTCTTACTCACCAATATTTTTGTGCAAAATTTTCATTTCCATGCTAGGAGATCACCACCTTTGGTGGAATTTTATTTATATGATGAGCATAAGGAGATGTCATTTTATGATTTTTGCCGGGTTTGTAGGATACCCTTTGAGGGCAGCATAGAGGAACCACATCGTAATGATGTGGAGGGATTTATTGATACGATTGTTGTAGGGGAAACGAGGAAAGTTTCCGATGCAAGAATCACTATCATACATTTGCTAGTAGATGCTTAATTAGTCGCGGAAACTATGGAAATCTTAGTGCCCCTGATATTGTTATTTTGTGACATGCTTTGTTTTGTGATACCACTTTCAGTTTAGGCGCTATTGTTGCTAAACGGTTAAATCTAAAACCGTACAAAGGGTCCTATCTTAGGAGGCATCTTCGCCTCGCGCCTTACTACACACTTTAACATACCTATTAGGCATTATGAGAAAGAGGAAAAGTTGCTGCCTCATATTTTTTTAGATTATAAGAGCATGGTAGCACATGGTTTTATTGTTAAGCATGAGAAGAAGATGTTTAACTATATACTGATATTTGGTAAGAAACACTTTGAGACTATTACCTTGCCTGCTCCTTCTTTGTTCAACATATTTTCAGGCACATTCCTTGTTTTGTCGGAGGCCATTCAGGCATACTAGAGCCTGACATCAGCTCTAGAGCTGGAGCCACTATCTGATCCTCATCGCCAGTCTGTTTATCAGTGGGATCCGGAGGAGATTGCCAACCAGTGGCACCCCGTAGACCCTCCTCAGTACACCGGAGAGGGTAGTTTTGATCCATGGGCATAGACCAACTTAGGCCAAAAGCCTAAGCTTGGGGGAGTATGTATCTCTCACCGACATTACATTCATGTTCACACACTCATGCCAGTTGTCGGTGCTCATACTTTTTCATTGTATCATCCATTCTAGTTTATTTTCTTTTTAAGCTTTCTTCTTATGTGTTTGGAAAACCTTAAAAAACCAAAAAAAATAGTTTTAACGTTTAGCTAGTTTACTTTCCATGCTTGTAGTAGTAATTAAAAAGAAAACCCAAAAAGATTTCTCGTTCCTCTTTTGCTTGTTGGGAGCTTTCCCGTGTAAATAGTTTTTTTTTTCTTTTCTTTGGGGGTCGAGAGGAGAATACCATGATGAAAATGTTGAGTAGCTCTCATATGCATTATTGTTGATCTAATAAAGTGCCCATATTACCTTGTCTTCTCCCATGTATTGAATGCTTGCAGATTCCAGCTTAGTCCAATGCACGTGCACCATTATTATTATCTACACTATTCGGTCGTGCAAATGTAAGGCAATAATGACGATATATGATGAGCTGATTGGGATGAGAAAAGCTGGTATGAACTCGACCTCTCTTGTTTTTGTAAATATGATTAGTTCATTGTTCCTGATTCAGCCTATTATGAATGTAACATGTTTGCAATGACAATTACAAATTATAGTTCACTAGTAGAAAAAGGGTCAAATGTCAAGCACATTAGTGTCAGTTTGATTTTGAGCCGGCACTAATGTATGCATTAGTGCCGGTTCCAACGGCTAACCGGACGCTCTCATTAGTACCGGTTCATGGGGGAACCTTTAGCACCGGTTCATGGCACGAACCGGTACTAAAGTGAGTGGTGGCAGTATGTTGTCAGTCTGGGGCCCATCCAGCACCTTTAGTACCGGTTTGTATCACGAACCGTTACTGAAGGTCGTCCTACATAATCCATTCAAACGGTCACAAAGGTTAGCAACTTTTTCCTTTCATCTCTCATTGTTAGATTAGCTCTGGCAATGCTTTATATAGTGATTAATTTGTGAGAAAATTTTTTTTGACCATGAAGACTGCAGGGCTTGCACCCCACAGCATTTTATTAATAAAGCAAAAGGCATACAGGGTTTCCTCAAGATGAGGAAAGAAATAAAAGAATAAAAGAAAAGAGGGAAGGCTCTAAAGAAGGCTATACAGAGAAGGGGTGCACTATACCTATTAATTACAAAGAAACAAAGAAGCAACTCTCCTCAAGGAGGAAGAAAATCAATCCACTTAAGAAGGGCGTCTCTATATTTCCGTTTGATTCGATGAGAGAGTAGAGTAAGATCATGAATGAAGCCATTCCTCCATGCCCTGAAAGATGGTTGAATGTTCCTGAAAGCTCTATCATTCCTGATCTTCCAAATATTCCACCAGGCCATGAAAACCACCTCCCCAAAGAAAGGCTTGTTGAAATCCGTCCGAGCATGACGAGCAATTTCCACCATATCATCACAATATTTCCATCCAATTTGCAGATAGTTCCACACGCGAACACTAAAATTGCACTGGAAAAAAGGTGATTTCTATCCTCCAGTATTCCAGTCGGGCAAAGAACACATTCTGGTCCTTCATTAATCCTCCAATGCCTCCCCTGAATCATGTCCTTGGTGTTAACCCTGTCCGTTATAACAAGCCAAGCAAACATCTTGATCGACATAGTACAAGAACTTTTCCATATCCACCCCAGAATGGGGTTTGATACCATTGGCTGATAGACAAAATCATAAAACCTTTTTGCAGTATATTCTGATTTCTTGCCATGCGTCCATGCCCAGTGGTCGTGGGAGTTACTATCCAAATGGAAAGACCCCATTAAAGAGGAAAGCTGTTGTAGTTCTTGAAAAGCTTGTTCAGTAAGAGGCAAGTAAAAAAGGTCCTGGAAACTACTAGCCTCAAAGACTTCCTTGAATGAGAGATTTTTGTGGAGACAAAAAGAATATAGCCTAGGAAATCGATCTTGCAGAGGGACAAAACTGTTTCCAATGTGCCAATAGTCAGACCAGAACTGCACCGTATCTCCACTATGAACATCAACCGAAGTAACTGCCCTGAAATTATCCATCAACTTACAGACATCTCTCCACCAAAAAGGGCCACACAGAATAGTATCATGTGGAATCCTTTCAAAATAGTAAGAATCCCAAACTAACTGCACCTAGGGCACATCCATCTAGTTATAAAATTTATTGAGATGTTTCAGTACGAGAGCATCATTTTGCAAACCAAGGTTTAAGATTCCAAGCCCCCCTTCGACTTAGGCCTGCAAACAAGTGGCCAAGCCGCCAGTGAGTGTCCCCTTTCCTGACCATATTTCCTCCATAAAGACTGCCTCTGGATTCTTTCCAATTGTTTCAAAATACCCTGAGGAATTGACAAACTGCAAAGGAAGAAGATAGGCAATGAAGAAATGACAGAATTAACTAATTGCAATATGCTCCCTTGAGGAAAGAACCAAGAACTTGCTGTCAATCTTCTCTCCATACAATCCACAAGGGGAAGAAGTTCCACAATTTTGGGCCTGGTGGTCCCCACTGGCAGACCCAGATAAGTAAAAGGCATATTGCCTAATTTGCAACCAAAATAGGCAGCAAGGTCAGAAGCATCCTGATCACTTACATTAATGGGATACATGGAGGATTTATGGAAATTAATCTGAAGTCCAGTTGCCTATGAGAAGGAATGCAAAACTGCTTTCAGAGCCCCCAATTGATCTTTATCATCATTTAAGAAAAGCAGTGTGTCATCAGCATATTGGACCACTGGGAAATCAGGATCATGGGTAGGCAGAGGCCTTCTTATTAAACCTTGGTGAAGAAGATTATTAATCAATGTTTGCAAGAGATCAGCCACAATAACAAAGAGCAAAGGAGAAATTGGGTCCCCTTGCTTGACTCCACATGTGCATTTAAGGTGATTACCAGGGACTCCATTCAGAAGGACAGAAGAAGTGCCAGAAGACAGCAACTGCTTAATCCAAATAATCCATCGTTCATCAAAACCTTTTGCAATTAAAATCTTTATGATAGCCTCATGCTGGATGGAATCAAAAGCCTTTTCAAAGTCTAACTTAAGCAAAAGGATGGGCCTGTTAGACTGATTGCACTGATGGATATACTCAAAGGTCCAAGCAAGACAATCCTGGATTGTTCTCGATTTTATGAAACCATATTGATTTTTATGCACACATTTGGTGATATCCTATTGGAATCTGTTAGTAGCAAGCTTTGTAAGGAACTTCAGACCAACACAGGTTACTGAAATTGGCCTAAAGTCTCCCACACACTCAAGTGTCTGCTTCTTTGGAATCAGGGTAATGTATGAATCATTCAAATTTTCTAACTGCACTATTCCAGCATGAAACTCCTTAACCAGCTGTATAAAATCAGCAGAAATTATATGCCAACACTTTTAAAAAAAAGCCCATTAAAGCCATCAGGTCTAGGGGCATTATCAATAGGCAAGTCCTTAATAACCTGCTCAATTTCTTTTAATTCAAACGGTTTTGTGAGCACCTCCAAACCCTGGACCCTAGGTATTAGAGACAATATGTTTTCATCCAAAGAAATGGAATTAACTGTCCCCATTCTTCTTTTGAAGGATGACAAGAATTCTTTGGCCATTTCCTCATGGTTTGACGTTACTGATCCATCAGACAGCAACAAGCTAGCAATAGAGTTTTTTCTATATCTCTCAGTTGCCATGGCCTGAAAGAATTTAGAGTTTTCCTCTCCCACTTTGATGTACCTAATTGTACATCTCTTCCTCCAGTACAGATATCGCATGTGAAGCAGATGTTCATGGTGCATTTTTGTGATTTTCCTGAAATTAAACTCAGGCCTAGACAGAGATCTCTTATCCTCTAGATTGTCCAACCAAAGAATTACCCAATTACACTTCTCAATTAACCTTTTAATATGTGATAAACCTTTCTGCCATTTCTTCAATGCAAACCTCAACGCCTTTAGTTTGTCAACAATTATTGCCGAAATATGGGTCTTACGAGGGAGATGAGTCCAAACCTCCTGAACACACTCCATGAAACCAGCCCGATGGATCCAAAAGTTTTCAAACCTGAAGATATGTGCTTTTGGAATTGCTGTACTGATGGTCACCAGACAAGGAACATGATCAGACGCAGTCTTGGACAAAGGGGTAAGTTGGGTCATGGGATAAATGTTAATCCAACTTGCAGAAGTAAAAACCCAGTCCAACTGTTCCAGAAGAGGCTTGTCCTTCATATTAGACCAAGTAAATTTTCGTCCTTTTCGAGGAAGTTCCAACAGGCCCAAATGGCCAATTATTTCATTGAAAATAAACATATCATTTATATCGCCCCCTGGGAGATTCCTATTATCAATGGAACGGATGAAGTTGAAGTCCCCCATCAACATCCACATCTGATCCGGATCAATGTCCAAGTTGTAAATCCAGGAAACAAACTCATCGCGCAACTCACCCTGACATGGACGGTACACATTAACTAGAAACCATTGCTCATTATTATGAACCGAGGTAAATTGCATAACGATAGCATAGGGTTTGACTTCGAGCAGGGTGCCACAGAACACATCAGATCGCCACATTGTTAAAAGACCCCCAGAGCTCCACTAGAGGGAGATTCAGCGAATTGATCAAACCCATGAGGACAAATGCTTTTCATGATTGAACGCGAGCAAGAGGATAGCTTAGTTTCTTGCAAACAAAGCACTGAACACTGTCTCTTTGTCACTTTCTCCCTGAATTCGGACTGTGAGCATTCCAACATAAAATTTTCCAACTACGCGTTGTAACACGATTAATGAATAACCATCGCGTAGAGTAGCAAAAAGAGCATGGCACATAATGCCATACCATCCAAAGTAAAGGAAAGTTCAGAACCCCAATGTGCCACATCCCAGACTTGACTCGGTTCAACAGAAAAAAAAGAAAGGCATAACAGGCGCCCTCGGCCTCGACATAGAAGATAACATAAATACTAAGCAGAAGATGCAGACGAGTCCTCCTGTGGATTAGCCATAAGCTTGTCCACCGATAGAAGCGAAGGATCAATCTCTAGCTCCGCGCCCACAGCTTGGAGAACATGAAGTGGGGTGTGTGGTGGTGCAGTAGGTAGGGCATCTTCAGAATCATCCGCAGAAGTGGGCTGGGCCTTGTCCTCCATTGGCTTTGCACGGGGGCGCCTCTTAGATGGCTGTAGAGATAGCTGCGCAAAAACCACATTTTTGTAGCCATCCAACTTTGCCGCGCTCCGAGTGCAACGCCTTAGTGACGTATCGACAACAGGAGCCTTCTGCTTCTCTCTCCACTTATGCGCAGAGGATTGTTCCACAGAGAAAACCAAAGGTGAGGATTGAACCGATACAGGAACAGCAGAACTATCAGACCCAACTTCTTCAGAAACAGAATCTGAAACAGCCGGCAGTGCCTCAAATAAAGCTCTGGCCACCGGACGCTTCACCATGACAGGATTTCTAACAGTAGGAACCACAGGCAGAGAAGCAGCCAAACAAGAAATCATCCTTGATTCGTCAAAAGCAATGGACCACGACCTCTTGGAGTAAATGATTGTGCCCATCGACTTGAAGAAAATAGACCTTGGCACTTCCTTAATTGAGAAATCGAACATAAGGTTCTGGAAAGACCTTTTCCAAACCGTCTCTGGGGGAAGAGGAGGTCTAGCCACAATGCGTGCCATGCCAATAAAGATTTCCTGCTGCTGAATCACAGGAGGATGGTAGGGCACAATGGCAAGCTGATTCTTCTTGAAGACAGGGTGCTGAAGTTCTGGAAGGGGTAAATCATGCTGTTGTTGGACTTCAACTTCTTGTTCTTGTTGCTCTACAGAAGTAGATCCTTCGGGCTGATCAATCAGTATTGAAACTTGATCCTGTTCGGGAGCAACAAGGTGTGGGGCCTGCTCATTCCCAGCTTCATCTCCCCACATGGCATTGCCCCAACCAGGCACTTCGTCATTCACCGGTGGAGGAGGTGGAGCAACAGGTGCATCATTCCAACCCAACATTGGGTATGGTGGTAAGACAAACATCAAATTATCTGGAACCAGATTACCAGGCAAAGGGTGAGGGTTTCCATCCAAGGGCATAGGGTCTTCGTCATTTGGCATCTGGTCTGCAAAATCTGCACCAAGAACATAGCAAGCAGCAGCCCAAGACACTTGAGCACCTCCATACTCCGCATAATCCCCAAACACAACATCTCTTGGAACCAATGGCGTATCTGGGAAATTAGCTTCAACCAAAGTCCGGACAAGATAAGGATCTTCACTATCCCAAGAAATAAACTTTCCAAAAGTTCCTATGGCCTGCGAGATGTATTCAGTGGTGCGGTAATCCAGGGGAATCCCAATGAACATTAACCAACCCTTGCGAAAACCATGTGTTCCTTTGAAATTTTCTCCCTCATCATGCTTCATAAATCTGACAAAACAATCATTGCCCAATGGAAAAGGTGCATGCTGAACCAAGGTATACCTAACTGACGGATCCCTAACTTGAAACAACCCTACCCCATGAAACCACGGCTGAGCAGATCGGACCAAAATACCTCTGTTTTGCAAAAACTGGAGAAGTTCTTCCCGCACCGGGCCGAATGGACCCTCCGGCGTCGGCATCACCTCGGCAACCATGAAGTCCTCATGCCGACGGAGCGGACGTGCGGCGGGCGTGAAGAAGGTGCGTGGTAGCCGACGATCGCCACCATCAATGATGTGGTGGCCAGGGGGCACAAAGCGCTATGGATCGAGCTCGTAGTTCGCCATGGAAGAGCCAGAAGCTTGTCGGGGGTTTTCTGTGGCTTGGGGAGAGGGAAGATGCAATGGTGGCGGCGGCGATGGGACTGGATAGTCTATACCAATAACTCCGTCTTTGTTCCCATGAGAAGCAGCAGATTCGGATAAACTCGTTTTTTGTTGCACCAAAATTGGCCTCCAAACCAACCCATTGGAGCGCGCGAAATCATTATAGTCATGGCTAGAGTGACCAGGAGAAGAGCAAGCCGTACAGACTACTCGCATTCCACAAGTCGTTGACAAGTGGCCCTTCTGAGAGCAAATAGTGCAGGTAACCACACGGTCCACCATGTCATCGACCATAGCTTCAAACTGCCTCGCAACCTCCTGAGATGTAGGGATATCTGGACAATGACCCAGGGGATTGGGACCGGAGGCGTGGAAGGCCCAGAGGTAGATGGGCTAAGCAGCAAAGGTGGGGTAGTGACCTGACGGGCCTCCAAACCCACTGGGTCAAAAACCTGACATTTGTTTTGAATGGGTGACAATCCCGCCTTTGCGCAACTTATGGGCGAAATCTCCGCATGCATAGGGGAAAGTTCCTCTTAAATCGGATCAATTACCGGTGAAGAAGATTCCGGCCGGCTCAACGCCGGCAAAGGAGTGACTGTACCAAAAATGATAGGTGGACGAGCCACCGTCCAAAACAAGTCCGTGGGTGGTGATTGATGTATGACTACACGTTCATGAGCAGGAAGATCATACCCCGCATCTGTCATGATGTCAATGCACTCTTGTGTAGCCGGATATCTATATCCCTTGCAAGCAGAGTATCGCTCAAACGTGGCAAAAGAAAGCTTTTTATGAGCAGATGCAGCAGTCTTAAGAGCTGATCTAACCAGAGGCTTATTCATGGCCAAAAGACCTAAAGATGATCGACGCTTAGTAGGACTAACTAGAATCCATTCAGCATCACATTCCTTCCTCCAGATCTAGAGCTCTCTAATCCAATTAGGTCCCCCATTTCCCCACAAATGAAAATAGCACTTGAACTGATCACATGCATAGGAACGGAGATCCATAATAAGAAATCCAACTTGCTTGCAAGATACATGAAAGGAGTAAACCTTATCTTTGATATGATCAACATGAAGATCAATTGCCGAACCTCCAATTACTACCTCCAAAACCACGGCCACAGAATCCTCCGAGAGACAAAAGGCATGACGGCTGAATGAAACCACTAAGATGAATGACCTCCTGTGTCCTGAAGGGTGGACCGTATGCCCCGTAGATCTGAAAACCTCATCTGCAAAAACCCTACCCTTGGAGAAATCCAAGCCAAGGGTAGATCCACTAGAAGAACCCATTGGAGATGGGTATTTCCTTGATCCAAAGAGGACGCCAGAGCAGATGATCAGTGAGAATCCACAAATTAGTGGAGAAAGAGGGAGATCGCCAGAGAGGGTGGGAGAGCCGTGGTGGGGGGTGGGAGCGCCATTCCCTTGCCACAAGCACTGAAGCTTAATTTGTGAGATTAGTAATTTGGGAGGAATTATATGCGCTAGTATTTGATTTATATGCAAGTTGAGGACAAAAATAACACTTAGTTTGCATATGTACGCATGGTTTACTTAGTTCCTTCTAAATCTCCGTCATAACCACCGTCGATTGCCCGCACCGTCTCGTCGCCGGCACCACCTTGCGCTGAGCCCCTTGTTCATGTATGTTTTATATAAAAATATGATGTTTGTGTGATTTGCATATATAGTTACACTAGTAGAAAAAGGGTCAAATGTGAAGCACATTAGTGCCGGTTTGTAAAAAAACCGGCACTAATGTGATCAATAGTGCCGGTTCGAATGGCTATGCATTAGTGCCGGTTCGTAATGAACCTTTAGTACCGGTTCGTGCCACGAACCGGTACTAAAGGGGTGGTGGCAGGCTGGCGTCAGGCCAGGGCCCCACGAGCCCCTTTAGTGACGGTTTATGACACAAACCGGTACTAAAGGTCTAACCTATAGTACCGGTTTGCGTCACCAACCGGCACTACAGAGTCTTAACCTATAGTCCCGGTTGAATACACAAACCGGCACTATATGGCAATTTTCAAACTCTACCCCCCTCCCGTGTATCGCCATTTCAGTTTTGAAAAAATCAAAATAAAATGATAAAAACTTCAAAAAACAAAATCCTTCGAGAGGTAGTTATATTACTACATCTACTAGTTAGGAAAATTTGAAAACTTAAATTTGGACATGTTTTGCAAAAAGTGTAGGGAAAATGTAAAACGGCTATAACTTTTGCATACGATGTCGGAAAAAATGTATAATATATCAAAAAGTTCAGCACAAAAATCCGCATCCAATGGAGACCGCCTACGGCCTGTTTGGAATTTTCAGAATCCTCAAATTCCAAAAGGAAAAAAAGATATGGTCAAATTTCAGTTTTTTTAAAAAAAATTGGTTAAATCTGGTCAAACTACTTATTCAAGAAGTATTAATGTTACTACATAATTATTCAAGAATATTAGTGTTACTAAATAATTATTTCAATTTTTTGAATTTTGGTCAAATCTGGTCAAACTGTGGTCAAACTATGGTCAAACTTATTCAGGAAATATTAGCGTTACTAAATAATTACTGTTTTTTAGAATAATAGTTTCAAACTCAAATATGAAATTTGTCACTTCATGCTCAAGCTAAACTCCCGAGGGTTAATAGGATTAACATCTTACTATTGTCAGAAAAACAACAAGTGCAGACTTGGAAACGAAGGAGAATAGAACCCGAAAGTTAAGCGTGCTTAGGCTAGAGTAGTGAGAGGGATGGATGACCGGTCGTGAAGTTAGATGATTTGGAATGAGTGATCCACACTTGAGCAGTTAAGAGAGGTGATTAGAGACTAAATCATCAAATAATTCAGAAAAATTAAAAATTGACAAAAAAATCAAAAAAAAATTCTAAAATTTTCGAATTTTTTTTCAAAAAATAACCTTTAGTACCCGTTGGTAACACCAACCAGTACTAAAGGTCCCCCATACCTAGGCGTGAGCTCACGCCACGTGGTGGCACTTTAGCGCCGGTTCGTGCCGAACCGGTACTAAAGGGGGGGGGCCTTTAGTGCCCACACTTTAGTGCCGGTTCCATAACCGGCACTAAAGGCCCTTACAAACCGGTTTTAAAGCTCTGTTTTCTACTAGTGTTACTCGTATAATTATCTTACCCGGACGTTGTTTGTTATACATAGTGTAATGGTTTTGATATCATTCCCCGTCAGCCGTCGTCCTTGTCATGGTTCGGGTGGTATATTCTCTTTTAAAACTGTTTGTTGCATTTCGTGTTTATGAAAAATTATGCCCATCAAGTTGACATAGATATTTGTATGTAGGAGGTATGTGAACCGGAAATTCCAACCGACCCTACTGTCAATAGGTTAAATTTAGTTGAAAGAGAAAACGAGGATTTGAAAGAAAAATTGAAAACAATTGAGCGGGAGAAGATGGAATTGGAGTTTCATGTTGCCGATGTCGTCGGTGATAACAATATCAAGATGGAGAAAATGCGCTTGAAGATTAGAAAGATTAGAAAATATGCCATTCATAGTGAGGCTTGGTATCATTATGCTGTTGGATCAATTGTTACCTTAGTTGCGATCTTGATCGCATTTGTTGTTGCATTTAAATTCTTTAGCTAGAGAGTTATTTGTTTGTTGCATTTAAGTGTTGTATGAACTATATATATGTATGAACTTTATGTATGAACTTGTATTAATTTGGTCTTTTCGGTGTTGTTTAATGAAGATGAGCCGACAATGGATGTGTGATGACCGATGCTCTCTCGAGTTCATTAATGGCGTGCAAACTTTTCTGCTTGCGGCTGAGGCAAACAAGCGGGCGAATGGTTTTATGCCTTGTCCAGCTGTTTTCTGTAAGAATGATCACAATTACTCTACGTCAAGAACCATTCACGTCCACCTGTTTAAGTCCGGTTTCATGCCCCACTATAATGTTTGGACCAAGCACGGAGAAAGAGGGGTTATCATGGAAGACAATGAAGAAGAAGAGGACGACGACAGCTATCCTGGCCATGGGTTCCGTGATACCCTGGTTTTTGCCCTCTCTCATTTGCTTGATTTTCTTTTGGGTTCAATTTGAAACTTGGAGTTTTTGAATCTTTTCATATGGACTTGAACCCTTGGGTACCCTTGGCTTTCACCCAAGTGCTTCATTTCCCTCCCTTATCATCATATTCCTTCTGATCCACCCCAAAATAATCTTTGGAATACTTTTCTTAAATGAAAAATATTCATTTCTCTCTCAAAAGCCCTAGCTAGATCACTATGCTCCTAAGAAACCCTAATTTTTATGGCTTAGAAAAATCTGAGATAATTCGCAAATATTCTTTGAACCCTAGAGCACCTTCCTGAGCAAAAATATTTCATCACTTTTTGGAACATTTTTTCTACAGAAAATATTTTCTGTTCTAGACAGAAATGGTGGTTTCTACAGCAACTACCATTTTACTTGCTCCATTGTGCCTGGTTTTTCTTGTGCATCTTCACCTTAGTAACTCATGGCTAACCTCCAAAGCACAGCCTCCAACTCCCAGCCATTTGATCTCAGTAACCTCCCAAAGTTACTGACCAGAAACGTACCTGGCATGTAAAAACTTCTCTACTGCACCTGGATCCAAACCAAAGCGTGGTAACCTCTCAATCTACCATGAACAACACGCCAGACATGAAGTTTAGGCTTAGCTCGGCCTGAGGTCATAGTCCACACAGTGACTGCGTTCGTCCAGGGGTGCTGGCATGCGTCACTACAAAAAAAATACACTTCCGTGATGATACGTGTTTGTCATAGTAGGTCGCGTTTTCTGTCATGCATGTACATCCATGATGATTTTATGACCGAATCAAGATAGTCATACATGTGCTGTCGTAGAAGTGTTCCATGACATTATCAAAATTATCATCACCGAAGTGTCCAGTTTCTGTTGGGTTTTGGATCCGATAACCCGTTAACAACCCCGACTAATGGGGATTTTCCACGTGTAAAATCATCATTGGTTGGAGGAGACACGTGTCAGGTCCGCATTGGCACAGGTGTCACTCATCCAATGGGCGAGACGCACCTATGATATGTTGACACGTGGACCGGCCCATCAAGTTTAAATGGGCCGGACTAACTGATGGCCCACAAGATTTTGCGGACCATAATGGGCCGGCCCAGCTAAAGGCCCACAAGATTTTGCGGACCATAATGGGTTGGCCTAGCTAAAGGCCCACAAGATTTTGCGGGCCATAATGGGCCGGCCCAGGTAAAGGCCCATAAGATTCTTGCGGATCATAATGGGCCGGCCTAGCTAAAGGCTCACGAGATTTCGCCGACATTAATGGGCCGGCCCAACTGTAGGCCCACAAGATTTTGAGGACTCTATTAGGCCGACCCATTAACTAGCTGCCATGTTTTGGGCCAAATGTCGGCCCATATTTGATCCGGTCCATTAATGGCCTGCCATGCTCCGGGCCTAATAGTGGCCCATATGAGATCCGGCCCGTTAAAAGCCTACCATGTTTTGGGCCAAATTATGCCCCAGATCTGGTCCGACCCTTTAAGAGGCTTTGGGCTCAATTATGGCCCATATCAGATTCGACCCGTCAACTGGACACTATGCTTTTGGGCCCACTTGCTAAAGGCCCACTTAGTAATTCGGCCTGATATTAGTTTTGGCTTGTTAAGGGTCCATTTAACATTTCGGCCCTATATTAATTTCGGCCTGTTAAAAGCCCGTCATATAGTTGGGCCTAACTACGGCCCGGTTTGCATCCGGCCTGCTCGCAGCCGATACTGATTGGGCCAAACAAGGACCGAGACAATTTTGGCCTGTTAAAAGCCCGTGATTTGATTCGCACAATCATGGGACGGGGTTCATTTCGGGCTGCTGCCGGCCCGTGAGCTGTTCTGCACGTTTCAGGCCCAACCTACATCGTGATTGCATGATGGCCCGATTATGTACTGTAATTTTACGGTTTGGCCGGTTTACTACGAAGATAGGATACATATACAGTAAAATAACTGCAGCATCATGAATAAGAAAAAACCAAGTCTATACAATAAAGAAATTACGGCATATTACATCCACTGGGCATCAAAGTTCGCCACTACGATAATAAAGCACAAGCAGACAGCAGATTACATACACTAGGCATCAAAGATCGCCACCAGTGCAAATAAACACGCCGACAAAATAATATACAAAACCGACAACACTTCAATAGAGTTCAGGAAGGGTTAGCCCTACTGGGGAGCTGCAGCGCAAGCAGCTGAGCAAGATGATGAGACTGCGCTTGCTCAACACTTATATCTTCCTCACTCTGAAAGATAAACAAGCAGACAGATAACAAGTTTTGCACATAAAAGTATCAGTGCTGAGAATTCATCACATTTCTTACTTACGAATAAAGTGACACAGTTTAAAATTGCATTAACACAATATGGTCTTGTTGAGGTCAAGACATGGCAGGAAATGACATTGTGAAGGTGTTGGCAGCTTCACGACACCACTGGATTACAGATCAAGAACTCATAAGTATCAATGGTTAGTGTGCTGTCAATTTATACCATTTCAGATTGGCAAATAAAGAGACGGTTTAAATAATAGTAGAATGATATGAAATTGTTCATAGTTAAGACATTGCAGAATATAACATTGTGTTGTAGTGGGTAGGTTCACCACATCACTGGATTACAGATGAAGAACGGAAGAATCCATGTAGTGCAAAAGAAGATCACTTGCTCTTTATAGTTTAATTTACATGGTATGAAGAAGGAACTTGGTTGTACAACTGAAAACATAAATTGAGAAAGGACAAACTTTTGTTTATGAACTACATAATAAACTTTAAACAAGTAATTTCATGCAAACACCAAAAATAAACAGCTGTTGCAGTCATGCCTAACCAAATATATACAACAAAGTTTGAAGGCTTGAGATGGACAAACTTACATTATTGGTGAAGACAGGCTCTATAAAGGCCTTGTCCATGCTGATGGGGGGGGGGCAATTCAAGAAGTTTACCACAGAATCTTCTTCAAAAGCATTGCCTTTATTCTACATTTTGTTAAGAGTAAATATAGATGTGATAATATACGAAAAAATGGAGAATATTTAATATAAGATGAAGAGTGATGCTACATAACCAAGTAGCTATAAATGTAAGTGCAGCAATACAGGCAAAAGGTACAGCGAAGAGCAATGCACAGCTAAACTTCTTCAGTACCAACCTTATGGTAAGAGTAAATATAGATCTGATGTGTAGAAAATGGAGGACAAAGGAAAATAAGCTGTAGAATGATGGTACATGAACAACTACTTGTCATTATAGGTACACTGATAAAGGACAACATGTACTTACAAGAACAATGCAGAGCTAAAAAAAACATTAGCATTGGATATATTCTACACTAACATAACCATTCATACAGATCAGATAATTTGGAGCGAACAATTGATAAGCAAGCTATCATGCATACTGCTGTGACATAATGAACCAGGTATGTATGCAAGTACAGTGATACAGGACAACAGGTACTAACAAGAGCAAAGTAGCGGGCAGCATATTTGCGATATCCTGTCGTTCTTGTCAAACCGGAATTCTTCTTCGAGCAGATTTCCTGCAAAAAAGATCCGTAAGGCACATGCGGAAAAGTAGAAGTTCAAATTGTCATGTGATTTCATAGACAGTACCTCATCCTGGGAACGAGACCAGTGCATAACATGGTTTTTCCATTCAATGTCTTCTAAGTTTAGCACAGGAGACTTCACCCGAAATTCGTTTATAGACTTGCCATCAAAGTGTGATTTCCTCATGTAACACCGATACTACTGCAATGCTTCCTTGAAAAGCAAGAGCAAGCTTTGCTCGTCATGACTATCCAGATTGACCCTAGCATAGTTACAACAATGTAATGTAAATCATTGATGTGTTCAATCAGCAGAAAACAGGAAAATAATAACCATGAATAATAGCACTTACACTTAAGTTGGATAGGAAGATGTGAAAATGGTATTTGTCTTCACAATAATCTTCCCATGATGGGAATATATACACGTAGTCCCTAACAACATTGAAAGCATTTTCTTTTACACTAGGAATAAATGGAATGGGGTTCCAAACTCCTGGAATTGGCCGTCTCTACAGTTGGGATAGGTCTTCGGCCGGTGGACTTGTTGTACTTTTTGCTGGAGTGGGATTTTTCTGTGGTATAGCTGGTGCTATGGCAAATGAAAGAGATATAGCTTGTGCTGGAGTGCAGGTCCTGTGGGGTGGGGCTAGTGGTGTGGCCAGTGAATTATGGGTACAGTCTGCTGGAGTCGGTCCTACATTTTGTGTCACTGGTTGTACAGCCAATATAAGTGGGTGCTGTCTAATTTCTCTGGCACCACCACCTTTTTCAAGGACTTTGCTGGTGCTCCTTCAGGTTCAGCAATCACCCTCTTCCTTTCTGATGTTTGATGCACAAGAACAACATTTGAGTGGAAAAACATGGTATGATGATAGATGGGATATGTATTGATAATGGATGGCATGGCATCTCGACATATATGATGAGTAAACTAAGCAAATGGCGGTGCAACAAAGTAGAAGAAATGCAAGACAACATATGCAAGATACCCGCAATCAATAAAACATTGCCGAATTAGAACAGACACCTTGATGGGTCAACAAGACAGGCCATCTGCCTTTGACTCCTCGAGGTTAGAATAGTCATTAGGATCATATTTTGAACAAGAATCAACAGGTGGGGAGCGTATGTGTTTCATTGCATACAGAATGCCACTCAATGCCATGGTGCCAATTTTGTAAGTCATTGCAGTGTTTAGCTTCAAGAGTGGACTGCTGCTAGTGCGACACAAAGCAGCTACACAGATCATAGTGTAGATATAACGGGAAAACCTTAAGCATCAGAGTAAAATCAGCAAAGTGGAACTTGCTGGAATATATGTGCTAGTATGGCTGGTACGGCTAGAAAGGCTTCGGATACCAGCTCTCTTGAAGTGAAGGTGTGGTACCGTTAATATTAGTGTAACTCTCAAAGGCGACACAACTCCCCGCATTTCCTTGCTATTCTTATACGATTCAAGTGGGAAGTCCTCTACAAATCCTATTCCTATGTTTACAAGATCCTACGAATCAAAGAGGCTCAAAGTGACCATCACAACCGACCGTATAGACCTCTACACTGCAAATGTCCCTGCTCATCTTCAGTACAAGGAACATACTGTACTACTATCATACTCCCTCCGTTCCAAAATATAAGTCTTGGTAGAGATTTCCACTATGGATCACATAGAGATGTATGAAGATACATTTTAGAGTGTAGATTCACTCATTTTGCTCCATATGTAGTCCATGGTGGAATCTATACAAAGACTTGTATTTAGGAACGGAGAGAGTACATATTAAAGAAGAATGGAAGAGGAACATGGTAAAGAAGAGCAAGCAGATTTTGGATAATAAAATGTTGGTTGCACGGTGCCCACACATGATGAACCAGAGCGCATTAAGAATGCAACTCCCAGCTGTCTCTCGACCATTTCAGGCGGTTGGATGAAGATCCTATGTGTCCTAACCCTTCTTCTTCCTCGTCTCTGATTCTTCCCATATAGAACAACGCACGGGCCGCCGGCCGGACCACTGGCCCCCACGACATGTGTTCCTCCGCCAACCCCACCCCCACCCCCGCCCCAACCCCCACCCGCGTCGAGTTTTCTTTGTTCGGCAAGGCCCCACAACCACCCGAGCCCCTTCGATCGCACCGGCGAACTCCGGCGACCTATGAAAAATCGAGTGACCTAATTTTGAAATTTAGTCTACTGTGATTTAACTAGTGTGGAATATAAAAGTGGAAAACCATAAGCATTGGAAGTATAGTCTTGAACGTGCCATGGCGGATCTGACGGTGCAAACCGGACAAAGGCAATTTCGCAACCAAGACAAGAAATCGGAGTAAAGCAGTGGTGATCTATTTTCTTGCTGCGATAAATAAGTTGAGCAGATACGAAAGAGTACCGCCTCTGGTACGGGGCCGTGTACGCATCTACTGAGAATTTGACGATGTTGCGGTAGCAATGGCTGTCGGCGGCGTGGAAGAAGATCTAGGAGGGTAGACGGTGGCGGCGGGGCGTGGTGGACGAGATGGTCGTAGGAGCGGCGCTGGCAAGGTGGACGGCGGCGTGGATGAAGCGAGAGGACAAGATGCAGGGATCCCGGTCTGAAGCCGTGGATGAGAGAGGTCGATCTCTTGTAATGGACGACGGCGTTGGGGTATCAGCTCCGGCATGGTGGAGGAGGACGGCGGTGGATGGGGTGGCGGACCTCGGCGGATGGAGGAGGGTGGGGTGGAGAGGGTGTTTTGGCGCCCACGGAGTACAAATGGGGAAAAGGGAGGTAGAGAGGAAGGGAGGAACCATGTATTCAGGGCGCGCTTGTCTGAAATGAAAGGAAATTTACAAACTTAGCCCCTGTTTCAAATTTCTACTACATAACAACAACATTAGTCATTTGGGGATAGGACGGTAATCTCGCATACATCGAATATTTGCCGATGAGAGTTTGTTTTTGGCGCCCACCATGTATGAATATGAATCGGGGAGGGAGTCAATTTCGGCCAAGGACACACTTTGTTTTGGCGCCCACCGTGTATGAATCCGGGTGAGAGGTGGTTACGTCACGTTTGGGCGAAATTACAAACCTACCCCTATCGAAACCTATAGAAATCCAGCAGATAGGATTTGTGTGGCAGGGATAGGCAGTAGTGATTTCGGTCTCGCAGATTTTGGTTTCGGGCGGTTACTGCGACTTTCCCCGCTTCATTCAAATTTTGCAGAGTGCACGTTGACCGTGCCAACTCAATTCGAATCCCGTTTGTATTCTATTTTTTTCGGGTGAGATCCATTTTCAATTAGAATTAGATTCTATATACATGATTTATATATATATACTTTCAAAAGCACAACATAGAATTCTGCTCCTTTATATGTATAATATGTTTTACAAACACAACGATCTCGAAATCTTAAGGTTGAATTCGAAAAAATTTAACCAAATTATGTTCTACTAAAATGTATGGATTAGTAATATCTACATATTCAATAACATAGATGTGCGTGAATTCATATGAGTATGCTTGTTTGATAGATCAATTTTGGTTCGAGTATGTATTACATGTATCATCATCTTGAATTCAAATATTTGAATCCCTTTTTTGTTCACTCCTTTCACGCCCATCTCTCTCGCATGCATGCTCCTTCAGGTAGCTATCACTCTCTTTTCTCCAGCTCACCCACACGCTCACTTCATGTTTCTCCTATCCTCGCAAACATGGTCTCTCGACGTCTCCCTTGAGAAGTGTCACACTCTCCCTAGCATTAAATATTAGACGGTTTTCATTATCTCTCACGTCTCTACTGTTCTCTGGTATCACTCGGTACCTAAGCTTTCTTTTTCACCGCCACACACACAGTCTCCACTTGTCTATCACTTTGTCTTTCTCTCTATGGGATTCTCTCACACACCCTATATGTCTCTACATATGACTCATACCACTAAAATTCCTCTCTCTCTCTCCTGTAGACACAGCATTTGTTGCAGTCTCCTTTTCGTCTCCATCCCCGACTGACATTATTCATTTGTTTACCGATGAGACAACCCCGACTACCGTCTCCTCTCTCTCTCACACACAGACACACACACACAACTCCTGCTTCCACTCCCCTTCCCAATTACAGTCTCTCTCTCACACACACAAAACTCTCACTTTCGCACCCTGTCGTGGAGTTGTCACGGCAGATGTCCTAGTGTGAGGACTTAGTCATGAGGCCAACGCATCTATATGGTAGCTTGAGAGGGGTTGAGTGGAATCGAGAGACGCAACACAAGAGAAGGATTTAGATAGTTTCGGGCCCCGGGAAACATCGTCCAGTAATAGCCCTACATGCTGTTTGTGGCTAGATCTCATTATGCTCATGAGGGAGTCGTCGTAAACCGATTCTCCTAGTTGTGTCTAGCCATAGAGATTGTTTCTTCTTGCTTGTAACTTGTCCCTCTTTGGGGAGCCCTGCCCCTCCTTATATAAGTTAGAGGGGCGGGTTACATGTGGAGTCCTATTAGCACTAGAATTACTCTATTACAAGTGGAGTCCTAGTCTTGCTTGCTTTGTAGGAGAATATCCCTTATACTTTCCTCTTAAACCGGACCACCATTAACATAAACCGGCCTTCTGGGCCTTGGGCCTTTTCATCCTTCTGTCTCGCCCGCTGGGTTACCAGTGAATCATAATGTTCAGTCAGGTTGCTTGTAAACCGTCTGGCCAGTGCGGGTCGTCGGTGAATCGCCAAGTCCGGCCGGGTTACGCCGCGGGGTATATCCCCGACATTAGCCCCCAAGTTTGGCTTGGATTTATCCATGGTAAACTTATGCTACAAAATAAACACAAGAACAAATTTGACAGGTTGTGCTCCGGGTTAAGAATTCTTGTAAACGGGCACCTGATTATCCTTAAGTCCTTGCCATTTACTCCTTCTGGAAAATCCGGGTCAATAGACCAGCTTCATAATCAATTTTCTTGTAGAATAAATATTGTAAATGAAGAATCCATTTGAGTCAGCCTTCAATGCTCTGACTTGACAAAAATATTGGTCTTCAAATATTCACCTGATATTATGTCGGCTTGAAAATGTAGAACTTGCCAAGCTATAATTTCCAAAATTGGCGGGTTATAAAAACTGATAATTTCGGGGCATGATTGTTGCCAACGCCGGTTCATGATTGTTGTCAACACCGGTTCATGATTATTGATGATGCCGGGTCATGATTATTGATGACGCCGGGTCAATCTGGTTTATTCAAAACTGAGATTTTGCCGATTTTCTCCCTTATATCCATATTAGCTATAGCCCCCAAGTCTTGAGCAGAACAAAGTGATGACTTAAGACTTGCTTCAATATAAATATTGCCACTTAAGAAGAAATCCATGTTGTTCATCCCAGTCACTTAGTAAAAACTGAATACACCATATTATGTAGCCCCCAAGTTCCAGGTTGTCATGCTTGCAGCAACCTGGGACTTGTAATTTCCTGATGCTCAAAAAACTTCAACCAGTGTAGCGCCCAAGGGCCGGGTCATTATGCAATAATGAGCAGGGACTTTATAAATACAATCATGCTTCATTGAAAATAACATCATATGATGTAACTCCACCATGGGGCTTGAACCCACGTCCACAATGTTAAGAGCTTTGTGTTTTACCAATGGAGCAGTGGACCCTTGAATATTAGGGATTAAGACTTATGTACCTTGAATCATCGATAGGAGCAATTGGTAGCCCCCAGGGGCCGACTCACTATGATGTGATGAGTCGGGTCTTCAATAAGGCCAGTCAAAATGACTTTGCATTATCCCCCAAGTGTCATGGTGCATGGTTGCAGCGACATGAGACTTGCATATCTTGATTTAATCTCAACTTGAATAATGTAGCCCCCAAGTGCCGGGTCATAAGTTTGAAGTGACCTGGGACTATTCCTTTGTAGAATAAATCATATCCATTGATAAATAATAACCACCGCGCTGAAGCAACTTTGAAAACCTTAATCATAATACTGGTTATTGATAACCATAATAATAATAATAATCCAGCCATGTTTGTCTATTTGAAGATTTGAATAATATAATCCAATGATTTATGAGCGCATGATTCCAATGGCGCAATCCAGATATATACTGGTGACTTATAGTCCCAAGCCATGCCGGTTTAATAAACACCGGATAATTTATCATCATATTGGCGACTTATAGTCGAAAGCCAGGCCGGGTTAATAAATGCCAATGATTTATAATCATGCTTTATTCAACCTATTTCTGTGACATTGAATCACAGCGTTGGTTGACAAAATTTTGTAGCAAGGGCGATAACCCTGATCATGTGTATTGATAACTCCTTCCATATTGTGCCGGTTTATGATAAAACCGTACCGGGTTGTGATAAACACCGGATTATCCATATATAACACTGGTGACTTATAGTCAAAACCAGACCAGGTTAATAAGCGCCGGATTATAAGTGATCATGTATAAACAACTTGCCGTTTAAAGTCAAGACGGGTTAATGAACGCTGGTATATCCATGCAGATATGGTATATGCTATGATGATGCAACATATGATGCAATATATGATGATGTATATGTATGATCAAGAGGGTTTAAGCTATGGTTCGGATACGACCAGAGCCCCCATGTAGTCATAATTGTGGCATTGCGTCGATCAAAAGGTGTAGCTATGGTTCGAATATGACCAAGCCCCCAAGTGATTTCCCTAGTGCCCTTATGCCTATCAAGAGGTGTAACTATGGTTCGAACCCATAGCCCCCAAGTGATTTCCCTGGTGGCCTTATGCCTATCAAGAGGTGTAGCTATGGTTCGGATACGACCAAGCCCCCAAGTGATTTCCCTGGTTCCCTCATGCCTATCAAGAGGAGTGACTATGGTTCGGATACGACCAGAGCCCCCAAGTGATTTCCCTAGTGGCCTTAAGCCTATCAAGAGGTGTGACTATTGTTCGAACATAGCCCCCAAGTGATATTGTGAGCTGTGCCCAAGGGATACCCATGTTTAAGCTGTGTAGTGCAACAGACTCACTTTGGCCCCTTGTGTTATTATTGGCTTGATAGCCGGATTACCGAAGTAACCAGAGCTATGCTCTAATGATAATATTGGCTTGATAGCAGGATCAATATGTAATCAGAACTCCGCTTTATAAACAGAAGCCCCCATGCGTTCAATAATATGATAAGCCCATAAGGCAGGATAACCCATGTTTGAACCGCGCGTCATGGCAACAGGCCCTCTTCGGCAACCTTTAACTTTTTGCAAGAGGTAAATTCTTCTTGAACTGGGATTTTGAACTGGATATTGAGAGCTTCCAAGATTTGTGGGAGACATCTTTCCCTTGAGCCGGATTTTAAACTGAAATCTTCATTTTCAGCTGGAAATATTCTGACAGCCTTTAAACTCGGACTTGCGAGAAATTAATTCTTTTTGAACAGAAAATTCTTAAACCGGATTTGAGAGCTTTAGTTAGACTGACTTCCCTTGAGCTGGATTTTAAACTGGAATTCTTCATTTTGAACTGGAAATTTTCTGACGGCCTTTAAATTTTCATCAATATGGTAGTAGCCTCCAGGACCGGGTTATCTTTCCCTCCATCGTCCTGGGTTCTTAAACTTTGCTGAAACTCGCAAGATTTCTTGAGTCATGTCATCGTAGTCCACCAAGTCTTAAGATGACTCGAGGAGTTGGCTTGAGATTCTTCATACTTGGCCCTGATATAAATCGACATATAGCTGAATAGTGGACCGATGTCATATGTTGTAGCTGGAAGCAAGGTGGCGAGTTAATGATCTTCGCAACACTCATTGTATATCCTTAGCGTTAATAACGCAATGCTTGAGGTCAATCGTGGCGGGTCATAAATGACTCTGTATGATTTGTGTCAATAATCAGGCCAGTGGTTCATCCTAGCTGGTTGTTTGAAGTCTAACCAAACGGTAGTGGCGGCGACATGTCCATCTGCTCATTGAGCCATCCAGTGCAAATGGCGGTTGATGATAGTTTGCCTCCAATTTGAAAGAAAACCGGGCTACCCGAGCAGTGACTGGCTTTATACTCAATAAACAGCTCATGCAAACAGATGTGGCGTGACGTGTTGATATAAACCAGACCTCGGGAGACGGACGACAGAGGTGGCACAGACACATGATTCGGCCGCGACATTGTAAACAGGCGTGGATGGGTGAGCTAGCCACATCATATTGATGTAAACCGGTCCATAGAATGGTGGCTTGCACATATATTTATCGATCTTGATGGCATGGAAAGATACTAGCGCATTATAATGGTGGGGCGAGTTATACATCCATGACACAACCACAGCTTTTGCGGTGAATAATTGTCCTGCATAAAACAATATTGCAGACCAAGGCAAAGATAAACTGATGATGTTTGACAAAAAATAATATGTGCTGATAAAATATATTTTAGATGGACATCACCTGATGTGTTGAGGCCGAAAAATAATCCGCCATGAAGTTGATGATCAATAGGTGAAACTGAAATCCCTCACAGGTGAATCGGCCGCGGGACTAGACAGATGAATCGGCCGCGGCGTTTATAAGCCGGTGCGGACGAACAAATTGTCCTCCTCATTGTAAGCCGATGCGGACAAATGAACCAGTCGTGAGGGCGGGTGGACGAGTTGTCTGTGGCGCTGTAATGTGGCGCGGACGGGCGAGTCGGCCGACGCGTTGACGTAAACCGGACCATGACACACCTGTCCGTGAAGTGGTGCGGCACAGCCAAACATGCATCCGTGGTATACCCCCACCCCCTTTTTTATAATAGTTGCCCTGCGTAAAAACATTACAGAACAGAGTAATTGTTGTCAGATGAATTAACATGTGCTGATAAAATACATAGGAAAAATAACACCTGGTTTTTTTTTTGCCGGATGCCGGCGCTGGATAATGCATAGTGATGCTTTTGTTTTTGACAGAAGAGTTGATTGGTTCTGTGTCTTCTAGTGCCTGAGGTCTCCACATAACCCGGCTGGAACTTTTTCAGCTGGAATTTCTGAAACCGGAACTTCTTGATAATCCGACGGGAACTTTTGATAATCCGGAACATTTGAAGCGGAACCTCTTGATAATCCGGCTGGAACCTTTTTCATAATCTAGGTCAGAACTCTTTATCGACTCGAACGGAACCTTTCGGCGATTCGGCTGGAAACCTTTGGTGATTCGGACAGAACTTTTTGTCGAGGCGATCGGAACCTTTTGGTTATTCAGACGGAACATTATGTTGAAATGCTCGGAACTTTTCAATAATCCGGCTAGAACCTTCCAACGAACCGGCTGGAAACCTGTGTCTTCTAGTGCCTGACGGAACTTTTTTGGCGAGCCAGCTGGAATTCTCCGATGAACCGGCCGAAACTTCTTCAATAAGCCAGACGGGGCTTCTCGATCCCTGGGATAGCGCCCTCCAAGAAGTGAACACCACCGTGCTCAGGCCCCACGATGGGCGCCAAGTGTCGTGGAGTTGTCACGGCAGATGTCCTAGTGTGAGGACATAGTCGTGAGGCCAACACATCTATATGGTAGCTTGAGAGGGGTTGAGTGGAATCGAGAGACGCAACACAAGACAAGGATTTAGACAGCTTCGGTGTTGGGGAACGTAGTAATTTCAAAAAATTTCCTACGCACACGCGAGATCATGGTGATGCATAGCAACGAAGCGGATAGTCTGATCTATGTACCCTTGTAGATCACAACGGAAGCGTTGACACAACGTAGAGGAAGTAGTCGTACGTTTTCTTCCCGGTCCGACCGATCCAAGCACCGTTACTCCGGCACCTCCGAGTTCTTAGCACACGTTCAGCTCGATGACGTTCCTCGGGCTCCGATCCAGCAAAGCGTCGAGGAAGAGTTCCGTCAGCACGACGGCGTGGTGACGTTCTTGATGTACTACTGACGCAGGGCTTCGCCTAAGCACTGCAACGGTATGATCGAGGTGGAATTTGGTGGCAGGGGGCACCGCACACGGCTAAGGAACGATCTCAAGGATCAACTTGTGTGTCTATGGGGTGCCCCTACCCCTGTATATAAAGGATGGAGGAGGAGGAGGCCGGCCAAGGCAAAGGTGCGGCCAGGATAAGGAGTCCTACTAGGACTCCAAGTCCTAGTAGGAGTCCACCAAAAGGGGAGGAAGGGAGAAGGAATAGGAGGAGAAGGAGAGGTGGCCGGCCCCCTCTTCCCTAGTCCAATTCGGACCAAAGGGGAGGGGGGGCGCAGCATCCTTTTCCTCTTCCCACTAAAGCCCATCAAGGCCCATTACTTCTCCCGTAACTACCCGGTACTCCGAAAAATACCCGAATCACTCGGAACCTTTCCGATGTCCGAATATAGTCGTCCTACATATCGATCTTTACGTCTCGACCATTTCGAGACTCCTCGTCATGTCCCCGATCTCATCCGGGACTCCGAACTCCTTCGGTACATCAATACTCATAAACTCATAATATAACTGTCATCGAAACCTTAAGCGTGCGGACCCTACGGTTCGAGAACAATGTAGACATGACCGAGACACGTCTCCGGTCAATAACCAATAGCGGGACCTGGATGCCCATATTGGCTCCTACATATTCTACGAAGATCTTTATCGGTCAGACCGCATAACAACATACGTTGTTCCCTTTGTCATCGGTATGTTACTTGCCCGAGATTCGATCGTCAGTATCCAATACCTAGTTCAATCTCGTTACCGGCAAGTCTCTTTACTCGTTCCGTAATTCATCATCTCACAACTAACATATTAGTTGCAGTGCTTGCAAGGCTTATGTGATGTGCATTACCGAGAGGGCCCAGAGATACCTCTCCGACAATCGGAGTGACAAATCCTAATCTCGAAATACGCCAACCCAACATCTACCATTGGAGACACTTGTAGTACTCCTTTATAATCACCCAGTTACGTTGTGACGTTTGGTAGCACCCAAAGTGTTCCTCCGGTAAACGGGAGTTGCATAATCTCATAGTCATAGGAACATGTATAAGTCATGAAGAATAGCAACAGCAACATACTCAACGATCGGGTGCTAAGCTAATGAAATGGGTCATGTCAATCAGATCATTCAACTAATGATGTGACCTCGTTAATCAAAAAACAACTCTTTGTTCATGGTTAGGAAACATAACCATCTTTGATTAACGAGCTAGTCAAGTAGAGGCATACTAGTGACACTCTGTTTGTCTATGTATTCACACATGTATTATGTTTCCGGTTAATACAATTCTAGCATGAATAATAAATATTTATCATGATATAAGGAAATAAATAATAACTTTATTATTGCCTCTAGGGCATATTTCCTTCAGTCTCCCACTTGCACTAGAGTCAATAATCTAGTTCACATCGCCATGTGATTTAGCAGCAATAGTTCACATCACCATGTGATTAACACCCATAGTTCACATCGTCATGTGACCAACAAGCAAAGGGTTTACTAGAGTCAGTAATCTAGTTCACATCTCTATGTGATTAACACCCAAAGAGTACTAAAGTGTGATCATGTTTTGCTTGTGAGATAATTTTAGTCAACGGGTCTGTCACATTCAGATCCGTAAGTATTTTACAAAATTCTTTGTCTATAATGCTCTGCACGGAGCTACTCTAGCTAATTGCTCCCACTTTCAATATGTATCCAGATTGAGACTTTTAGATTCATCTGGATCAGTGTCAAAAACTTGCATCGACGTAACCCTTTACGACGAACCTTTTTGTCACGTCCATAATCGAGAAACATATCCTTATTTCACTAAGGATAATTCTGACCGCTGTCCAGTGATCTACTCCTAGATCACTATTGTACTCCCTTGCCAAATCAGTGCAGGGTATACAATAGATCTTGTATACAGCATGACATACTTTATAGAACCTATGGCCAGGGCATAGGGAATGACTTTCATTCTCTTTCTATCTTCTGTCATGGTCGGGCTTTGAGTCTTACTCAATTTCATACCTTGTAACATAGGCAAGAAACTCTTTCTTTGACTGTTCCATTTTGAACTACTTCAAAATCTTGTCAAGGTATGTATTTGTTGAATAAACTTATCAAGCGTCTTGATCTATCGCTATAGATCTTGATGCTCAATATGTAAGCAGCTTCACCGAAGTCTTTCTTTGAAAAACTCCTTTCAAACACTCCTTTATGCTTTACAGAATAATTCTATATTATTTCCGATCAACAATATGTCATTCACATATACTTATCAGAAATGCTGTAGTGCTCCCACTCACTTTCTTGTAAATACAGGCTTCACCGCAAGTCTGTATAAAACTATATGCTTTGATCAACTTATCAAAGCGTATATTCCAACTCCGAGCTGCTTGCACTTGTCCACAGATGGATCGCTGGAGCTTGCACATTTTGTTAGCACCTTTCGGATTGACAAAACCTTCTAGTTGCATCGTATACAACTCTTCTTTAGCAAATCCATTAAGGAATGCAGTTTTGTTTATCCATTTGCCAGATTTCATAAAATACGGCAATTGCTAACATGATTCAGACAGACTTAAGCATAGATACGAGTGAGAATATCTCATCGTAGTCAACACCTTGAACTTGTCGAAAACCTTTTGCGACAATTCTAGCTTTGTAGATAGTAACACTACTATCAGCGTCCGTCTTCCTCTTGAAGATCCATTTATTTTCTATGGCTTGCCGATCATCGGGCAAGTCAACCAAAGTCCATACTTTGTTCTCATACATGGATCATATCTCAGATTTCATGGCTTCAAGCCTCTTTGCGGAATCTGGGCTCACCATCGCTTCTTCATAGTTCGTAGGATCATCATGATCTAGTAGCATGACTTCCAGAACAGGATTACCGTACCACTCTGGCGCGGATCTTACTCTGGTTGATCTACGAGGTTCAGTAGTGTCTTGTTCTGAAGTTTCATGATCATCATCATTAGCTTCCTCACTAGCTGGTGTAGGTGTCACAGAAACATTTTTCTGTGATGTACTACTTTCCAATAAGGGAGCAGGTACAGTTACCTCGTCAAGTTCTACTTTCCTCCCACTCACTTCTTTCGAGAGAAACTCCTTCTCTAGAAAGGATCCATTATAAGCAACGAATTTCTTGCCTTAGGATCTGTGATAGAAGGTGTACCCAACAGTCTCCTTTGGGTATCCTATGAAGACATATTTCTCCGATTTGGGTTTGAGCTTATCAGGATGAAACTTTTTCTCATAAGCATCGCAACCCCAAACTTCAAGAAATGACAACTTTGGTTTCTTGCCAAACCATAGTTCATAAGGCGTCGTCTCGACGGATATAGATGGTGTCCCCTTTTTAAGGTGAATGCAGCTGTCTCTAATGCATGACCCCAAAAACGATAGTGGTAAATCGGTAAGAAACATCATAGATTGCACTATATCCAATAAAGTACGGTTATGACGTTCGGACACACCATTATGCTGTGGTGTTCCAGGTGGAGTGAGTAGTGAAACTATTTCACATTGTTTTAACTGAAGACCAAACTCGTAACTCAAATACTCTTTTCGACGATCAGATCATAGAAACTTTATTTTCTTGTTACGATGATTTTCCACTTCACTCTGAAATTATATGAACTTTTCAAATATATCAGACTTCTATTTCGTTAAGTAGATATACCCATATCTGCTCAAATCATCTGTGAAGGTCAGAAAATAATGATACCCGCTGCAAGCCTTGAATATTCATCGGACCACATACATCAGTCTGTATGATTTCCAACAAATCTGTTGCTTGCTCCATTGTTCCGGAGAACGGCGTTTTAGTCATCTTGCCCAAAAGGCATGGTTCGCAAGCATCAAGTGATTCATAATCAAGTGATTCCAAAATCCCATCAGCATGGAGTTTCTTCATGTGCTTTACACCAATATGACCTAAACGGTAGTGCCACAAATAAGTTGCACTATCATTATTAACTTCGCATCTTTTGGTTTCAATATTATGAATATGTGTATCACTAAGATCGAGATCCAATGAACTATGTTCATTGGGTGTGTAACCATATAAGGTTTTATTCATGTAAACAGAACAACAATTGTTCTCTAACTTAAATGAATAACCGTATTGCAATAAACATGATCAAATTATATTCATGCTCAACGCAAACACCAAATAACACTTATTTAGTTTCAACACTAATCCCGAAAGTATAGGGAGAGTGCGATGATGATCATATCAATCTTGGAACTACTTCCAACACACATCGTCACCTCGACTTTTACTAGTTTCTGTTTATTCTGCAACTCCCGTTTCGAGTTACTACTCTTAGCAACTGAACCAGTATCAAATACCGAGGGGTTGCTATAAACACTAGTAAAGTACACATCAATAACATGTATATCAAATATACTTATGTTCACTTTGCCATCCTTCTTATCCGCCAATCACTTGGGGTAGTTCCGCTTCCAGTGACCAGTCCCTTTGCAGTAGAAACACTTCGTCTCAGGCTTAGGATCAGATTTGGGTTTCTTCACTTGAGCAGCAACTTGCTTGCCGTTCTTCTTGAAGTTCCGCTTCTTCCCTTTGCCCTTTTCTTGAAACTAGTGATCTTGTCAACCATCAACACTTGATGTTTTTCTTGATTTCTACCTTCGTTGATTTCAGCAGCACGAAGAGCTTGGGGTTTGTTTCCGTTATCCCTTGCATATTATAGTTCATCACGAAGTTCTACTAACTTAGTGATGGTGACTAGAGAATTCTGTCAATCACTATCTTATCTGGAAGATTAACTCCCACTTGATTCAAGCGATTGTAGTACCCAGACAATCTGAGCACATGCTCACTAGTTGAGCGATTCTCCTCCATCTTTTAGCTATATAACTTGTTGGAGACTTCATATCTCTCAACTCGGGTATTTGCTTGAAATATTAACTTCAACTCCTGGAACATCTCATATGGTCCATGACGTTCAAAAACGTCTTTGAAGTCCCGATTCTAAGCTGTTAAGTATGGTGCACGAAACTATCAAGTAGTCATCATATTGAGCTAGCCAAACGTTCATAACGTCTGCATCTACTCCTGCAATAGGTCTGTCACCTAGCGGTGCATCAAGGACATAATTCTTCTGTGCAGCAACGAGGATAAACCTCAGATCACGGATCCAATCCGCATCATTGCTACTAACATCTTCAACACAATTTTCTCTAGGAACATATCAAAATAAACACAGGGAAGCAACAACGCGAGCTATTGATCTACAACATGATTTGCAAAATACTACCAGGACTAAGTTCATGATAAATTTAAGTTCAATTTAATCATATTACTTAAGAACTCCCACTTAGATAGACATCCCTCTAATCCTCTAAGTGATCACATGATCCAAATCAACTAAACCATAACCGATCATCACGTGAGATGGAGTAGTTTTCAATGGTGAACATCGTTATGTTGATCATATCTACTATATGATTCACGCTCGACCTTTCGGTCTCCGTGTTCCGAGGCCATATCTATATATGCTTGGCTCGTCAAGTATAACCTGAGTATTCCGCGTGTGCAACTGTTTTGCACCCATTGTATTTGAGCGTAGAGCCTATCACACCCGATCATCACGTGGTGTCTCAGCACGAAGAACTTTCACAACGGTGCATACTCAGGGAGAACACTTCTTGATAATTTAGTGAGAGATCACCTTATAATGCTACCGTCAATCAAAGCAAGATAAGATGCATAAAAGGATAAACATCACATGCAATCAATATAAGTGATATGATATGGCCATCATCATCTTGTGCTTTGTGATCTCCATCTCCGAAGCACCGTCATGATCACCTTCGTCACCGGCGCGACACCTTGATCTCCATCGTAGCATCGTTGTCGTCTCGCCAATCTTATGCTTCCACGACTATCACTACCGCTTAGTAAGAAAGTAAAGCATTACATCGCGATTGCATTGCATACAATAAAGCGACAACCATATGGCTCCTGCCAGTTGCCGATAACTTGGTTACAAAACATGATCATCTCATACAATAAAATCAGCATCATGCCTTGACCATATCACATCACAACATGCCCTGCAAAAACAAGTTAGACGTCCTCTACTTTGTTGTTGCAAGTTTTACGTGGCTGCTACGGGCTTAAGTAAGAACTCATCTCACCTACGCATCAAAACCACAACGATAGTTCGTCAAATAGACTCTGTTTTAACCTTCTCAAGGACCGGGCGTAGCCACACTTGGTTCAACTAAAGTTGGAGAGACAGTCTTCCGCAAGCCATCTATGTTCAAAGCACGTCGAGGGAACCGGTCTCGCGTAAGAGTACGCGTAAGGTTGGTCCGGATCGTCTCGTCCAACAATACCGCCGAACCAAAGTATGACATGCTGGTAGGCAGTATGACTTGTATCGCCCACAACTCACTTGTGTTCTACTCGTGCAAATAACATCAAACCATAAAACCTAGGCTCGGATGCCACTGTTGGGGAACGTAGTAATTTCAAAAAATTTCCTACGCACACGCAAGATCATGGTGATGCATAGCAACGGAGGGGAGAGCCTGATCTACGTACCCTTGTAGATCACAACGGAAGCGTTGACACAACGTAGAGGAAGTAGTCGTACGTTTTCTTCCCGGTCCGACCGATCAAAGCACCGTTACTCCGGCACCTCCGAGTTCTTAGCACACGTTCAGCTCGATGACGTTCCTCGGGCTCCGATCCAGCAAAGCGTCGAGGAAGAGTTCCGTCAGCACGACGGCGTGGTGACGATCTTGATGTACTACTGACGCAGGGCTTCGCCTAAGCACTGCAATGGTATGATCGAGGTGGAATTTGGTGGCAGGGGGCACCGCACACGGCTAAGGAACGATCTCAAGGATCAACTTGTGTGTCTATGGGGTGCCCCTGCCCCTGTATACAAAGGATGGAGGAGGAGGAGGCCGGCCAAGGCAAAGGTGCGGCCAGGATAGGGAGTCCTACTAGGTCTCCAAGTCCTAGTAGGAGTCCACCAAAACGGGAGGAAGGGAGAAGGAATAGGAGGAGAAGGAGAGGTGGCCGGCCCCCTCTTCTCTAGTCCAATTCGGACCAAAGGGGAGGGGCGGGGAGCGCAGCATCCTTTTCCTCTTCCCACTAAAGCCCATCAAGGCCCATTACTTCTCCCGTAACTACTCGGTACTCCGAAAAATACCCGAATCACTCGGAACCTTTCCGATGTCCGAATATAGTCGTCCAATATATCGATCTTTACGTCTCGACCATTTCGAGACTCCTCGTCATGTCCCCGATCTCATCCGGGACCCCGAACTCCTTCGGTACATCAATACTCATAAACTCATAATATAACTGTCATCGAAACCTTAAGCGTGCGGACCCTACGGTTCGAGAACAATGTAGACATGACCGAGACACGTCTCCGGTCAATAACCAATAGCGGGACCTGGATGCCCATATTGGCTCCTACATATTCTACGAAGATCTTTATCGGTCAGACCGCATAACAACATACGTTGTTCCCTTTGTCATCGGTATGTTACTTGCCCGAGATTCGATCGTCAGTATCCAATACCTAGTTCAATCTCGTTACCGGCAAGTCTCTTTACTCATTCCGTAATACATCATCTCACAACTAACATATTAGTTGCAGTGCTTGCAAGGCTTATGTGATGTGCATTACCGAGAGGGCCCAGAGATACCTCTCCGACAATCGGAGTGACAAATCCTAATCTCGAAATACGCCAACCCAACATCTACCATTGGAGACACCTGTAGTACTCCTTTATAATCACCCAGTTACGTTGTGACTTTTGGTAGCACCCAAAGTGTTCCTCCGGTAAACGGGAGTTGCATAATCTCATAGTCATAGGAACATGTATAAGTCATGAAGAATAGCAACAACAACATACTCAACGATCGGGTGCTATGCTAATGAAATGGGTCATGTCAATCAGATCATTCAACTAATGATGTGACCTCGTTAATCAAATAACAACTCTTTGTTCATGGTTAGGAAACATAACCATCTTTGATTAACGAGCTAGTCAAGTAGAGGCATACTAGTGACACTCTGTTTGTCTATGTATTCACACATGTATTATGTTTCCGGTTAATACAATTCTAGCATGAATAATAAACATTTATCATGATATAAGGAAATAAATAATAACTTTATTATTGCCTCTAGGGCATATTTCCTTCATTCGGGCCCCGCGAAAGATCGTCCGGTAATAGCCCTACATGCTGTTTGTGGCTAGATATCATTATTCTCATGAAGGAGTCGCCGTAAACCGATTCTCCTAGTTGTGTCTAGCCCTAGAGATTGTTTCTTCTTGCTTGTAACTTGTCCCTCTTTGGGGAGCCCTGCCCCTCCTTATATAAGTTAGAGGGGCGGGTTACATGTGGAGTCCTATTAGGACTAGAATTACTCGATTACAAGTGGAGTCCTAGTCTTGCTTGCTTTGTAGGAGAATATCCCTTATACTTTCGTCTTAAACCGGACCACCATTAACCTAAACCGGCCTTCTGGGCCTTGGGCATTGTCATCCATCTGTCCCACCCGCCGGGTTACTAGTGAATCACAATGTTCAGTCAGGTTGCTTGTAGACCGTCTGGCCAGTGCGGGTCGCCGGTGAATCGCCAAGTCTGGCCGGGTTATACTTCCGGCCGGGTTACGCTGCGGGGTATATCACACAAAACTCTCGCTTTCGCAGCCCGACTTGTATTTATCTCACAAACATTTATCGACTAGCTAGCCTCTAGATAGGTTTATACACCCGCACACTCGTGCTTCCACCATCGCATACATGTCTCTCTCCCGCTCCTCGTATCTATGTAGATTTTTCTTCCCTTCTTGAGACACGCCCTCTCGATCGTGCACACACACACTATCGCCTCATTTTAAGTTGATACCTATCGCACTCACACTCCTTGTGTCTTTGTCACACATGCTCTCCGTCCTCCTCCACTCTCCCTCTCTCTCACACACACATGGGCTTTTTGCAACAACTAGCAAGATGCCGATGCGTTGCACGGAACATCAAGACACATTTGTATGAGTAGTTTATCTTGTGGGGGAAAAGGATGAACGAGGGAAGGCCTTATTTGCAAATGTCGAGAGGGGTATGGATATCTTTTTCCAAAATTGCCATAGTTTCCTTCCTATCCGTCAAATATAGATCGGACGGCCTATATTGCTGGATGGCAGGCACACGATCATCACCGACAATGCTTTTTATAAGAGTAGGGATAAAAAATAGAGTTGGTGATGATGGTGGGCCTGCCATCCTGCAATGTAGGTCGTCCGATTTATATCTGACAGATAGGAAGGAAAATATGGCAATTTACCCGCACTCTTCACCACATTTGCGGATAAGGCCTTCCCTCGTTCATCATTTTCTCCCATAAGATCTTGATGTTCCGTGCAATGCACGGGCATCTTGCTAGTAAGAGTAGAAATTAGACATATAACACTTCTCGAATCTTGAAACCAACAGTATTCCTCCCTTATCTCATCAAAACCGCCAAAGGAAAGTATTTTGAGTGAAACAGAACATATTTTTAGTGATATACGTATTTCGCAACTAGACTTTTTTTCTATCAAATCGGTGAATACGTATTAATCTACTTTGATCGTGTGGCAACGCATTGGCACATTGCTAGTAGTTATTATAATTTTTTGGACACCAGACAAACGGTGGAGTACATATACGAAAAGAAGAGGCACACGCACGCAGTCGGCCTCTCGCTATCTCACACACATGAGTGCTACGTAAAGGCGACGTTAACAAATAAACCCTAAAACCCTAGGTGCACGATTGCTACATTTGCGGGTACCGGGTACGTGGTGGAGCACCTTTGTAGGAATAGTCAGCTCGCATGATAATTTGATCCGTAGGAGTTGATGGTCGGGACCACAGGTGAACGACTTGGAGCGCGGTGGCTCTCTAGTTGCCACAGATCGAGTAGCCACGTTTAAAATATCGTTTTTAGCAGGGTTAAGAGTTCCAATTTTCAATGGCGTGTTATAAGTAGTAAGTAGTTTTTAGAATGATTGGAAAACGAGATTTTGTTATACCTCCATTCTGGTTTACTAGTCCCCATCGTACTTTGGGTCAAAGTTTGTCCACAAATTTTACTTGTAAAATGTGAATGGAAAATGAGATTTTTTTTATACCCAAACAAAAAAGGACCGGAGGGAGTGATTGCTCTGACACGGACGCGACCTCTCATAGCGCAGGCATTGAACCGGCGCGCCGACCAAGAGGGCCGCACTCGCTGTCGGCCCGGCTGAGCACGCCTCCTCGCCGCGTGCAACCAGCTTAAGACTGCCCCGCCTGTCTTCATTGAATCTGCGTGTATGCCGGCAAAACATCCTTCCGTGAGCCGGCATGGCATTTTAGAACACAAAAAATGACTAAAATATAATTAATTTACGCATGGTCTTGACTTGTTTTGCTCGCACTGGTAGCAGGAACTAATAAAGGATTTTCTTTATTTATGACTCTCACATTTTTTGGCTTTGAAGTGAATCATGGTTGTGGGCATTATGTATGAATGTGCAGATATCTGTGAACATGAGTTTGAGGTGGAAGTTGAGCTTGGAATATCAGGCTTGCGCGTGAACTATACCATGTCTAATGCTTCGTCTGTTATTGTTTTGAAACTAATTGCTGTTATTACATGACCCAAAAAACATGTTGTGCCACATCAGTAGATGCACGGACATCACAACAGGCATGCTGACTGGATAAACATTTGAACCTAGCTATTATGAAGGAAATTTTGTATTGACAACAGTTTTAGATAGCAGGAGACGCCTAGCCTGCTCTGCCTCTGCTAGCTTATTTATGGCTTCTTCCATCTCTGCTTTGGCTTGGGTGAAGAGAGCATCCGATTTCTCTTTTCGCTTCTGCAGGAACTTAGCTACATTCTCAAGGGCTGTTGCATGCTTTTTTCAGCCTTTACTAATGCCACGAGGACACGAACAGCTGACGACTCTACCTGGCTTGTGTGTAATCCAGCATCATCTAGGAATTTGCACCTTGTCTCTAATCTAGCATCATTAGGGAACTGACACCTTGTGTGTAATCCAACCTCATTTTGGAAACATGATCTAGAGGTTGACCATACTTCCCTCCTCACAGGAACTGCATCCTGACATGAAGTTACTTCTTTTTTACGTCAATACTCAGAGCAACCTAGATCCATTTAGTCGAACCCAGATAAACAGAACTCGGAGAAGTGAATTCAAAAGGAAAAATAAAAATAAAAACATACTACAAGGTGAGAACACCCACTTCCTACATCAAGCTAAAAATGAAATAATTAGGATGATTAAGTATCTTTTATTACACATTGAAGAACACCACGCTTAAGAGAAACAGAAACTACAACATATACACATCGAAGAACACGAGGCTACACGAAAGTAATTGAAAGGGTGTTACTTACCAAACCTTGTTTTACAGGTTCGGTGCAGCTCCTCTTTAACTTGCCATGCTCCTTGAAGATGTGCCGAATATCCTGTGTTTTGTCTTCATTGCTCCTCTGCATGTTCGCACTCGTGGTTTTATAATCTCAACATGGCAAGAAAAATATACTACTAGTAATACTCGCGCATCTCGTGGGCAACATTAAAGCACTCGTCTGCCATGTTAGAGCATCTCCAATAGAATCGCAACGCGTGGCACTTTAAAAAAGCGTTTATAGTGCAGAGATCGAGAAGTAGATACTAGATAGTAGAGGATAGTTCTCATCATAGATAGATAGAAAAAGATAATTCAACTACTCCTCATCGTCCGACTCCTCCTCGGTGATGTCCTCCTCCGACGTATGACTGTAGGCGTGAAGATACCGATGGTCGTCGGATTCCCAGGGCGACGCTGCTCCTAGCCTCATGTTGAATTGAGCGTCCTCTTTTCGCCTACGCTTGTCCTTGCGATAGGCGGCTCACTCCGTCCTCCACTTATCCCTCTCCGCCCTCCTTTGCGAGTAGAACTGGCGCTCGTTGATGATGTCCTGCGGGAAGTATTGGCGCCACAGCGCCATGGCTTCCTCGTCCATCTCGGTGATGCCGAGACGGTGCTCCCGCCTCCGGTTGTCGTGACGATCCTCATCGGTACTAAGCCGCGGCAGAGGATGGAGCTCCTGCGCCTGCTCCCGTGTCGGCACGTTGGGGAAGTTCAATGTTCTATGAGGCCACCGGACGCGCCACACAGCCACGTCGTATGCGCGGGCGGCCTCGTTGGCGGTGTCGAAATTGCCGAGGCCGAGGCGCATCCCACGGAATCGGAGCTCGTCGGAGAAGCCACCGGAGGGGCACGTGGGGATGCCGCGGTATCCTCAAGTTTCCCGGTGATGCGGCAGCATGGTGGCGCGGCGGCGGCGAGGCGAAAAAGAGCGGGGAGAGAGTGGTGGCGAGGCACAGAGCGGGGAGAGAGCGGTGGCAAGGCACAAAGCGGTGGGAGGGTGTTGGATTTTATAAAGTGCGACGGACGTCGCGCGCCAAAACTAGCACACGCCCGGCCGCTTTTTCCTGCACGCGCGATCCTTTCCCGATGTCTCTGCTATCTCTACTCTCTTCTCTACTGTTATATTTATTTTATATGTTATATTTAATATTTATCTCTACTTCCTTTACTGTGTACTTTTTTCTCTATACTTTTTTGCTTGCAATATAGGCCATCCGATTTATATCTGACAGATAGGAAGGAAACAAATGGGAATTTTGCAAAAAGATACCCATACCCCTCTCCAGATTTGCAAATAAGGCCTTCCCTCGTTCATCCTTTTCTCGCACAAGATAAACTACTCATACAAATGCATCTTGATGCGTGCAACGCATGGGCATCTTGCTAGTTCTAAAAACCTTTCCATCATTTGCCACACTAGTGGTTGAAGATGAAAAACCTACCCAAGCACAGCGCGATACAGGAGCGACGCACAATTACAAGCTGGTATTCTGTTGGACAATGGAGGCTATAACCAATTACTTTTACGGGAACAATAGCACCTAGGAAATTTGAAGGGTGGGTATGAACAAAATTGGAACTGCACATGTACTGCTTACTGATTCAATACACACATTACCAATCGAGGAGGAGAACGATGGTCGCGGCGGCCTCTATGAGTCATGGTCGGCAACGGGAGTCAGTTAATTGTCCACGACGGTGGTACTTCTGTGCTTGGCGTCGGCTTCTAGGAAGCAGATCCAAGAACGTGGAAGACAATGCCGGGGAAGAGGCTCCGTGTACGACGACGATGGTGGACCAGCTCCAGTGTGGCGTACGAGGTCGTCGATGAGGCAGATGCGCTGCGGTGGACGAGTGCGTTGATGTAAAGGGGAGGAGCACGAAGGATGCGGTGCGGTGGAGAAGTCTATTTTGCGGTGGGGATAGAAAATGGGGAGTATTCAGGTGTACTACTCTGGGTGCCGAGGTGGGGTTGGCTAGGTAGGGTGAACCAGAAGTTACGAAAACAGCCCCCTACCAAGCGTCATCCATAGGCCTGTTCCGAAGGCTACGATGGTAACTTCCCACTGCTAGAATCAGGGTCGCGGGAGATTTTCCCGCCGTCCTCAAAATTTTGTGACACTGGACTCTCCGTGTGGCGTGTTGAGTGATTCGGCTAAGCAACTAGCGAGTAGTAGTAGTAAACTCTGCATATTAGGTTTGACCGAAGTGAAACTTCCTAAAATTTTACCAAGTTTATAGAAAAATATAAACATTTACCATAACAATTATGTATGATGTGAAAGTACATTCAATAATGAATCTAATGGTATTTATTTGTTATTGTATATGTTAATATTTTTTGTTATAAGCTTTTTGAGAGTTTAAAAAACTTGACTTTGACCAATGCTAATACGCGGACATAAATAAAAACGGAGGGAGTACACATTTGTTTTCTTAGTTTGTAGTGAACTAATCATTTGTTGAAATTGTGAAATAAATATATTAGGCTATTGACTTCGAATGTAATGGTCTATACAATTCAATAGTTACAATCATTGTCGAATCCCAAGATGTATACAAGGTCTATAGTACTTCACAACATTCTCAAACTCACATAATCCCAGTCAAATGAGAATCTAAATGCATTTCATAGTTATTACTTTGTAGGATGCAACAAAAACAACCATAACTCTACATCAGCCAATATAGAAGCAATATTTTGACATATCCCAATGTGTGAATGAAACGTGCAGAGAGAGCTTTTGAAGGTGGAGCAGATAGGGCTGGAAAGGTTGGATGTATGTGGATGAGAGAGTAGGAGACAACCCTAACGAGACAGAGAGAGAGAGAGATAGAGAGAGAAAGAGAGAGGAAGAAGTTAGGTCTGTGAGAAAGATGGATACATGTAATATACATGATACGCGTGTGCATCTGGATTCTATATACGTGGAAAGAGAAGAGACAACATGTTTGATGAGAGAGCTGGAAAAACATGGACGAGAGGGGAACGATCTCGTGGGTTGAGGGATTGATAATTTTCTGCGGGGGAGAGAGGGATTGGTAATTTTGTGCAAGAGAGAGAGAGAGAGGGTGGCGGGAGGAGTCAGTCAGCCGTCGTCACATCACCCTGCTTCCAAATGACCCCGCATTCTCTAGCACGGTGTGGTCGTTGTCTTCGATGCCCCCTTCAAATATTGAGGTGTTTTGCCTGTTGGGGTGCAAAGAAGCACAAGCGAGAGTGGTCGTCGTATAACCTTGGACGGGGATGACTTGTGTGCTCGGGGGAGTGTGTGTGTGTGTGTGTTGTGCTGCGTGTGTATCTCTCTGTGTGTGTGTGTGTGTGTGTGTGTGTGTGTGCGCGTCAGATATTAAGAGAAAACAAACCTAAGGAGAGAAATGGGTATTCATGAAGAGATTGTGCGGGCCGGGTGAGGGTGTCAAAATGTGGGCGTTGATGCATGTGTTGCATGCGACCGTGCGAGGGACGTACGAATCGAGAGAGATGGTTGTTGTGTTACAGATGCTCCTCTCTCCTTCTCTCTCTCTCTCTCACACACACACACAAGTAAACTAGAAGACCGTTCTCTCATGTATACACAACGTATCGGCATCTTTCTATGTCTCACTCATGCATGATCATTTGCACATTCACACCTCTCTATGTCTGTATCACACGCACACCGTCTCCAAATATCCCTTTCGCCACAACACACATATGGACACATAGACACATTCTCTCTTAGTCACACACACAAAATCAGTATTAAAAAAACTAGGGCGCTCCTAAAACGTCCAAATCCAAATAAACACGAACTGGAGATAAATTCAAATATATGGAAATATTGCAGCGTCAAGAAATTTCACAGGAAAAAAACTTGAGTAATATTCAAGGATTGTTTTCACACACACAAAAAGGTTTGGTGGATGTCCTTCGAGCGCGGCACGGTGACGCACCGTTCGATCGATCGTGTGGCCGCGGTTCACGCGCTTGCATAGGATTCCGTATCGTGGTTGTGGTACTAACTAATAAAAGCGCTGCCTAAGTCTAATGTTTACGTGTACTAGTACAGTTTTCTTTTAAGTTTGACCAACCTTATATATAAAACTAAAGTAAGCTCCCACACGCGCACTCATAATTATGCCAGCGCTCGCCTGCTCCGTCCAACAATTTATCGCCCATCACCGATGTTTCGCCACCATCCCTGTGCCATGAAGCCATAGGCTCGCTCGCTCACGTCATCTGCTGTCCCTCCTCGCGATGGCGCCGCGCTGCCAAGCACGCGGGCAGCTGGGGAGCCGCGTCTATGCATGCAGCGTACAAAGAGGAGGACGAGCGCGTGCTCCAGCACGCCGGCGAGGAGGAACTAGCGTGTCATTGACGTCTCTGCCCTCTTGGAGGAGGCGCGCATCATTGGTGTCGCGGCGGAAGCCGGTCGCGCGTGCTTCGAGCCTGCAAACCGGGTGCGGACATGGAATCTACCTTCGAGACCTTGAATGCCACGTGGATCCTGCAATCTGAAGGAGCAATTTGGGTCAGTCGACTCATGTGAGCCGTTTGATGCAACATGGATGGCTAGAAGGGACTCTTCCACCTCTTCTTCCATCTTCTTCCTTCGCTCCGTTGAACTTCTTTCACAAATCGTCTGACCCAAATTATTCTACTAGTATGAACGTATTTAGTACAACAGGAACACGAAGATATGAGCAGTAGTACCAACTGCAAGAAGGACAGTAGTAAGACATAGTACTAGTACTACTGTACGTACTAAAGAGTTCAAATAACGAGAAAGAACATAAACATAGTTCTGCTGGGTCCTCAGCACAACGCACCCTTGAAAATAAACTAAGAAACTAGTCCGCTTGACACTATATTAGAACGAGCATGAGCGACGGCACTGCCACCTAACCGGAGTCCGAGTCCACGTCCTCGACTTCGTCCTCGTCCCTCTTCCTCTTCCTCTTCGCCGATGCTTCTTTGCTTGAACCAGACACTGGGCTCTGCTTCTTCATCCAACCCTTGTAGATATTTGAACAAAGGTAGGCATCCATTGCTGCGTACAGGATGTGATCTTCATCTAATGTCTTCGACTCCCATGCATGATGAAACTCGTGATGAGGTTTCTTCAGTTTAGCGTACGAAGGATCAATCATGGATGCTGTCACGGTCAGCATTGAAGGTTGAGGTGAGGAAACCAGGCTTGCCTTCTGGAGATCGAAGGGCTGGCCTACAACGAGACCTATCCGACGCAGGACATCCTTGTCATTCTTAAAGCCTAAAGTAACAAATTTCACTCTTTTGTCCTTCAGGAAGTTCTTAAAATCCTGGCATTCAACGTTGGCATGGCACATGTGGTAGACCGAGCAAACGTTATGTACGCAAACCTGGATCATGGCGGGCTTCTTCCTCTCTTCGTCCTTTAGATCCTTCTCTCGTCCCAGGACTGTGGTGTACTCAACATCTAGCCCAGCGACCCACTCATCCGTTGAACTGTTGAATATGCGTAGGAAGCGAGCAAGCCATGCTTTCACCGTCTCGGATCCACGTGTGTAGATGACGATGAACTGATCGCCGTTGATGGCTCTAACCTGGTACTCAGCGGCAACCATGGAGATTTGGGAGGCCATGGATTTTGGAGGAGGGTTAGGAGAAGTTGAACTATTGTACCCCGCAAAAAAAAACTGGGAGCGAAATAATGTGAAAGGACGGGATGACTAGGAGCGAACTGTTGTAAGGTAGAAGACGGGGACGAGTATGGCGTGCAGACGGCGTGGGGATGCTGGCTTGCCCGGTTGATAAACGGCTGCAAGCCCCCAAAGAGTTCTTGAGAACTATGCGGGACCCATATTGTAGGCCTGACGGTATAGCTTCTGCCTGTTCGCATGCCATGCCAGCGCGTGGATGTAACTTCACTTAATGCCGTCAAACGTCGCGCCTCCCATGACCTTCGCCTCCCTCGCGCGGTCGCGCCCTTTGAGACTTCGACCGACTATAAATTAGCAATTTTTTTTGCCTTTTTTTAGACAAGCAATTTTTTTCCTACTCTGCAGATGATACTCCCTCTAGTTCTTTTTACTCCTGTCAACCGTTTGCAAAGTGTTTGACCAAATTTATGCTTTTTTTGAACACCACCTTATATTAGTTAACCAGCCACACCAGTACACTCATTCGATACAGTATTCACCAGACAGGGGGTACGTTATTTACAAGAATACCATCTAATCTATTGTCAAAGCTATACTTAGTGATTAAGTGTGCCATCTTATTGGCCGAACGGCTAATCTTTGACAATTGAAGTTGATCAGCTTCGAGATGCTCAACGCATTCATCTTCAGGTCACGCATAGCAGACCTGTCATAGTCCCCCGATGCCACAAAAGCGCAACCAGTCTCTAAAATTACAGGATTATGAAGATAAATACCTATGTAGAGACCGGCAATGCAAGCCCTAAGCTCCGCTTCCTCCATGCTTCGACAGGCATCAATGAAATCCCACGACCAAATTTATACTAAAAATATCAAGATCTACAATACTGATTTTAATGAGTATAAGAAATAAGTTTTATAACAAGTGTAAAAATATTGATTTGACATTGTGAATGTTGACACATTTTTCGATAAGTCTGTTGAAAGTAGAGGTACCTTGACTTCAGACAAAACTTAAATGCACAATGCAGACTAGTTCCTCCGTCCAGGTGTGTGCCATGTCCTATCTTGTCATCACAACAAGGTTAGCTATTAGAGTACCACTACCTCCCTTCTAGTTTAAAGGGGTCGATTCAAAAATTTCACCTACTCTTACCAAGATAGTAGAGGCGGTGGAATAGTTTTTGAAGTCTGCAATAGTACTCAACTAGTGCTGTCGTTCTTCACAAAAAAATGTGTTTACCAATGCATGCATGAACACTGGTTACTCTAACCCCCTCTTTTCTTTAATTCTTTGCCACATCAACATGTTTTCTATTCCCGTGTGCATGATACCAGCTAAAATACCACCATTATGGCCAACCTTAATCATCGCATGCAATAATTTAGTGCACCTTGAAATATGAACATGTGTGGGGCGTGTATGTTTTTAATGACTTGAGACTATACCTAGCCCGGCATGCAAGATGACTTATTATGCACCGTTCCCCATACCTGCAGGAAGCCCGTTCGTTTCCAAATATTTTCCTCTCCATATGTGGAAACAATATGCCTGTCAAACTCTCCTTCTCCCTCAAGCGGTCCCACCACTCCACCCCGTGTGAAAAAATCTGCATGCATGACTCTCCTGCCCCCACGCTCGTCCAATCTGTTGTGACCAACAATATTTCCACCCCTTCGCTCCCCTGTAATTTACTGCAACAAATATGCCTACGTAGCTACTACTTAACTGCAGGTGCATTGGGTCACTGACACATGGGCCCAACAGGGATCTGGCCCACATGTCAGTGACACAACTGGACCTGCAGTTAAGTCAGTGCAGCAAAGCCCATATCTTAAGTAGCTGTGCCATTGCTCGCTATAAATACTGTGCCTCCCACGACATCGCTATCTCCTCCCCCTCACGTTCATGTTAATCGCTATCTCCTCCCCCTCCCTCTCACCTCGACCACCATGGCATCGCCCCTCCCAAGCCCTACGAGCCCCTCGCTGCACCGCGCGGATGGTCACGTGTCGTTGTTCCGTTCCACGTCGCCACTAGTCGAGGAGGACGCATCAGTGTTCCGCTCCTCGCCGCTACGCGATGCATCGCCGTTCCGTTCCTCGCCGCCACTATTCGAGGAGGACGCGTCGGTGTTCTGCTCCTCGCCGCGACGCGTCGAGGTGGACGTGTCGGTGTTCCCAATCTCGAGAGCACGCGCGCCGGAGGACGCGTCGGCTCCCCGCTACGAGGAGAACGCCGCGGTGCCCGCGGAGCCCCCCAGCCTTGAGGAGCTTTGGAAAGAAATGGACGTCGCCTTCTGGGAGGCTTTGCCTGCAGCAGAGCACGCCAAAATAGAGGCAGAGAAGAAGGCTGAGGAAGAGAAGCGCATGGTGGAACAAGCTGCCTGGGAGGCCTATGTCGCCTCCGAGAGAGTCAGGCAATTGGCTCTTTGGCAGAAGGCTTGTGCGAGGGCCGTGAGGGTGGCGGAGGACGCCCGTGCCGACGCCCTGAGTGCAGTCGGGCCAAAACGCCTCATCTACACTTGGCGGTATGTGGACCGGGTGCACGCCTCCAGCAAGGAGGAGTACGTGTTGGCACCGGATCACCACACGGGTGAGATCGCGCTCACCTGCCGGCAAGCCGCTAATCAGTACCTCGTGAGTTGTGAGGCTGAGGAAGAGGCATTGTGTTGGCGCGCTGGGAAACGGCCGTGCACCAGGGCACTCGTGGCGCGCCGCAAGCGCTCCTGCGAGCATAGTGGCTTTTACGAGGAGTGTAATTTTTGTTTCGTAAGGCGATCTCATTAGTTTTGGGATGCAAATGATAAATCCCGAACGTTCAGGAATTTTTAGCGTCCTTAATTAAGTACGTAAAAGGGAATGTTCGGAAACCTTGTGTATTCATAAGCATTTTGCAACTACGTCCATATAGCACAAACTTTACTATATACTATCGCACTACACGTCTCTCTCGATATATGCTTGCAGACTGTGCTACTCCCTCCGTCCAGGTCAATAAGTCATCTTTGGTTGTGCACCGTGACCAAGAAGGAGGGAAGACTTATACACCTAGACGATGCGGTTTTTGTAAAAGTAGAAAAACAACACTAGTCAAGCTTGTGAAACGATTCAATGCAAAACAAATGCAAAAATGCTCATTTCATTGTTTACTTTTAGCTTCGTTCTCTGTGGTTATTTCTCTGTCATACTTTGTACGGAGTATCTCACTGGTTGGAAAGGCATGCAAATTCCCAAACCGCTTCCTACACCCTATATCGAATTTTTTGCCTAACAAGTTCTGTCGTGCAATTGGAATTCCAACTTGAGTACTACTACTAGTAGGAGTACCAGGGGCCAGTTCTTTTAGGCTTATAGATTAGTAATCCCATAACTACTACCTCCATCCTGGTTTATTTGTCCCCATTGTAATCTGAGTCAAATTTTGATCATAAATTTAACTAATGAAATGTTAGTGCATGTCACATGCACTACTCCATTCGTCTAGGTGAGTAATTCATCTTAGGCTGTGCACCGTTACCAAGGAGGAGGAGAAAATGAGAAACATTAATGTTTATTTGTCAATTAATAGTATTGCATGGAAGGAACTAACCGCTGCATGTCGTTTTTGATATCTCAAGTCATTAAAAGCATGCACATTCTTTATCTCTTATTGGTTGATATCTCAAGAAACAAGAAACGAGGTAGAAGTTAATGCACCACGCATAAGTGTTTTTGGATTATTTGGTTTTCGTAAGATGACTTACACACCTAGACGGAGGGATTACAATGGTGAGGAATAAACCAGTTAAATCTTTGTTAAAATTTAGCACAAATTACAATGGTGATGAATAAACCAGGACGGAGTAGTAGTTTAGAAGCCCGAATAAATGAGTGAGGCACCTTATTGTTACTCTCCACTGTGACTAGTCTTGTGGGAAAAGATGGGAAAGCCGCCAAAAGAACTGTCCCTAGGAGTAGTAGCTACGGATCGAGTGTGCGAGATGAGCCGGAGAAAGTAAATGCAGAGAGATGAAATGCAAAAAAGACGGAGGGATTTGATGGTTGCTTGTCCGTTTATTTTACCAGGCCACTTATTACTGGGAGTGGTTGGGTTTTGTGATATGACGGCTTTATTGCCGCGCCACGAGCAGGGTGAGAGGTGAGACTCCCGTGCAGCGCCACCCTCTATACTTGTACTACATCGGTCGTGGTTTATTAGTCCCCCATTGAATTTGACTGAAGATTTAACTCACAAAATGTTTGTGCATGTCAACAAAAACTATATCATTGGATTCGTATTTGAACATAGTTTTGAATGATATAATTTTAGGTGACATGCATCAGCATTTATCGTACTATATATAATGTTAGTTCAATTTTTGGTCGTACTAATCTACAGTAGTAAGGTGCCCGTGCGTTGCACCCAAGAGTGAAATGCATTGATCGGGCAGTTGTTTATTTTGACAAGGGATGTGGGGGTCATCTCATGTGTAACGGGTATCAATAGGTTTCCTTGGATATTATTTCATCTCTAGAGCTCACAAGCATCCAGGTAAAATAGATAAAAAGGTATCTTTTGCAAACAAAAGCGTTCAACTATTCAACCTACATCCAAATCTTGTGAAGAAATAACAATTATTGTGCTTTGCAAGAAATGATCTATAAGAATTAGTTTTTGAATATCGACTGTTATACATGTTGGCTACAGATGGCATGGCTCTTTCTTATAGTCAAAAGTTGGCTATACTATTAAGTAATATTAACCATGCCCTTATACACCTAGACGGAGGGATTAAATCAGGATGACTTGCAAGCGGGCAGAGGAGATGTAAGAAATGGTTCATCGTAAGTCTTTCACCAGTACTATAGTAAAAATTCATACATGGAAGATTCTAGACTAAACCATAAACGGATACAGTTTTATTCATGAGCGATACTCCAACAGAGCAAGATCCTGCATGGAAGTCTCCACATGCTTAGACAGCGGATTACATTGAGCGAAGACTAATGATCAACATTTAACTTGATAATGCGTATGTCCAGGTGAACCTCCTTGGAGTCCTCGTGCACCGCGTCGGCGGGTATAGGATGCCATGGGTTTTCCATGTCCACATTGGCGGGATAGTCCCACCTCCCTAGAGTCCAAGTCCGTTCGATGAGGTCGGTGTCGCCGCCCACGCGACCCGGAGGGGTAGTAACACTGACCACGCGCCCGTACATCGGCCTCGTGTCAGTGTCAGCGTCAACGGCATCGCCCCTGACGCACATTACAGAGACGGGGCGGCGGCCTGCGCGGGCCTCGCCGGTGCCCACGATCAAGAGGAAGACACTGTTGTTCTCCTCCGAGACTAGCAGGCGGTGGTGATCCTCCAGCGACTTCGGCATGATGAACGGGTAGCACGTTCGTACTTGATCTTCTGTGCCAAGGGCCAGCAGTGACCGCTGCACGCATCCGTGAGGTGATGCACTATGTCCGCCGGCGAGCCACAAAATGGCATCGGGCACTCATAGCAGTGGACGAAGGGCTCCTTGGAGGCATTGACCAGGCCGTCCATGAAACGGGAGTGGCTGTAGGGGACGTTACGCCAGTTGAATATATAAGCAAGTTACTATGAGATTTAATCCGAATAAGCACAAAATAAATCATGATGCCTATAAGAGAGATGAAACTAATCATGTGGACTAGCATAGTAGTAGGATAAAGAGTACAAACATGAATTCTACCACGATTTCGAACAGGAAGGACAGAAACACATACGGTGCAACGGGAGCAGCACCGTTGGTGTTGAGGTTGTCGCCCATGTCCAAACACCACGTAGACATGGTCTTTGAGAACGCTTCGTAGTCGTTCCACGCTCGGGCATTGATGTTTGTAACTATTTTAGATTAGAATATACTACTCCTCCGGTGCTAGTAGTAGAGCAAAGTCCTACTCTACTACTCTACTAAATCAAGTTAGGGCATAGCATTCTAGGGAGAACCAGTACTGTGATCACTCAAGCAAGCTGCCTGGCATCGACAGGACCCTATGCTGCTGGTATGTGTCTGATAAGTCAAGCGGCGTGTTGTAGTCATCATCACCTGTCCACTTCCCGCAGCACATATTCGCTTCTCCATCTTTGTCTGCGCATAATCTCATCCAATCTTCCATCCCCGCTAAGGCGCCCCCCCCTCGTCTGAAACCCAAGCACTAACAATGGTAGAACTAAGCAGCGTCCACCGAAAGAGTGGCTTGAATTCGCTCCCCACAGAGGTAATCAAGCTCATTGTTTCGCGTGTGGATAATATTAATACCATGCCGCTCGCCGCGTGCTTGTCGGGGCTGTACCGTTTACTGAAAGCCCTTAGGCCGGAGGTTTTTAAGCCAACTCCTTGCTTGCTGATGTCGCCTGATCTTCAGAAACAGTGTGTCATGCAGCATAACGATCGTAGGGTGGCGAACATCAACCCCCTTGACTGCGATCCGATCCCCGTCAGCCTCATCTACATTAACGGTATGTACTGGGTCGGCATGAACATGTCTTGGATGGTGCTCGTCGACGGTCGCAGCAGCTGGATGCTCAAGGAGGTCTACACCCGGCGATTGATCCCCCTTCCTTCGATTAACATTGCACTGCTTTGGCACCGCGGCCCAGAATACTCGGAATCTTACAGTAGCCAACGTGATACCAAGTTTGATTTGCTCAAGGTTGTAATATGCCAAGTGCCCACAAGATCTGCGAATTATAAATACTTTAGGCTAATTGCGTTCTTCTACTGCGGTCTCGCCTATCTGACAGGTCACTACGGTAAGTGGGTAAATCTGCACATCCAACGCAGGATCATACATCCTCCATGGTTCTCTGATCCCATTGAACACAAGGCCTTCATTAACGCTATCGACTCCTTCTATGGCTGGACGTATTGCTGGCCTACTCCAGTCATCGCTACTTTCCTATGATATCATGATGGCTTGCTTATATTACTGTCGACATTTGCTGAAAAAATGTTCATGCTCATAACATGCTATTCTTACGATTGACTAAATCAAGAGCCCTTTTTATTTGACTCCAACTTGATATGATGTTGTAGGCCACCTGGTGTCCCTACCCTTCCTAATCCCAGAACCTTTCGAAGAAAAGTGGCATGGCAGTTGCAGGTGGTTCCTGGCTCAATCAGACCACGGCGAAAGATTGATGATCGTTTGCGCGTACCGGACGTGTTGTTTCGCGGAATACAATTACAGTCACTGCAAGGTCTTTGAGCAGGATCCCAGCTTCTCTGGGCCTTTAGGAATTTTTGACTGGAGGCTGGTAAGTAGCCTTGGTACACGCTCTCTGTTTGTCGGACTGAATTATCTGATTAACCAAGAGATAACCGACGACAAGGATCATGATGGCAGCGCGGTTTCGTTCATCAGGCAAAACTATGTGTACACAGCGTACCGGGGGTCTCTGCATGCACCATACCCTGATATGTGCTGCCACGCTCTGCAGCCCAAAGTAGGAGAGAGGGTCACAAGTATCAGACTTCGACCTACTTGCTGGAGTTTCCCCTGTCAGGCACCCATCTGGTTCAAGCTGTCAGCCAATCTCCGCAGCTTAATAAATAGTAACGTCTTACTGAGCCAGTTAGTTAGATGCGTACACTTGGTGTAGTAGGATCTTTATTTAGTTTGATGCATACACTTGTTCTTTTTTTGGTAGCCCTTTTGTAACGATGGCTGATGTTTGCTTTGGAAGAGAGAGTTGCGTCTTCACTCTTCTGGCCTGCTTACTACTTATGTTGCACCCCCAGCCCTGGTTGTTGCTGCTGCTGTTTTCAATGTACAATCAGTAGTATATTTCGCCCGTTGGTTGAATAAATGTGTTCTTAGAATCACAAACACAATGTTTTGGAAGTCGTTGCATGGTTTGGTACTTTAGTGCCTTGTACCATACGTAGCGCATACTATTTTTTGTACGGAACACATTTTCCACTTGTTGATAACATGCAGCCCACTGATGAAGGCCCAATAGAGAAGCCCATAATTAACTAGAAGGGAGGCTCTCACATGAATCCGGCCCAGGTACACGCTCATGGTCCCCTAAACATAAATAAGTAAATAAATAAATAAATAATGCTAAATGCTCATGCACCAGTTCTTTGGGAAAATAGGTAGCCCAGTATTTGTTTTTGAAGAATACCCAAGCTAGGCCTATTTGTTTTCTCCGAATTACAAAGCTGCAAATCTTTCAAGACGAGAAGAGATGCATTCCGACCTGGATTAAGAGTATGGTCAATATCTGTTAAAAGTAATATCAAAAGGGGTTGAAAATTTCAAAAAATTTATAGCAAATGGGATATAAGTTTTTTTTGTTTTTCTTTGTCACTGATATCTTATACGTATTTCATTGGATTTAACATGACATAGTACTAATTAATTTTTAAATTTGTTTTAGTATGGCTATTAATTTTTGGATTAAGAATATTTTGTTCCCCAGCAAAAATTTGTGAATTTTCAAATTTTCCCACATATTTAGTTAATTTTTTGACCCTGGTACTGACCAGAAAATGGCCAGCAATTCTAAAAATGGAAAACAGGCTGCAATAAATTTCATAGGAATTAGAAAATGAGTAAAAATTATAAAAATAATAGCAAATGTGTTGTACACGCCACAGATTTCGAGGCTGACTTTTTGACGCAAGGCTTTGTCACTGAACACACGATTCTAGCAGCATGACTGTTGGAGGTCCATCAATGGTCGACGTGCTTCTTCAATCTCTGATCTTCCTGCTCCAGCCGCCTAGACTAGCGCCGGCGGGACTGTCTGCTCGCTCCTCTTGTGGCCCGTTGTTATGTCATGCAGGCTTCCCCGGCCCACCCTACTCCCTCCGCACGCAATCAACTGCCTCCTTATTACGCGAGAAAAATGATTCCTCCCACTGACATCTGGGGCGCACCGGTTGGGAGCCCGACCTGTGGGCCTACTAAGTTCACGCGTACGCAGAGCTTGTCAACATAGTCAACAAATGATTCTAGCAGCATTAACCATTGGATTTGAATTGAACGGTCCTGCTGCTTCTTCAATCGCCGCTCTTCTTGCACCAGCCGCCCAAACCAGCGCCGGGGAGAATGCCTGCTCATGCCTCCAGTGGCCGCCTGTGCTGCCGTTGAGGCCTCATCGCCCCTACTACTCCCACCGCTAGCCAGGCCCTGCGGCGACGGCAGCCTCACACAGCAGCCGAACCAGTGAACCCTCGTACTCCTCTCCGCGTGGGCATCCACTGCCGCATATTCCCCTTCCTAAGCCTCGACGTTGTCCACTGCCTTGGTGCTCTCAGTGCGGCGTGGTCAACGTGGTCAACGTCATTCCATCGGAAGAGTATTGTATGTGGAGAGGCCGACAGCTGGGTCCACGACCACAGCCTAGTTTTTTTGTGATTTGCCAAGTAAGTCGCTTTGTCAGGCCTGTTGGGCTGCAAATCTTTCAAGACCAGGAGAGCTTTCATTAGGCTAGACGAGAAAATGGCCCATCAGTAATGAGAAATGGGCTGTACATTTTTAAAATACATCAAACTGCCAATTAGTTTCAAATATCTTTTTTCATTTCGAGATTTTAAATTACATTAATTTTTATGCGTGGAGAATTTGTTGGATTTTATATTGATATACATTTATTTTTAAAATCAGTTTGAATGCGAGTCGAAATTTCGGGATTAAAAACAATTCGTACCGCACCGAAATATGCAAAATTTCGTATAATTTTTTAACCCTGGCCACAATATGGGTTGTGATGCTAACAAAAAGAATATAGGCTCCAAAAAACCTTAATAATTAGCAAATGGGTTGTAAATTATTAGAAATAATGGCAGGTGGGTTGTATTTTGTTTTCCACAGATTTGAGGCTTTCCTAAAAAAAGGTTGATGCACAAGGAGTGACTGTTGGATGGCCATCCAACGGCCGTCGTACTTCTTCAATCTCTACTCTTCCTGCTCCAGCCGCTCAAACAAGCGCCGACAGGACTGCCTGCTCCCTCCTCCCCGCGGCCGGCTCTGCTGCCACGCAGGCCTCACCGCCCCACTGTATTCCCATCGCTGGCCTAGCCATCCCTCTACTCACCCACGCCTGCTGTTATTTTCTAGCGACGGCAGACGAACCAGTAAACCCTTGTATAGTCGTACTCCCCTCCACGTGGGAAATAACTGCCGATTCTTCCATGCCTCCGTGTCGTTCCCTTCCTAGGCCTCGCCGTCGTCCACCGCCGTGGTGCTCTCGGCGCGGCCTGGTCAACATGGTCAATGACCGACATGCATCTGAAGTGGACTGTACGTGGAGAGGCCGACAGCTGGGTCCACGATCGCACGCAAGGAAATGCCTCCTTATTACGCGCAAAATAATGTTTCCTCCACCTGACATCAGGGACCCACCGAAAGGGCCTCTCTATTTCGCGAAAAAAACATTACCGCCACTGACAGCACGGACCCACCAGCTATATCTTCGCACGCAAGGAAGTGCCTCCGTATTACGCCCAAAAAAATGAATACCCCCCTGTTAGATGGGACCCAATATAGTGGCAGGCTGACTTGTGGGCCTACTAAGTTGACGGGGATGGAGGGCTGTGTCAACTTAGTCAATATGCATGATTCTAGCTCCAGTGGTCGTACGATGTCCATCCAACAGCCGTAGTGCTTCTTCAACCTCTGGTCTTCTTGCTCCAGCCGCCCAAACTAGTGCCAGTCGAGTCTCGTGCTCCTGCCTCCCGTAGCCGGCTGCGATGCGGCGAAGGACTCACTGCCCCCTACTACACCCACTGCTAGCCAGGCCATCCCTCTACTCACCCACACCCCCTGTTATTCTGCAGCGACGGAAGCCTCACACCGCTGCGAAGCAGTGAACCCTCGTACTCCTCTACACGTGGGCATCCACTTCCGCGTCTTCCCCGGCTCCACGTCGTCCCCTTCCTAGGCCTCGCCATCGTCCACCACCCTGGTGCTCTCGGCGCGGCGTGGTCAACATGGTCAAGAAACGGCTTCCATCGGACGTGGACTATACGTGGAGAGGCTGACAGCTGGGTTAACGGCCGCAGCAAGGAAGTGCCTCCTTATTACGTGCAAAATAATTATTCCTCCACCTGACAGCGGGGACCCAGCGGACGGGCCACCGTATTTCGCGAAAAAATGTTTCCCCCCTGACTGCTGGGACCCACCAGCTACAGCTTCGCACGCAAGGAAGTGCCTGACAGTCGGGACCCACCTGGTCAAAGCGTATGTAGCATTGTCATTCTGGTCGCGAATGTGTACGTACATATATACTAGTGGATGTAGAGGCGTGCACGTGTCGTAGTAGAGGTGCGCACATAGCTTTTACACATACGTCCAGCGGCCAGGGTGCAAGAAAGAAAATACGGCCACGTATGTGTACATACGGGCGGGGTCTCGAACGCCTACTCGCGCATACGTACGGTCAGGGCTCGTGTACATGGCTGGGTCCGAACGGAGAAACAGCATCGTCGTCGTGTTCATGGGGAGGCAATGAAATGCGTCGTGTTCATGGGGAGGCAACGGACTGCATCGTGTTCATTGGGAGGCAATGGAACGCATGGGAGCCAACCGGCGGGGTCGGAACGGAATGCGTGGTCGTGTTCATCGGGAGGGCTTGGACAGAACAGACGATGGAAACGAGGCCTGGCATACTACAAAATGGAGGAAACATACCTCCTACGTTCGGAACGGGGTCCTGTTGATCGGGAGGGGTGTGGCGTACCGCAAAACGGAGGAAACTGACCTCCTACAGTCGAAACGGGTGTCCTGTTGATTAGGAGGGGTGTGGCGTACCGCAAAACGGACGAAACGGACCTCCTACGGCCGAAATGGGGGTCCTGTTGATCGGGAGGGGTGTGGCATACCGCAAAACAGACGAAACAGACCTCCTATGGTCGAAACGGGGCTCCTGTTCATCGGGAGGGGTGTGGCGTACCGCAAAATGGGACTCCACGGTATACTGTTCATCTCCACCGTCGACCTCCTCCAGTCTCCACGGGCTACCGTCGACCTCCTCCAGCCTCCACGGGCTCCTATTCATCCAGCCTCCACCGCGCGCTACTCCATCAGCTACTGTTCAACCACCCCTCCATGGGCACACTTCCACCGTCTACTGTTCATCCAGCCCTCCACACCACGGGGTCCTGTTCAACCACACGTCCACGGGCACCCCTCCATCGTCTACTGTTCATGCAGCCCTCCACAACACTGGGTCCTGTTTATCCAAAGGCGACGCCACCGCTCACTGTTCATCCAGCCCCCCCCCCCCCACGCAACACTCACTGTTCATCCAATCGATCGGCTTCAATTAGCAGCAGTAGCGAAGGAATCGCTCGATTGCGTTCAGTTAACAGCCTTCGATCGATCACTCGGGTTCAGTAACGCATAGCCTGTGGTGCAATGCTCGGGTTCAGTTAGAGCCCAGCACCTCGCTCGGGTTCAGTTAGATCCAACGCCTCACACACACGTGCATACGTGTACGAGAGAAACGCGCATCGCTCGGCCCCCGACCTCCCACCGTAACCAGGAACTCCCCGAAATTTTCCTCCCCCTCGCTTCTACCACGGTTTTTTCCGTCATGGATGGCCCAACGAATGTCATGCAGCTGCGTCTCTGGCCCGCACAGGATGAAAAGCCCATTTTCTGTCATGATTTTTTGTCATAGAGGTAGGAGCCCACCACATCTATGATGATACCGGGTTTTGTAACAATTATCGTCATAGAAGTGTCATATGTATGACACAAAAAAAATTCGTTCGGCCCAAAATGTCACGGATGTGTCTTTTTTTGTACTACGTGTCGACGCGCTCTAAGTGCCGCCGAACGCTCTGTTCGCGCGTGTTCACTTCCCCCGCCTGCCGTAGCGCGCTAAACTTCGCGACCATCTTCGTCTCAACATCCATAACTCCTCCCTAGTGCTCGCCGACGCCGGAGCTCCCCGCAGCGAGCATGGGCGCGGTCTGGCCAACCCAATAGTGTGGTGCGCACTGTGCTCGTCGCCTTCCCCTCGCTCCTGTGCTCGTCCCCGCTCGCCCACAGTTCCCTCATGAGCTGCGTCGCCTTCTCCCCCTCTCACTGACGCTGCTCATCGCCGGCGCCGTGGACAGGTGTCCACCGACAGAGCCCGAACCCCCTCTCAGCTCGCCTATAAATGGAGCCGCCCCCGGCCTCCTCGAGCACCATCCACCACTCCCACACAACCCACAAGCGAGTAGGAAGCCGTAGCCCGGCCGGGCAGGCCGCGGGCCGCCGTCCTCGTGCTCGAGCTCGCCGGCGATCCCCTCTGGTTGCCACAGTAGCTCCAGCCCATCCCTGGCCAGGGCAACACTTCTAGGGCCTCCGCCTCTCTCTAGTGAAGCCATCTCGTCCACCTGGAGCCCCTGGAGTTGCCTCTGCTCACCGTCTTCTTCATCTCGAACGACCACTGCGTTCTTCCTCCGCTTGCGAGGTTGAATCAGACGCCGTCCGACCACCCCTAGCCACGCTACGGGTACGGGCAGGTGCGCCACCGTCCCCTCTCTCCACCCCTCCCTCTTGTTTTGGCCAAGGAGTCCTCATCGCCGGCGAGAGCTCCGGTGGAGCTGCAACTCCCTCTGTTTCCTTCTTCCACTCCTTCTCACCTGACTAGTGGGGCCCCCTAGTCAGCCAATCTGTACGTGCGTGAAGCGGTACGAGTGGTGGCGCCCTGAGATTTTACGCCTTCGACGTCACCTGATACGTCTCCAACGTATCTATAATTTTTGATTGCTCCATGCTAGATTATCTACTGTTTTGGACATTATTGGGCTTTATTATCCACTTTTATATTATTTTTGGGACTAACCTATTAACCGGAGGCCCTTCCCAGAATTGATGTTTTTTTGCTAGTTTTAGGGTTTCAAAGAAAAGGAAGATCAAACGGACTCCAAACGGAATGAAACCTTTGGGAACGTGATTTTCTCAACAGATAAGACCTGCGAGACTTGGACCCTACATCAAGGCATGTAACAGGAGGCCACGAGGTAGGGGTTGCACCCTACCCTACCAGGCGCGCCCCCACCCTCGTGAGCCCCCTGTTGCTCCACCGACGTACTTCTTCCTCCTATATATATCCACGTACCCCCAAACGATCAGAGAAGGAGCCAAAACCCTAATTCCACCGCCGTAGCTTTCTGTATCCACGAGATCCCATCTTGGGGCCTATTCCGGAGCTCCACCGGAGGCGGCATCGATCGTGGACGGCTTCTACATCAACACCATAGCCCCTGCGATGAAGTGTGAGTAGTTTACCTCAGACCTAGGGGTCCATAGTTAGTAGCTAGATGGCTTCATCTCTATTTTTGGATCTCAATACAACATTCTCCCCCTCTCTTGTGGAGAACTATTCGATGTAATCTTCTTTTTGCGGTGTGTTTGTTGAGACCGATGAATTGTGGGTTTACGATCAAGTTTATCAATGAACAATATTTGAATCTTCTCTGAATTCTTTTATGTATGATTGGTTATCTCTTCAAGTCTCTTCGAATTATCAGTTTGGTTTGGCCTACTGGATTGATCTTTCTTGCAATGGGAGAAGTGCTTAGCTTTGGGTTCAATCTTGCGGTGTCGTTTCCTGGTGACAGTAAGGGTAGCAAGGCACGTATTGTATTGTTGCCATCGAGTATAACAAGATGAGGTTTTCTTCATATTCCATGAGTCTATCCCTGATACATCTCCAATGAATCTACTTTTGCCCTTGTTTTGGACTCTAACTTGCATGATTTGAATGGACCTAACCCGGACTAACGCTGTTTTCAGCAGAATTACCATGGTGATATTTATGTGCAGGAGCACACGTTCTCGGAATGACCTGAAACTTCACGAAGACACTTTTCAGAAAATAAGAAAAATACCTGCCAAAGATGAAGGCCAGGGGGGGCACCACCATGCCACGAGGGTGGGGGTGCGCCCCCTACCTCGTGGGCCCCCTGTTGCCTCTCCGACTCCAACTCCACCTCCATATATTGAGTTTCGGGGAGAAAAAAAACAAGGAGAAGAAATCATTGCGTTTTACGATACAGAGCTGCCGCCAAGCCCTAAAACCTCTCAAGAGGGCTGATCTGGAGTCCGTTCGGGGCTCTGGAGTGGGGAATTCGTCGCCATCGTCATCACCAATTTCATTATGCTCACCGCTATGCATGAGTAATTACATCATAGGCTTGCTGGACGGTGATGGGTTGGATGGGATCTATCATGTAATCGAGTTAGTTTTGTTAGGGTTTGATCCCTAGTGTCCACTATGTTCTGAGATTGATGTTGCTATGACTTTGCTATGCTTAATGCTTGTCACTAGGGCCCGAGTGCCATGATTTCAGATCTGAACCTAATACGTTTTCATCAATATATGAGAGTTCTTGATCCTATCTTGCAAGTCTATAGTCACCTATTATGTGTTATGATCTGTTAACCCCGAAGTGACAATAATCGGGATACTTACCAGAGATGACCGTAGTTTGAGGAGTTCATATATTCACTATGAGTTAATGCTTTGTTCCGGTTCTCTATTAAAAGGAGGCCTTAATATCCCTTAGTTTCTATAAGGACCCCGCTGCCACGGGAGGGTAGGACAAAAGATGCTATGCAAGTTCTTTTCCATAAGCATGTATGACTATATTCGGAATACATGCCTACATTATATCAATGAACTGGAGCTAGTTCTGTGTCACCCTAGGTTATGACCGATACATGATGAACCACATCCGGTATAATTCTCTATTACCGATCCATTGCCTATGAGCTTTCCATATATTGTTCTTCGCTTATTTTCTTTTCCATTGCTATTGCTATCATCACTACAAAAATACAAAAAACATTACTTTTACTACTGTTACCTTTTGCTACCGTTACCACTACTATCATATTACCTTGCTACTAAACACTTTGCTGCAGATATTAAGTTTCCAAGTGCGGTTGAATTGACAACTCAGCTACTAATACTTGAAAATATTCTTTGGCTCCCCTTGTGTGGAATCAATAAATTTGGGTTAAATACTCCACTCTCGAAAACTGTTGCGATCCCCTATACTTGTGGGTTATCAAGACTATTTTCTGGCGCTGTTGCCGGGGAGCATAGCTCCATTCTTTGATTCACTTGGGATATATATATCTGCTTATCATTATGAAGAACTTGAAAGATCCAGGAACCAAGATTTATCCCTCAACTACGAGGGGAGGTAAGGAACTGCCATCTAGCTTTGCACTTGATTCACCTTCTGTTCTGAGTAAGATTGCAACACCTACACCTGCTTCTGCTATTCATTCTGATATGTCGCATGTTATTGATGATGCCACTTCTACTACGCATGATTCTTATGATGAAACTACCTCTATGCCTGATACTACTATGCCACTTAGTGATTTTCTTGATGAACAACTTGCTAGGTCTAGAGAAATTGAAAATATTGAATTTGATGATACTGTTGAAAGTGATGATGAAGAACCACTTGCCATTCCTAAGGGTTATGTTTTTGATCAAGATGCTTCTTTAGCCATTTTACCTTGCAGAAATAGAACTGAACTTAAAAGATTATTACCTAAATGGAGTAAGCAATCTCTAAATGCTAGAATGAAACGTGACGCTGCTCTTTCTACTTCACCTATCTTTGTTACTATTAAGGATTATGAATTCTCTGTTGATCCTGATATAATTACTTTGGTTGAATCCGATCCTTTTCATGGTTATGAATCTGAAACTGTTGTGGCACATCTTACTAAATTGAATGATATAGCCACCCTATTCACTAAAGATGAGAGAACTCGTTACTTTTATATCCTTAAAATATTTCCATTCTCATTAAAGGGTGATGCTAAGATATGGTTTAATTCTCTTGATCCTGGTTGTGTGCGTAGTCCCCAGGATATGATTTATTACATCTCTACTAAATATTTCCTTGCTCATAAGAAACAAGCTGCTTTAAGGGATATATATATAATTTTGTGCAAATTGAAGAAGAGAGTCTCCCACAAGCTTGGGGGAGGCTTCTCCAATTACTTAATATTTTGCCGGATCATCCTCTTAAGAAAAATGAAATACTTGATATCTTTTATAGTGGACTAACCGATGCCTCCAGAGATTACCTCGATAGTTGTGTTGGTTCTGTTTTCAGGGAAAGAACACCGGATGAAGCTGAAATTCTATTGAATAATATGTTGACAAATGAAAATAATTGGACACCTCCAGAGCCAATTCCTGAGCCTATTCCTAAACCAACTCCGAAGAAGAGGAGTATTCTATTTCTCAGTCCTGAAGATATGCAAGAGGCAAAGAAATCTACGAAAGAAAAGGGTATTAAAGCTGAAGATGTTAAGAATTTACCTCCTATTGAAGAAATACATGGTCTTAATTTACCGCCTATTGAAGAAACATATAATCTTAATCCTTTACCTATTGAATAAACTCATGGTCTTGATAACCCGACACAGGTAGTAAAGGTAAATTCTCTCTATAGATATGATAAAGTTGTAATCCCATTTACTAAGATTGCTAGCCCATGCTTAGATGAGTTTGATAAAGTTATGGCTAAGCAAGAAGATTTTAATGCCTATTTTTGTAGACAATTGAAATACAATTCAAATATGCTTGAACACTTGGATGATTATATGGCTAATGTTAAATGTGAACTTAAACTTATTAGTAAACATGCTTCTATGGTTACCACTCAAGTAGAACAAATACTTAAAGCTCAAAATGATTTGCTCAATGAATTGAATAGTAAGAATAATGATAATGCTGTTAGAGTTATGACTAGTGGTGGTAGAATGACTCAGGATCCTTTGTATCCTGAAGGCCATCCTAAGAGAATTGAGCAAGATTCTCAGAGAAAGAATATAGATGCACCTAGTCCTTCTAAAAGGAACAAAAAGAAAAATGATAGGACTTTGCATGCTTCTAGTGACCCTAAAGTTGAAACAACTGAGAATCCAAATGATATTTCTATTTCTGATGCTGAAACACAATCTGGTAATGAACCTGAAACTTGTAATAATGTTAATGATAATGTTCATGATGATGCTCAATCTAGTAATGATAATGACATAGAAATAGAACCTACTGTTAATCTTGATAACCCACAATCAAAGAATCAACGTTATCATAAGAAAGACTTTGTTGCTAGGAAACACGGTAAGGAAAGAGAGCCTTGGATTCAGAAACCCATGCCTTTTCCTCCCAAACCATCCAAGAAAAAGGATGATGAGGATTCTGAGCGCTTTGCTGAAATGATTAGACCTATCCTTTTGCGTATGTGATTAACTGATATGCTCAAAACCAATCCTTATGCTAAGTATACTGAAATTTCCACCATGCTTGCTAATAAAAGAAAGATATTATTACAAATAAAAGAAAGAAACTTGGAGATCCAGGAGTACCCACTATACCATGCTCTATTAAAAGAAATTATGTTAAAACTGCTTTATGTGATCTTGGAGCCGGTGTTAGTGTTATGCCTGTCTCTTTATGTCGTAGACTTGATTTGAATAAGTTGACACATATAGAAATATCTTTGCAAATGGTGCATAAATCAACTACTATACCTGTCGGTATTTGTGAGGATGTGCCTGTTGTAGTTGCAAATGTTACTATTTTAACGGACTTTGTTATTCTTGATATCCCCGAGGACGATAGTATGTCTATTATTCTTGGAAGACCCTTTTTGAATACTCCAGGGGATATTATTGATTGCACTAAAGGGAATGTCACTTTTCATGTTAATGGTAATGAGCACACGGTACACTTTCCGAGGAAACAACCTCAAGTTCATAGTATCAACTCTATTAGAAAAATTCCATCGATTATATTTGGAGGTTTTGAATTTCCTCTTCCTACTATCAAGAAGAAATATGGTATTCTTATTATTGGGGATGTGCATATCCCCATTGAGGTAACATAGTGTTATTCGAAATTTCTCCTGTTCCATGTTATTCGAAATGAGTTCGTTAACAAGACTTGATCAACCTTGTTAGTTGATTCCTTTTGATGATCATGAGAGCGATGAAACTAGAAGTCACAACTTTCTGTACCCCACTTTTACTTTCTGTTATTTATATTAAATAAAATAAAAACAAATATTTTCCGTCTATTATCTAATTATCCGTGCAATATAAAAATACCTTGAAAACAAAAGTTCTCCAAATGCCCTGAAATTTAAATATGATTTTTTCTAGAATATTTGGCACTGAGAACAAAACAGGGGGGTCAACCACCTGCCCACGAGGGTGGAGGGCGCGCCGTAACCCCTGGGCACGCCCCCTGCCTCGTGGGCCCACGGTGGCCGTCCTCCACTTATTCCTAAACCCATACACTTCTTCTTCCTCCCCCAAACACGAATATCCAGCTCAAGCATGAGTTCTAGCTGATCTTGCTACCATTTTCAATCTCCTTGCTCAAAGCACCTCTCACAAAACTGCTTGGGGAGATTGTTCCTTGGTATGTGACTCCTCCATTGGTCCAATTAGTTTTTGTTCTAGTGCTTTATTCATTGCAAATTTTTCTGCTTAGGTGACCTTGTTCTTGAGCTTGCATGTCAAACTTATGTGGTTCCAAGTAGTTTTGATGCATGATATAGGCTCTAGGCACTTGTAGGAGTAGTTGCTATCAATATTATTGAGTTTGGTTTAATTTTATTTTAAAGTTAATAAATATTTGAGAATTTTTCAGAAAATGATGAGGAGACTTTTGAGGGGCTCATCAAGCCAAAGCTCGAAGGAAACGGCACTGAAAAATAAGTATAATCTGCCTCACACCACGGAGGCTCGGGCATGTGAATGGCCTTCTGAGGATTTCTTAAGAGTAGCCGGGATTTATGAACATTTTCATGAATTGGGTCGGACAGCAGGCCTTACCGCTTTCCTCCATGACCAATGCGATAAGTATCTCTTGCTCACAAATATCTTGCTACAAAACTTTCATTTCCATTCTAGGAGCTCACCACCTACGGTGGAGTTTTATTTATATGATGAGCATAAGGAGATGTCACCTTATGATTTCTGTCAGATTTTTTTAGTCCCTTTTGAGGGCAAGACAGAAGTACCACATCGTGATGATGTGGAGGGATTTATTAACACTATCACTGTAGGGGAAACAAGGAAGGTTTCCGATGCACGAATCACTTGCATACACTTTCCTGTTTTACGTTATTTTGCATTATTTGCTAGTCGTTGCTTAATTTGACGCGGAAATTGTGGAAACCTGAGTATCCCTGATATTATTATTTTGCACCACGATTTATACGGTGATAACTCTTTTAGTATGGGCGGCATTATTGCCAAACGGTTAAGTCTGAACCGTACCAAGGGCCCCATCTTTGGAGGCATCTATGCTACACGCCTAGCTGCACATTTTAACATACCTATTAGGCATTATGAGAAGGAAGAAAAGGTGTTCCTCGTGTTTATTTAGATTATATCAGTATGGTAGCACAAGATTTTATTGTTAAGAATACAGAAGGAGAGCTTAAATATCAAATGTTCTTTAATAAACATCATCCTGAGACTATTACCTTGCCCGCTCCTTCTTTGTTTGATTTGATTGTAGACACGTACCTTGTTTCGTTGACGGCTATCCACGCCTACCGGAACCCTGCACCAGCCGAGGAGCCGGAACCACAATTTGATCCTTCACGACAGTCTAATTATCAGTAGGATCCGGAGATGATTGTCAGCTAGTGGCAATCAGAGTCTTCCTCTTCTGCATCACAATACGAGCCCAACTATTATTATGGATATCCTCCAGGCCAGCCATGGCCATAGACAAACTTAGGCCAAAAGCCGACATTACATTTATGTTCACACACTCATTGCTAGAAGGCGGTGCTCATACTTTTCCATTGTATCATCCATGCTAGTTTAATTTCATTTTTATGCTTTCTTCTTGTGTGTTTTATAAACCTTAAGAAAAACCAAACAAATTAGTTGTAATTATAAAAAGATAACCCAAAAAGATTTCCTGTTCTTCTTTTGCTTGTTGGGAGCTTTCCCGTGTAAATAGTTTTATTTCTTTTCTTTTCTTTGGGGGTCGATAGGAGAAGACCATAATTAAATTGTTGAAGTGGCTCTTATATGCATTATTGTTGATATGACAAAAGAGCCCATATTGCCTTGTGTTCTCCTCTTTATTGAATGCCTGCAGATTCCAGCTTAGTCCATTGCACGCGCACTATTATTATTGTTCACATCGTTCGGTCATGCAAGTCAAAGGCAATTATGATGATATATGATGGACTGGCTGAGATGAGAAATGTTGGTATGAACTCGACCTCTTTTGTTTTTGTAAATATGATTAGTCCATTGTTCCTCATTCGGCCTATTATGAATAAACATGTTTGCAATAACAACTAGAGATCATAGTTTCTTGTGCCATGCTTGATTAGCTATGAGTTATAATGGTTTACCTTGCATTCCAACAAGCTATTAAAATGGTTATGATGTGGTATGATAGGGTGGTAACCTCCTCTGAATGATTTAAGTGACTTGACTTGGCCCATGTTCACGCATGTAGTTGAAACAAAATCAACATAGCCTTCACGATATTTATGTTCATGGTGGATTATATCCTACTCATGCTTGCATTCAGTGTTGATTAATTTTAATGCATGTTCATGACTATTGTCGCTCTCTAGCTGGTCGCTTCCCAGTCTTTTGCTAGCCTTCACCTGTACTAAGCGGGAATACTGCTTCTGCATCCAAACTCCTTAAACCCCAAAGTTATTCCACATGAGTCCACTATACCTACATATATACGGTATCTACCTGCCGTTCCAAGTAAATTTCTATGTGCCAAACTCTAAACCTTTAAATAAAGATCATGTTTTGTATGCTCGAATAGCTCATGTATCAACTAGGGTTGTCTATATCTTCCATGCTAGGCAGGTTATTCTCAAGAGGAGTGGACTCCTCTCCTCACTCACGAGATAAATGGCTGGTCATCGGGATGCCCAGTCCCATGCTTTATGCAAACCAAATCAAAATAATTGCAAACAAAACTCCCCCTGGGACTCTTGTTAGTTGGAGGCACTAGTTGTTTCGAGCAAGCCATGGATTGATGCTTGTGGTGGAAGGGGGAGTATAAACTTCACCATTTTGTTTGGGAACCGCCTATAATATGTGTAGCATGGAAGATATCGCCATCTCTTGGTTGTTATGTTGACAATGAAAGTATACCGCTCAAAATATTATTCTGCTCTGCTTCAAAATCGAGCTCTGGCACCTCTACAAATCCCTGCTTCCCTCTGCGAGGGGCCTATCTATTTACTGTTATGTTGAGTCATCATCCTCTTATTAAAAAGCACCAGTTGGGGAGCACTGCTGTCATTTGCATTGATTATTGTTAGTTTACATTGAGTATGGCTTGACTGGATCTCTTTTACCATGAATTAAAATATCTAGCCAGTCCTTGGTCATTAAAGGTGATCTGCATTTATGTTTTGCGGTCTTAGAAAGGGCTAGCGAGATACCATCTTGTTATATCATATTATGATTGTTTTGAGAAAGTGTTGTCATCCGAGTTTTATTATTATCGATCGCTAGTTGATTATGCTATTGATATGACTAACTTGAGACCTATGTGTTATTGCAAATGTGGTAAGTTATAAACTTTGCCGAAAACTTGAATGCTGGCTTTACATATTTACAACAACAAGAGCAAACAGAGTTTGTAAAAGTTTTTCTTTATCACTTTCAGTTTGTCAACTGAATTGCTTGAGCACAAGCAAAGATTTAAGCTTGGGGGAGTTGATATGTCTCCAACGTATCTACTTTTCCAAACACTTTTGCCCTTGTTTTGGACTCTAACTTGCATGATTTGAATGGAACTAACCCGGACTGACGTTGTTTTCAGCAGAATTACCATGGTGTTATTTATGTGTAGGAGCAAACGTTCTCGGAATGATCTGAAACTTCACGGAGACACTTTTCAAAAAATAAGAAAAATACCTACCAAAGATGAAGGCCAGGGGGGCCACCACCTTGCCACGAGGGTGGGGGGCGCGCGTGCCCACCTAGGGCGCGCCCCCTACCTCGTGGGCCCCATGTTGCCTCTCCGACTCTAACTCCACCTCGATATATTGAGTTTCGAGGAGAAAAAAACCAGGGAGAAGAAATCATCGCGTTTTACAATACGAAGCCACCGCCAAGCCCTCAAACCTCTTGGGAGGGCTGATCTGGAGTCCGTTCGGGGCTCCCGAGAGGGGAATCCGTCGCCATTGTCATGATCAACCATCCTCCATCACCAATTTCATGATGCTCACCGCCGTGCGTGAGTAATTCCATCGTAGGCTTGCTGGATGGTGATGGGTTGGATTGGATCTATCCTGTAATCGAGTTAGTTTTGTTAGGGCTTGATCCCTAGTGTCCACTATGTTCTGAGATTGATGTTTCTATGACTTTGCTATGCTTAATGCTTGTCACTAGGCCCCGAGTGCCATGATTTCAGATCTGAACCTATTATGTTTTCATCAATATATGAGAGTTCTTGATCCAATCTTGCAAGTCTATAGTCACCTATTATGTGTTATGATCCGTTAACCCCGAAATGAAAATAATCGGGATAGTTACCGGTGATGACCGTAGTTTGAGGAGTTCATGTATTCACTATGTGTTAATGCTTTGTTCCAGTTCTGTATTAAAAGGAGGCCTTAATATCCTTTAGTTTCCGTAAGGACCCCGCTACCACGGGAGGGTAGGACAAAAGATGTTATGCAAGTTCTTTTCCATAAGCACGTATGACTATATTCGGAATGCATGCCTGCATTATATCAATGAACTGGAGCTAGTTCTGTGTCACCCTAGGTTATGACTGTTACATGATGAACTGCATCCGGCATAATTCTCTATCACCGATCCATTGCCTACGAGCTTTCCATATATTGTTCTTCTCTCATTTACTTTTCCGTTCCTATTGCTATCATCACTACAAAAATACCAAAAACATTACTTTTACTACTGTTACCTTTTGCTACCATTACCACTACTATCATATTACCTCGCTACTAAACACTTTGCTGCAGATATTAAGTTTCTAGGTGTGGTTGAATTGACAACTCAACTGCTAATACTTGAGAATATTCTTTGGCTCCCCTTGTGTCGAATCAATAAATTTGGGTTGAATACTCTACCCTCGAAAACTGTTGCGATCCCCTACACTTGTGGGTTATCAATCCCTCTACATCATGTCATCTTTCTTAAGGCGTTACTCTTTTTTTAACTTAATACTCAGGATGCATGCTGGACAGCGGTCGATGAGTGGAGTAATAGTAGTAGATGCATGCAGGAGTTGGTCTACTTGTCTCAGACGTGATGCCTATATACATGATCATGCCTAGATATTCTCATAACTATGCTCAATTCTGTCAATTGCTCAACAGTAATTTGTTCACCCACCGTAGAATACTTATGCTCTCGAGAGAAGCCACTAGTGAAACCTATGGCCCCTGGGTCAATCTTTATCATATTGATCTCCTACTACTTTGCTATTTACTTTGCCTGTATTTTACTTTGCATCTTTATCACAAAAATTCCAAAAATATTATCTTTATAATATCTATCAGATCTCACTCTCGTAACTAGCCTTATAGGGATTGACAACCCCTATTTGCGTTGGTTGCGAGGATTTATTTGTTTTGTGCAGGTACGAGGGACTCGCGCGTAGCCTCCTACTGGATTGATACCTTTGTTCTCAAAAACTGAGCGGAATACTTACGCTACTTTGCTGCATCATCCCTTCCTCTTCGGGGAAAACCAATGCAGTGCTCAAGAGGCAGCAAGAATGATTTTTCGCGCCATTGCCGGGGAGGTCTTCGTAAAAGTCAACATACCAAGTACCCATCACATACCGTTATCTCCCGCAATACATTATTTTCCATTTGCCTCTTGTTTTCCTCTCCCCCACTTCACCCATGTCGTTTTATTCGCCCCCTCTCTCTCTATCCTCCCTCCCTGTCTCTATTTGCCTCTTTTTGCATGTTTGCCTTTTTGTTTGCTTGTGTGTTAGTTTGCTTGCTTGTCAAGATGGCTCAAGATAATACTAAATTGTGTGACTTCGCCAATACCAACAACAATGATTTTATTAGCACTCCGATTGCTCCTCTTACCGATGTTGAATCTTGTGAAATTAATACTGCTTTGCTGAATCTTGTCATGAAAGATCCGTTTTCCGGCCTTCCTAGTGAAGATGCCGCTACCCATCTTAATAGCTTCGTTGATTTGTGTGACATGCAAACGAATAAAGATGTGGATAAAGATATTGTTAAATTGAAGCTATTTCCTTTTTCGCTTAGAGATTGTGCTAAAGTTTGGTTTTTGTGTTTGCCTAAAAATAGTATTGATTCATGGAACAAGTGCAAAGATGCTTTTATCTCTAATTATTTTCCTCCCGCTAAGATCATCTCTCTTAGAAACGATATTATGAATTTTAAGCAACTTGATCATGAACATGTTGCACAAGGTTGGGAGAGAATGAAATTAATGATACGTAATTGCCCTACTCATGGTTTAAATTTGTGGATGATTATACGAAAATTTTATGCCGGATTGAATTTTGCTTGAAGAAATCTTTTAGATTTGGTCACGGGAGGCACTTTTATGGAAATCACTTTAGGAGAAGCTACTAAACTCCTAGATAATATTATAGTTAATTATTCTCAATGGCATACTGAAAGATCTACTAATAAAAAGGTGCATGCGATAGAAGAAATTAATGTTTTGAGTGGAAAGATGGATGAACTTATGAAATTATTTGCTAATAAGAGTGTTTTTCTTCTGATCCTAATGATATGCCCTTGTCTACTTTCATTGAGAATAATAATGAATCTATGGATGTGAATTTTGTTGGTAGGAACAATTTTGGTAACAACGCGTATAGAGGAAATTTTAATCCTAGGCCTTATCCTAGTAATCCTTCTAATAATTATGGTAATTCCTATAACAATTCATATGGAAATTATAATAATATGCCCTCTGATTTTGAATCTAATATTAAAGAATTTATTACTTTGTAAAAGAATTTCAATGCTATGACTGAAGAAAAATTGCTTAAAATTGATGATTTGGCTAGGAACATTGATAGAATTTTGTCTTGATGTTGATTCTTTCAAACTTAGATCTATTCCACCTAAGCATGATACCAATGAGTCTCTCAAAGGCATGAGAATTTCCATTGATGAGTGCAAAGAAAGAACCGCTAGGATGCGTGCTAAGAAAGATGCCTTTATAAGAGCGTGTTCTTCTAGTTCCTATGAAAATAATGATGAAGATCTAAAAGTTATTGATGTGTCCCCTATTAAATCTTTGTTTTGAAATATGAATCTTGATAATGATGGGACTGAATATGATCCACCTTTACCTAGAAGGCGATCTAATAATTCGGAATTTGTTGATCTTGATGCTAAAATTGATAGAAGTGGGATGGAAGAAATTAAAAGCCTAGATGTTGCTAAACCCACTATTATGGATTTGAAGGAATTTAACTATGTAAATTGCTATTTGATTGATTGTATTTCCTTGTTACAATCCTTGCTAAATTCTCCTCACGTTTATAGTCAAAATAAAGTGTTTGCTAAACATATCGTTGATGCCTAGATGCAATCTTATGAAGAAAAACTTGAATTGGAAGTTTCTATCCCTAGAAAACTTTACGTTGAGTGGGAACAAACTGTTAAAATTAAAATTAAAATTCATGAATGCTATGCTTTATGTGATTTGGGTGCTAGTGTTTCCACGATTCCAAAGACTTTGTGTGATTTGTTAGGTTTCCGTGATTTTGATGATTGCTCTTTAAACTTGCACCTTGCGGATTCCACTACTAAGAAACCTATGGGAAGAATTAATGATGTTATTATTGTTGCTAATAGGAATTATGTGCCCGTAGATTTTATTGTTCTTGACATAGATTGCAATCCTTCATGTCCTATTATGCTTGGTAGACCTTTCCTTAGAACGATTGGTGCAATTATTGATATGAAGGAAGGAAATATTAGATTCCAATTTCCATTAAGGAAAGTCATGGAAAACTTTCCTAGAAAGAAAATTAAATTACCTTATGAATCTATTATGAGAGCCACTTATGGATTGCCTACCAAAGATGGCAATACCTAGATCTATTCTTGCTTGTTATGCCTAGCTAGGGGCGTTAAACGATAGCGCTTGTTGGGAGGCAACTCAATTTTATTTTTATTCCTTGCTTTTTGCTCCTGTTTAGAAATAAATAAATTACCTAGCCTCTGTTTTGGTTGTGTTTTTTGTGTTTAATTAGTGTTGTGCCAAGTAGAACCGTTGGGAAGACTTGGGGAAAGTCTTGTTGAACTTGCTGTAAAAAACAGAAACTTTAGAGCTAATGAGAAATACTCCCATTTTTATTTGGATAGTTATATTTAGTTAATTATTTTTTAAGATGATTAATAGATAAATTCCTCATGTCCAGCAATTTATTTTAGAATTTTTGGGGTTCCAGATCTTGCGCTCGCTACAAATTACTACAGACTGTTCTGTTTATGTCAGATTCTGTTTTTCGTCTGTTGTTTGCTTATTTTGATGACTCTATGGCTAGTAAAATAGTTTATAAACCATAGAGAAGTTGGAATACAGTAGGTATACCACCAATATAAATAAAGAATGAGTTCATTACAGTACCTTGAAGTGGTCTTTTGTTTTCTTTCGCTAACGGAGCTCACGAGATTTTCTACTTTAAGTTTTGTGTTGTGAAGTTTTCAAGTTTTGGGTGAAGATTTGATGGATTATGGAACAAGGAGTGGCAAGAGCCTAATCTTGGGGATGCCCATGGCACCCCAAGATAATCTAAGGACACGTAAAAGCCAAAGCTTGGGGATGCCCCGGAAGGCATCCCGTCTTTCGTCTACTTCTATCGGTAACTTTACTTGGAGCTATATTTTTATTCGCCACATGATATATGTTTTGCTTGGAGCGTCTTGTATGATTTGAGTCTTTGCTTGTTAGTTTACCACAATCATACTTCCTGTACATACCTTTTGAGATAGCCATACATGATTTCGAATTTGTTAGAATACTCTATGTGCTTCGGTTATATCTTTTGAGTTATATAATTTTTGCTCTAGTACTTAACTTATATCTTTAGAGCATGGTGGTGGATTTGTTTTATAGAAACTATTGATCTCTCATGCTTCACTTATATTATTTTGAGAGTCTTAATAGCATGGTAATTTGCTTAAAATCCTAATATGCTAGGTATTCAAAGTTAGTAAAAAAATCTTAAGAGTGTTTTGAATACTAAGAGATGTTTGATGCTTGATGATTGTTTTGAGATATGGAGGTAATAATATCGAAGTCATGCTAGTGGATTAGTTATGACATTGAGAAATACTTGTGTTGAGGTTTGCAAGTCCCGTAGCATGCATGTATGGTAAACGTTATGCAACAAATTTGAAACATGATGTGTTATTTGATTGTCTTCCTTATGAGTGGCGGTCGGGGACGAGCGATGGTATTTTCCTACCAATCTACCCCCCTAGGAACATGCACGTAGTACCAAGGTTTTTGATGACTTGTAGATTTTTGCAATAAGTTTGTGACTTCTTTATGACTAATGTTTAGTCCATGGATTAGACGCACTCTCACCCTTCCATCCTCGCTAGCCTCTTCGGTACCGTGCATTGCCCTTTCTCACATTAAAAGTTGGCGCAAACATCGCCGGTGCATCCAAACCCCGTGATATTATACGCTCTTTCACACATAAACCTCCTTATATCTTCCTCAAAACAGCCACCATACCTACCTATTATGGCATTTCCATAGCCACTCTAAGATATATTGCCATGCAACTTTCCATCATTCCGGTCATCATGACACATTAATTATTGTCATATTGCTTAGCATGATCATGTAGTTGACATAGTATTTGTGGCAAAGCCACCGTTCGTAATTCTTTCATACATGTCACTCTTGGTCCATTGCATATCCCGGTACACCGCCGGAGGCATTCATATAGAGTCATCTTTTGTTCTAGTATCGAGTTGTAATCATTGAGTTATAAATAAATAGAAGTGTGATGATCATCATTTTTTAGAGCATTGTCCCAAGTGAGGAAAAAAAGAGAAAGGCCATAAAAAAGAGAAGGCCGAAAAAAGGAAAAAATGAGAGAAAAAGAGAGAATGGACAATGTTACTATCCTTTGCCACACTTGTGCTTCAAAGTAGCACCATAATCTTCATGATAGAGAGTCTCTTATTTTGTCACTTTCATATACTAGTGGGAATTTTTCATTATATAACTTGGCTTGTCTATTCCAACAATGGGCCTCCTCAAGTGCCCTAGGTCTTCGTGAGCAAGCAAGTTGGATGCACACCCACTAGTTTCTTTTGTTGAGCTTTCATACATTTATAGCTCTAGTGCATCCGTTGCAAGGCAATCCCTACTCCTTGCATTAACATCAATCGGTGGGCATCTCCATAGCCCATTGATTAACCTCGTTGATGTGAGACTATCTCCTTTATGTCTTCTCCACATAACCCCCCTCATTATATTCTATTCCACCCATAGTGCTATCTCCATGGCTCACGCTCATATATTGCGTGAAAGTTTATAGGTTTGAGATTACTAAAGTATGAAACAATTGCTTGGCTTGTCATCGGGGTTGTGCATGATGAGAGCATTCTTGTGTGACGAAAAAGAAACATGACTAAACCATATGATTTTGTAAGGATGAACTTTCTTTGGCCATGTTATTTTGAGAAGACATAATTGCTTAGTTAGTATTCTTGGAGTATTATTATTTTTATGTCAATATGAACTTTTGTCATGAATCTTTCGGATCTGAATATTCATACCACAATTAAGAAGAATTACATTAAAATTATGCCAAGTAGCACTCCGCATCAAAAATTCTGTTTTTATCGTTTACCTACTCGAGGACGAGCAGGAATTAAGCTTGGGGATTCTTGATACGTCTCCAATGTATCTATAATTTTTGATTGCTCCACGCTATATTATCTACTGTTTTGGACATTATTGGGCTTTATTATCCACTTTTATATTATTTTCGTGACTAACCTATTAACCGGAGGCCCATCCTAGAATTGGTGTTTTTTTGCCTGTTTTAGGGTTTCGAAGAAAAGGAATATCAAACGGACTCCAAACGGAATGAAACCTTCGGGAACGTGATTTTCTCAACAGATAAGACCCGGGAGACTTGGACCCTACGTCAAGGCACGTAATAGGAGGCCATGAGGTAGGGGGCGCGCCCTACCCTACCAAGTGCGCCCCCACCCTCGTGGGCCCCCTGTTGCTCCACTGACGTACTTCTTCCTCCTATATATATCCACATACCCCCAAACGATCAGAGAAGGAGCCAAAATCCTAATTCCACCGCCGTAACTTTCTGTATCCACGAGATCCCGTCTTGGGGCCTGTTCCGGAGCTCCGCCAGAGGGGGCATCGATCACGAAGGGCTTCTACATCAACACCATAGCCCCTCCGGTGAAGTGTGAGTAGTTTACCTCAGAGCTACGGGTCCATAGTTAGTAGCTAGATGGCTTCTTCTCTCCTTTTGGATCTCAATACAACGTTCTCCCCCTCTCTCGTGGAGAACTATTCGATGTAATCTTCTTTTTGCGGTGTGTTTGTTGAGACCGATGAATTGTGGGTTGATGATCAAGTCTATCTATGAACAATATTTGAATCTTATCTGAATTATTTTATGTATGATTGGTTATCTTTGCAAGTCTCTTCGAATTATCAGTTTGGTTTTTCCTACTAGATTGATCTTTCTTGCAATGGGAGAAGTGCTTAGCTTTGGGTTCAATCTTGCGGTGTCCTTTCTCGGTGACTGCAAGGGCAGCAAGGCACGTATTTTATTGTTGCCATCGAGGATAACAAGATGGGGTTTTCTTCATATTGCATAAGTCTATCCCTCTACATCATGTCATCTTGCTTAAGGCGTTACTCTGTTTTTAACTTAATACTCTAGATGCATGCTGGATAGCCATCGATGAGTGGAGTAATAGTAGTAAATGCAGGCAGGAGTCGGTCTTCTTGTCTCGGACGTGATGCCTATATACATGATCATGCCTAGATATTCTCATAACTATGCTCAATTCTGTCAATTGCTCAACAGTAATTTGTTCACCCACCAAAGAATTCTTATGCTCTCGAGAGAAGCCACTAGTTAAACCTATGCCCCCCGGGTCTATCTTTATCATATTGATCTCCTAGTACTTTGCTATTTACTTTGCCTTTATTTTACATTGCATCTTTATCACAAAAATACCAAAAATATTATCTGTTTGTTTTGTGCAGGTACGAGAGACTCGCGCATCGCCTCCTACTGGATTGATACCTTGGTTCTCAAAAAATGGGGGGAATACTTAGGCTACTTTGCTGCATCATCCCTTCCTCTTCGGCGAAAACCAACGCAGTGCTCAAGAGGTAGCATCACCCCCTAGTCTGTTTATTTAAATTAAAATTTAATTCAATTCCAGAGAGCTTCAAACAGCCATAAGTCCAAATGACTTGATTCTTTTTGCATATTGTTCTTCGCAAAGAAATCTAACAGCTCACCAAAAATGAGATTTTTCTGAGCTGTTTAGAATTTCTGGTGATCTTCAGAAAAGTTCTTGATATTTTCTTCTTGTGTTTAAAATTATTTTCATAGGGTGAGGCTTCTCTTGAGGATCACCAGAAGGCTTGTGAACCTCATCTACACTAAGGCAAGCCACTGCAACATTTTCATGGTGCCATTTTTAATATTGATGATTTTCTTACTTGAATGATATGATTAATCCATGCATTTAAATAACTATTATGTTATTTATATTCTATTAAGTGTTTGATGGTATTATGCTTTATTTACAAAACCATGAAGCTAGCTTAGTTGACAAAGAAGCTAAGATAATATTGTGGTAATGATAAAATGATTTGTTATGCATATGTATAATGGATTAAAGTTATTTTCTTACATAAATAAAAAATGGTTAAAGTTGCTAGAAAATATCATGTTAAGTTCTTTTTTAGCCAATTTACCTAAATTGCAGAATGTTTGAACCTAACTTGATTGGTAAAGAAATTAGGATTTGCTTGCAATGGTGATAGTAGAAGCTTTGCTATGCATGTGAGGAATTAATCAGAGTTATTTTCTTGCATGAGAAAATAATATTGCTTGCTGCAAAATCAATGGTTAAAGTAAGAGCAGAACAGTAATATAAGTTGTTGATGCTTATGTTTAGTGTAAATATGGTTGACATCAGTCATTTTCGTATTATGTGATGCATGTGTAGTATTGCATTTCATGGCATGCTATGACATCGGTCATTCTCCTTTTAAGTTGAACCTGAATATAACTCAACCTAAATATATCGTTGACTGGGTCATGGTGCCGCTGAATCGAGATTTGCCTTTGTGGGAAGGCCTTGATTTGTTCCATTGACATGCCTCTGGTCAGTGCCAACAACTAGGGATGGTTATGGGCGTTCTTACCCTGGCCCGGTAAGTAGGCATAACCTTGTGTGCCCCTGTTTGAGATTTTTGGTACCGGTCCCCGTGAGGGAAGTTTTGGCCATGATGGTGGTCGGTGTGTCTTTGGTAGACACGGAGCCACCTAGGACTAGCCTGTTGGGGATTGGGTTGGAGTGGCCGGGAGAGTGTCATGGCAATGGAAGGGTTTCGTCGGAATGTCGTTGGTCCACCCGAATGGGAGTGCGAGGCCATGGGTTCCGAGGTGTGGGTATAGTGTGCTACATCTGCAGAGTGTATAATCTATCGATAGCCGAGTCCACGGTTACGGACAACTCGTAGTAGGTCCCACCATGAGTCAATGTTTAATAAACATGCACACTAATTTATGATCTTTGCACTGATGTTGAGGGCTGCAATGCCATCGAGATGTTCGAGACCATGATGGTGGTTTGGTGGTGATCGCCGTAAGGATCATGAGTTACTTTGGTGGTGATCGCCGTAAGGATCACGGGTTACTTTGGTGGTGATCGCCGTAAGGATCACAAGTTACTCTGGTTAAAACCACGATGGTGGTTTGGTGGTGATCCGAGAACAATCACGATTGGTAAGGCGGTACCGAGGGATATTTTATCCCAGGTGCATGAGCATGGCATGTTGGAACATTATTGCATTATTAATTGGTTAAATATCATGATATTGTTTGTCATCATGATTATGCCTGTTGTTAGCTTGAAAGTATATTCAATGTACTGACCTAGCATGTCATGCCAGATTTCAGGAAAGTCACGTTGGAAAGGAGCGCTGCTCCAGTCTAGATCATGTCCACATCGCTGTCCCTGTGATATGGAGCTTCCGCTATGACGTTGTTCCGCTGCCGCGTAGTTGTTATGATCGAGGCCCCTCTATGTTCACTAAATAATGTACATATTGTTCAGTCGCACCGTGCGTGCTGCTCGGCCTCGACATTTGTTGTAATATAAACTCTGAGCGGCTAGCATCAATAAAGCGGTTGTCTTTCTGTACCAAGATGTTGTGTGTTGCCAGAAGACACGGTCTCTGGGCTGGCAGTGCAGGGTAAATCGGTCGCTCTCAGCCGGGGTGCCACAATGCTTGGTATCAGAGCCGCGCTGACTGTAGGCCATGCTAGACTATGACGTGTTAACTAGATGTTAGCTACGAGTTTAAGTTGAGTGACGGTAGAAATTGTAGCTGGTTGTTGCATTGCATGCACTAGATTTATATTTTTATGCTAACCTGCTAATGGTTGTGAGTGTAGATGGCTTCGGTGCCGTATCCGTGCCAGCTGTAGCTGATGGCGTACACATCACTGCACCTTCTTCGCAACATGTGGCGTCGGTTGTACCCCTTAGAGACGATCCAGTCTATCGTGTGTATCGGGAGCGTCTAGCTGATTCAGTATATGAGTATCACGCAGTGGTTACTCAATGCACTAGTTCCGATTCCGGCTCTTACACTCGTACCTCTCGAAGCGGTTACGCCTCTACCACTTCTCAGGCTGTCCAGTTTGCTGCATTCGAGGTCCTTGTTGAGCTTCGCTACAACGAAATCCGAATGCAAAACCATCCAAGTTTCTTTTACTACACTTCTCTGCACGATAATGGTAGTGTCCATTTCCAGATCATTGATCCGGAGTCTGATAGCGTTGCTTGCCACCTTGCTCGTTATGTCACTGCTAGCTATCTTATGATCCACGAGCTGGCTTGAGAGCTGACTCGTGCCCGTACTGGTTTAGCCGCTGCTTTGGTCACTACTAGATGTTCCACTACTACATCTTCTCTGGGATTTACTCCCTATATTGCAGCCAGTTCTAGTTCCCCTGTTTCACCGGTTACTCCCCCGAGTAGCTCAGGCACTTCGACTGTGAGCCCTCTCCGTCCTCCTGCCGAGTGGGTTTCACTTCTCTCTACTCCTGTAGCCCCGATGCTTCATCCTGCCCCTGCCCCAGAGGGAGAGCCCTCGAGGCAGCTTCGTCGTGTTACCTTTAACCCGGAGGTTACCGTTAACCACGTCAGTTCAGGATCCGACTCCGCTTCAGGGGAGGACATCGCAGCACTAGCAGAGTAGTAGTACCTCGGAGTATTTGCAGTCGTCAGGATAATGTACGGATGTAGTCATACAAGTCATGATGTTTCATTGCATGGATGAGAGTAATTTATCCTGTCATGTTGTTTATCTTTCATGTCTGAGTCTGCCGGGACTTTATTCGCCGTATTTTCATCGCTCTTTTGTTTTCTTCTGGGATTTGTCGATGGCTTTTCCCCAAATTTATTCTTGGATTTTTCTCATCTCGATTGCGTCGTCTTGGAAAAAATTCACAATAGGATGACGCGGGGAGGCAGCAGTAGAAACGTTCGTGAGGGAACTCCTATTCGTCGTTCCTCACGGCAGGCAGGACATTCTCCCGGGCCATACGTTCCGGCAAATCCACCCTCCACTGAGCAAATTATGCGTATGTTTGAGGAAAGAAGGAACAATGATCTGCTTGAAATATTAAGAAGTGTGCAAACTATGGTTGGACAGAATGGAAATCAGAACAGTCGTTGCTCCAAGCTGTCAGTTTTTCAAAGGACCAAGCCACCCAGTTTCAGTCAAATTGTTGACCCATTGGATGTCGACGATTGGTTGCATACGATTGAGAAAAAGCTTGAGATTGCTTGTACTGAAAAAATGATAAAGTTTCATTTGCAACTCATTACCTTGAAGGCACTGCTGCCATATGGTGGGAAAATGCAAAGGCCATGTGGCCTGCTGATGAAGAAATCACCTGGGAAAAATTTAAGGATCAGTTCCAGAAATATCGTATCCCTACTGGAGTTATGAAGGTTAAGCAGCATGAATTTGTCGCACTCATCCAAGGAAACCAGTCTGTGGGGGAATACTTGGAAAATTTTAATCATCTGGCTCGTTACTCCCTTTATGACGTGGCCACCAAGGAAAGGAAGATTGACAGATTTCTTGAAGGCTTAAATCCGCAACTCCGGTGTACTCTCAGTATGTTTGATTTCCCAGATTTCCAAACTCTGGAGAACAAGGCTTTCATTGCTGAACGAGAGCACAAGCTTGTATCAGATAATAGGATTGCCAACAATAACGACAACAACCATAAGTTTGAGCCAAAGAAGGACGGGCAACCAGTGCAAAAGGCTCGAACCTGGCAATAGACTCAGGTGGAATACAAGCCCAATTGGCAACAGAATGTTAACAAGACCACCACTCAAGTCAAGAATGTCGTGCGCAACCCAATATGGGATGAGCGTCAGTGCAATGATTCGTGCTTCAATTGTGGGTAGGACGAGCATTATGCCAAACAGTGCCCCAATGACAACAGGGCGAGTGGCCCATTTAGGCCACAAGTCAACTTTATAGAGTCATGCCCGACCCAGCAAAATATTATTGGGTATGTGCATCATCTCTTAGTCGACGAAGCACAAGAGAACCCTGAAGTTGTCATTGGTCTGTTTTCTGTTAATGACCTACCCGCCGTAATTTTATTTGACTCTGGGCCTTCCCATTCTTTTATTTCTTGTAGTTTTGCTACCCAAATCAAATTTCCTTGTACACTTTTGGCCAAAAATATGCTGGTACAAACCCCGGTATCTCTAATCAAGAGCAACATGGTCTGTCGCGATCTGGAAATCAAATGGAGTCTACATTCCAACCTCTTTGATAACTATTGAGTCTGAAAAGTTGGATATGATATTGGGTATGAATTGGTTGACCCAATATCAAGTTTGTATAAACTGCGCAACATGAGAGGTCACTTTGACCAGTCTGAACGGGCAGACTACCAAATTCTACGCTCGCAAGAAAATACCCAAGCAAGAATTAGTTTTCACCACTGTGGCTGAGTTGGAACTAATTCCTGTGGTCTATCGAGTACCCTGATCTATTTCCAGAAGAACTGCCAGTCATGCCACCAAACCGAGAACTAGAATTTGCAATAGATCTTGTACCCGGAACTGCACCTTATACAAGAAGTATTACTAAATGCCCACATCAGAATTAGTGGAGCTAAAGAAACAGCTTGATGAATTGCTCCACAAAGGATATAGTCGTCCCAGCTCTTCACCATGGGGATCACCCGCTATTTTTGTGGACAAAAAGGATGGCAATCTCTGCATGTGCGTAGATTACCGCCGGCTGAATGAGGTCACCATCAAAAATAAATACCCGCTGCCAAGGATTGATGATTTGTTTGATCACCTCAGTGGGGCTAAAGTATTCTCTAATATCGATTTACGGACCGGATATCATCGGCTCAAGATTAAAAAGGAAGATATTCCTAAGACTGCATTCACTACTTGGTACGGTCTTTATGAATATACCGTGATGTCCTTTGGTCTCACCAAAGCCCCTGCTTTCTTCATGCATATGATGAACAAAGTATTCATGGACTTCCTCTACAAATTCGTGGTAGTCTTCATCGATGACATCCTCATTTACTCCAAGGGTGAAGACAAGCACAAGGATCCCCTTCGAGCAGTGCTACAACGACTCCGCGACCATCAGCTTTACGCCAAATTCAGTAAATGTGAGTTTTGGCTCAAGCAAGTTGGGTTTCTCAGACATTTACTATCCGCTGAAGGTATAGCCGTGGACCCGAGAAAAGTAAAGGATGTGCTCGACTGGCTGCCACCCACGAGAGTGACACAGATCCGGAGTTTTCTCGGATTAGCTGGATATTACCGTCGTTTCATCAAAGGGTTTTCCAATATTCCTAAACCCATGACGGAGCTGCTCAAAAAAGATAAGAAATTTGAATGGACGGAGGACTTGGAGAAAAGTTTCAATGAGCTAAAGATACGGCTGACAACCGCACCTATGTTGACTCTCCCACACATTTATCGCAGCTTTGATGTGTATTGTGACGCCTCCAGGCAAGGCCTTGGTTGCGTACTTATGCAAGACAGCAAGGTAGTAGCATATGCATCATGACAGCTACGACCTCACGAGGGAAATTATCCTACTCATGATTTGGAATTGGCTGCGGTGGTTCATGCGCTAAAAATTTGGAGACACTACCTCATTGGAAAAAGGTGCCAAATTTTTACCGATCACAAGAGCCTTAAATACATATTCACTCAGTCAGATTTAAAGCTCCGTCAATGAAGATGGCTAGAGTTGGTCAAGGATTATGATCTTGGAATAAATTATCACCCGGGTAAGGCCAACGTGGTTGCCGATGCCCTCAGTCGAAAGCCTGTCAGGTTAAATGCCATATTGAAATCCTTGCCTCTTAAACTCCAAGAGGAGATCGCTCAGCTCAACCTGGTCATAGTGGATGCTAGGCTCGCTAATACTTTGGAAGTTACCCCCACACTTGAGCAAGAGATCCGCAAGGCCCAGATAGCTGACATCAAACTACAGAAGTGTGCCAAGAGCCCGATGGTAGGGCAGACCCCAAATCTCTCCAAGGACAAATTCGGTACCCTCCGATTCCGTGGACGGATTTGTGTACCCAACCAGACGGACTTAAAGAAGAAAATCCTGTCGGAAGCACACTAATCCTCATATTCCATTCACCCGGGAGGTACAAAAATGTAAGAGGATCTAAGAAAAATATTCTGGTGGGAGGGAATGAAGAAAGATATTGCCTATTTTGTGGCCTGTTGCGACATATGCAACAAGGTGAAGGCCGAGCATCAGAAGCCAGCCGGACTCCTCCAGCCGCTACCGGTTTCGCAATGGAAATGGGATGACGTTTGTATGGATTTTATTACGGGATTGCCTAAGACTCAGGGAGGAAATGATGCAATCTGGGTCATAGTGGACACCTTAACCAAGGTTGCTCACTTCATTCCGATTAGCACCAGATATCGAGCAGATCAACTTGCATAGCTGTATGTATCGAGAATCGTTAGTCTGCATGGAGTACCCCGCACTATCACTTCCGACCGAGGTTCCCTGTTCACCTCCGCCTTTTGGTCCTGTCTCCATCAAGCCTTGGGGACAGCACTGAAATATAGTACTGCTTATCATCCTCAGACCGATGGACAGACAGAGCGGGTAAATCAAATACTCGAAGATATGTTGCGAGCCTGTGCCGCTCAAGGGCCTAAATGGGAAGACTGCTTGCCATATGCTGAGTTTTCCTATAACAACAGCTTTTGGACCAGTCTAAAGATGTCACCGTATGAAGCTCTGTATGGCCGTAAGTGCCGCACTCCTTTAAATTGGTCTCAAATTGGAGATAACCGTATCTTCGGAACATATCTCATGATGGAAGCGGAGAAACAAGTGAAGGAAATCAGAGACAGATTGCAATTGGCCAAATCTTGACAGAAAAGTTATTATAATGCAAAACACCGGCAGGTCAGTTTTGAACCCGGAGAGCACGTATACCTCCGAGTCACTTCTATGAAAGGAGTCAAGAGATTTCAGACCCCTGGAAAGTTGGCACACAGATTTATTGGTCCATTCCCGGTTATGTCTCGCGTGGGCACTGTTGCATATCAATTGGAACTACCCGCTGAATTGGCAGACATGCACAACGTGTTTCATGTTTCACAATTGAGACAATGCATATCCCCGCCCGAGAAAAGGATCAATATGGCTGAGGTAGAGTTGGCAAATGATTTAACTTATGAAGAGAGACCGTTTAGAATTTTGGATCAGATGGAAAGGGTGACTCGCAGTAAAGTAAGAAAATTTTCTAAAGTTCAGTGGGAGCATCACACAGAGTCAGAATCAAACTGGGAGCGGGAAGGATTCCTAAGGACACATTATCCAGAGTGGTTTTCCCAAGCAACCGAATCTCGAGGACGAGATTCATTCTAACCAGGGGAGGTTTGTGACAGCCTGGTTTTTGCCCTCTCTCATTTGCTTGATTTTCTTTTGGGTTCAATTTGAAACTTGGAGTTTTTGAATCTTTTCATATGGACTTAAACCCTTGGGTACCCTTGGCTTTCACCCAAATGCTTCATCTCCCTCCCTTATCATCATTCCCCTTCTGATCCACCCCAAAATAATCTTTGGAATATTTTTCTTAAATGAAAAATATTCATTTCTCTCTCAAAAATTCTGGCTAGATCTCTATGCTCGTAAGCAACCCTAATATTTATGGCTCAGAAAAATCTGAGATAATTAACAAATATTCTTCGAACCCTAGAGCACCTTCCAGAGCAAAAATATTTCATCACATTTTGGAATAATTTTGCTACAGAAATTATTTTCTGTTCTGGACAGAAATAGTGGTTTCTACAGCAACTACCATTTTACTTGCTCCAGCGTGCCTCATTTTTCTTGTGCATCTTCACCTTAGTAACTCATGGCTAACCTCCAAAGCACAGCCTCCAACTCCTAGCCATTTGACCTCAGTAACCTCCCAAAATTACTGACCAGAAACTTACGTGGCATGTAAAAACTTCTCTACTGCACCTGGATCCAAACCAAAGCGTGGTAACCTCTCAATCTACCACGAAAAACACGCCAGACATGAAGTTTAGGCTTAGCTCGGCCTGATGTCATAGTCCACGGGTGACCGCGTTCGTCTAGGGGTGCTGGCATGCGTGTCGACGCACTCTGAGTGCCGCCGAACGCTCTGTTCGCGCGTGCTTGCTTCCCCCGCCTGTCGTAGCACGCCAAACTTCGCCACCATCTTCGTTCCAACATCCATAACTCCTCCCCGGCGCTCGCCGACACCGGAGCTCGCCGCAGCAAGCACGGGCGCGGTCCGGCCAACCCAACAGTGTGGTGCGCACTGTGCCTGTCGCCTTCCCCTCGCTCCTGTGCTCGTCCCCGCTCGCCCATAGTTCTCGCGTGAGTTGCATCGCCTTCTCCCCCTCTCACTGATGCCGCTTGTCGCCCGGCGCCGTGGACAGGTGTCCACCGGTGGAGCCCGAACCCCCCTCTCCGCTCGCCTATAAATGGAGCCGTCCCCAGCCTCCTCGAGCACCATCCACCACTCCCACACAACCCACAAGCGAGTAGGAAGCCGGATGTCACATCCCTAGCTTCTGGTTTTGCACTAAGCTAGCTTCATGTGTGCATCATGTCTAAATTTAGAAAGTTGAAATGAGGAAAGTGAGAGCCTCAGAAATCATTTTAAAAGAAGGGCAAGAACCCTTTAAATTGCATTCATTCTTTCCAAAATGCCTTCATAAATGTTTGATAATTTTTGGCATAGCTTTGAGACCAAACCAAAAATGGTGAACATTTTTGAGGAATATTTTGGGCACTGAATTTAAACCACTATTGTATTTGAATTTGAATTTATATTCCTAGTATATGGAATGTATCCTCAAATGCCTGTGAAATATTTGTGTGCCTTTGTAAAAACCTATCTAATCCACATAAATATTTACAGAAAGTTTGGCACCGGTTTGAAATTGTTTTGAATTGGGAATCAGTGGCAAATAAATAAATAAATAACAAACAAAACAAAAAGGAAACAGGGAATCATAAACCTACCTGGCACTTACCGCAGCCCACCTAGCGCCCCAACCGGCCCAGCACTCTGAAAGCCCAACCGGCCCAACTGGCCCAGTGGCCAGTCATCGTTCTCCTCTTGCCAGGACAACGCAGCGCGCATGGTCGCCGCGCGCCGGCACGCGCCTCGCCAGCTCCTACTTGCTGTCGACGCCCTGGATGCCTCCGTGCATGCCATGCAGCCTCCCCGACCGCCTCCTACTCTCTCTCGAGCACTTCCCCCTCCACTGCTCTCTCCATCTCATGCCGAGCGCAGCCGTCGCTGCCACTCGTCGTTGCCGCAACCACGGCCTCCCCCTCGCCCCTCTGACGTGCCCGAGAGCTCTGCCGCGACGACCTCTTCCTCTTCACCAAGTCACACAACACCGGACGGCCAGGAATATCGCCATCGAGCTCATCATCGTCCTCTGCCCCGACGATCCCCGCCCGTCGATTTGCCGCCTCCGACGCTTCCCCGACCACGCTGGGCTTCTCCGCGAGACCTTTGTGAGCTCCGCCGTCGTTTGCCCCTCCTCCCCGCATCTAACTCATCCTCTAACTACATTTTCCACTGGAGCCGAGAGCCGGCCGCCATAGTTTCTGTTGCCGCCGTAGCTAGAGCTAGCAAAGCTCGCGTGTGAGCACGTCTAGGTGCTCAGCGGCCTCGCAGCAAGCCAACGCCGCCGCCAGCTCGCCGTATGGTGCACCACATCACCGTTCTCGAGCACGCCGGAACCACGGCCGCCGCAAACCTCGACGCCGGCGTCATCTCCGGCCACCCCTGCACACACTGCTTGCTCCGCTCGATGCGCGAGCTCACCACCAACGCGTAGATGCCCTTCGCCGCGGTTTTGGTCGCAGGAGGAGCAATCCCGAAGATTCCGCCATCTCTGTCATCGCCGGCGACGAGCCGTGGACCAGGTCCGGCGGGTTTGACCCCATTAACCCGGGGTTTGACCCTTTTTGACTTCCCCAGGGTCGCTGACAGGTGGGCCCAGGCCCCTGCTAATTTAGGTTAAGTGTTAACTAAATTTATTAGCCCTGCTAATACTGACATGTGGGACCAGGGCCTTAACCAGTCCAGTTTAGTATTAGCTTAGAGCTAATTAACTCAGGTTAATTAGTTAGACACTGACATGGGGGGTCCCAGCCGTCAGGTTTGACCTGGGCTGGCGCCTTTTACCTGCTGACATCACACCATTGTCATGCTGATGCAGTTAACCATTTTCCGGGTTAAAACAATTCAGGAAATTCCAGAAAATAGCCAAAACTTCTAACAATCATAGAAAATCAACCGTAGCTCCAAATCAAATAATTTATATATGAAAAATGATTAGAAAAATCCAATCTATCCATCTGTACTAGTTTCATGCATGTTTAAACAACTTAACCTTGATGTTTAGATCAAAACATGATAATGCACCTTATAAGTTGTTAGTTTGAATTTGAATTTGAACCTTTGGTTCAAATCAACTCAAACTCTTCTATTCTTAGCTGCATTAGCTCAAATCACAGCATATTTGACATGTCATGATCATGCATCATATTGTGCATTGCATTGATTGTGTTCTCTCCCTGTTGCCGGTATTTGTTCCCTCTCGATAGACGTGTTCTGACTCAAAGCCTGTCAGTATACTCATAAAAGCTTCATACAATCCGCTTTTGGTGGACGATATTCTCTCCATCACCGTATTCATCATCACATGTTGTTCATCTGAGATGGCCGCTCGCCCCACCAACTCCCTCAGCACATCCGATCGCACACTAGACGGTGCCGGACTCTTTTGTCTACTCTCTTCGGGAGCCGGACATTGGGAGCTTCGGGGGTCAACGGGATTATATTCTGGCCTCGCCAGACTCGGAGAGGCCCTCCACGACGACACATCAGGGTGGCCCACTCCCGGAGCGGAGAAGTCCAGAGGAGGTGTTTGGCTCTCCATCATCTCTGCAAGAAGATCCCCTGAAGATGAGCTCATTTGAGAGGGGCTAAGGCCCGAACTGCAAAAATATATGCGGTGGTTATCTTCTCAGAAGAAAAAGATGGCATATCTGTACTATCAAAGGTATTTCGGGTCACTTACAACCCGTGGGAGGATTGATCCCCCCGCGGACTTTGTGCGGCAACAATGCCCCCCAGGGTGGGACCCTCTGTGGGAGACTTCTTCTCCCGTTTAGAAGCTTCAGCTTCCGAATCCCCGGGCGTAGTCCTTTTTCTCTTCTGGCCGCCTTCCCTCATGCAGACGCTCACTCCCTCGGCTAGAATGGGCAGCATTGGGGGCCCACGTCCGCCCGCATTATCCTCCACAGTATCTTCCTTCAAGGGCTCCGGGCAAGGTGCGGTCTGGAGCATCTTTTCCAATACTGGATTTTCCAAACCCTCAGGGAGGGGGGGCGAACACCGAATCAACTACGCCTTTGTGAGCCAGTCCTGGTCAAAAAGGGAACTCTCAGAGATAACTTCGTAACAAAGTAGAGGAAGTATGTTCGGCTGGAAGATGCCTTACCTGTTCGGCGGTGCGGTTGCTACTCAGGCCAACGTCCTCGGTGATTTCCGGACACTCCGTCTGAGGTCCGAAGAATGATTAGTACATCTCCTTGTGCGTCAGGCGGAGAAAATTTTGAATGGCACGCGGTCCCTCGGGATTGAACTCCCACAGACGAAGAGGCCGGCGTTTGCAAGGCTGGACTTGACGAACCAGCATAACCTTTATCACCGCAACCACACAACAAGAAATATGTCAACTTATGACCTTCTGTCAGTGACCCTCGAAGAATTGGTCATAAATTTATGACCATTTTAGACCAATTGGTCAAAAGCTGTCTGGGGGGCTCTAAACCCTAAACCATAACGACCATTTTGGTCAGAAAGGTCATAATTTCATTAGAGGAAATGGTCATAAAGCAAACAGCGCTAGTCCGCTGCCTTATTTCTAGTTGTTAACGACCAATATAGATGGTCCTAGCCTTGTAAATTGTGGTGGGTTGCTATGACTAGGCGCCACCTCATCAGTTTTGCCTATGTGTCATGTCCATGTGGCCGTTTTTGCCCTAGGTTGTGAAGCAACCTATATTTCTGTCATTCCCAAAATTCCCAAAAAAATCTCATAAATTCTTTGGGTCATATCTTTGTCAAATATGTAAAAACCTTCCTTGCCTAGTTCAAAAATAATTCAACAATATTCATTTCCCTATTCTGTTCACAACAACAGTTTGTGAAGGAAGTGCTATTTATATATTCTTGATTGCCCTCGGAATTTTTGGGCACTCTTTCCTATCCAAATCATTACCGCATGACAAAATTCAGCTCCACTTGCCTAGCAAATCTTCCTCGGCAAATTTCCAAAGTTTTTGTCCACCTAGAAGCATTGTGAAGGAAGTACCTTTTTTATATGTCGAAATGACATGAAATTTATACAGTTCCTTCATATGCCCAAATTATCACCCTCCTCCGAATTGCAGATCAGTCAAATCATCTATGTGAGCCCAGGTTCAATTTATATTTTATGGCCAAATTGGCACGTTGCAAAGCAAGTGTTATCTAGACCCCTCCTATTACCCGCAAACTTTTCGGGCACTCTTCCATACCCAAATCATTTCCACATGATAATATTCAACTCAATTTTCCTAGTAAATCTTTCTCACGAAATTTTCAAAGTTTCTACCTCGAGAGAAGCTTTGTGAAGTAAGTACTAGCTAGGCTTACCCAAATGATCTGAAAATTTAGCAGCGCATGACCATACCTATGTAACTTACCTACACCAATTTTTAGCACATTTCATTCCAATCTCTCTCACTAGTTTTCCCAAGTTTCTGTCCATAGAAAAGAATTGTGAAGGAAGTACCACTTTGGCATTTCCAAATAGTATCCATTTTCTATAGTGGTTTCCTATGCCCAAATTACCATCCTCCAACTAATGCCAGCTCAATCCGTTCATTATTTTGAGCCGAGCTTCAACATTCGTAGTTATCTCTAGTGTGGTAGTTCACAAAGCAAGTACCACCTCGGCTCCACCTTTTGAGCTGAAAATTTGTGAAGACGGTCTTCTTAGTAACTGATCATCTTCAGCCAAAACTCACGCCCATTAGCCATGTACATTTCCCGTACCGCTAATCAAACACTTGGCTGTTAATTCATGTTTGAGCATCGATCTGTCTCCTTTTGAGAATCTTATGTTGTAATTTTCTTCCTAGCCCAACCTTGGGAGTGCCCAACCCACTAGACATGCCTAGGCCGCCCAGAACGCATGGCAACGCCACGGTCACACGGTGACCACGCGGCGGGCATGCGAGCTTACGCGCTCTAGAGTTGTGGCCCTCGGCCACTGCCCAAACCTCTACGTATCACCACCAAACCATGTATTTATGATTAAATAGGTCCTTATGTAACTAGAAATGATTTTTGGAAAAAATAAATAGCAAACTATGAGGCAGCTGCAGTTCAAATTTGACCCGCTTCCTACTGAATCGGTGGAAATTTGTCTTTTTCACGAGAGGTGGATCAAAAAATTTACACCCAACCATTTTGTCAATTTTGCATTATATATGGCCTAGTATTTTATAAAAATGATTTGGTCCAATTTTGCAACAATTATTTGGTAGTTCCTTCACAAAAAACCTCCTTTTGGGCACTCGAAAAATGGAAAATGGTTTTTTCGTCCAACGAAAATGAAAACTTCCTCACGCAACATTGTTTGCCATTCCAATATGCACCCTTGTGCACAATATGAGATCATTTGAACGAACTATGTCATGAATGTGGCCATAAGATTGATCATTTGGCTTGAAAGCCACTGACCTTCACACAAGATAGCTCATTTCTGAGAACACTTTTTAAAATAATTATCGTATTACAAGTTTATTATTTTTCCCGGAAACTTAATCACATATAATGAGACAATGTGAAGGTTTTCCAATTTTTTTATTTTTTTTTATTTTTTATGCCCATTTCAAAATACGGTCAAAACGGCGGGCTTGACCGTTCCTAGCTAGTGGTTGAATCTTGGAATTTTTCTGGTGTTTCTCTGATTAAATAGATACTTATGTACCTAGAATTGATTTTTGGAAAAAATAAAGAGCAAACTGTGAGGCAGCTGCAGTTCAAATTTGACCCGCTTCCAACTGAATCGGCGGGAATTTGTCTTTTTCACGAGAGGTGCATCAAAACTTTGTACATCCAACCATTTGGTCAATTGTGCATTAAATATGTACTAGTATTTTATAAAATTGATTTGGTACAATTTTGCAACAGATCTATGGTAGGTCCTTCACAAAAAAACCTCCTTTTGGGCACTCGAAAAATGGAAAATGGTTTTTTTGTCCAAAGAAAATAAAAACTTCCTTAGGCAACACTGTTTGCCATTCCAATATGCACCCTTGTGCACAATATGAGATCATTTAAGAAAACTATGCCATGAATGTGGCCATAAGATTGATCATTTGGCTTGAAAACCCATGATCTTCACGCGTGATAGCTCATTTCCGAGAACACTTTTTTAAATAATTACCGTATTACAAGTTTATTATTTTTTCTGGAAACTTGGTCACATATAATGACACAATGCGAATGTTTCCCAATTTTTTGATATTTTTTGAATTTTTATGCCCGTTTCAAAATGCAGTCAAAACGGCGGGCTTGACCGTTCCTAGCTAGTGGTTGAATCTTGCAAAACTTCTGATGTTTCTCTGATTAAATAGATACTTATGTACCTAGAAATGATTTTTTAACAAAATAAAGAGCAAACTATGAGGCAGCTCCAGTTCAAATTTGACCCGCTTCCACCTAAATCGGCGGAAATTTGTCTTTTTCACGAGAGGTGGATCAAAAATTTTAACACCCAACCATTTGGTCAATTTTAAATCAAATATGGCCTAGTATTTTAGAAAAATGATTTGATCAAATTTTGCAACAAATATATGGTAGGTCCTTCACAAAAAGAACTCAATTCGGGCACTCAGAAAATGGAAAATGAATTTTCCGTGCAAAGAAAATGAAAACTCCCTTAGGCAACATTGTTTGGAATTCCAAGATGCACCCTTGTGCACAATATGAGATCATTTGAACAAACTATGCCATGAATGTGGCCATAAGATTGATCATTTGGCTTGAAAACCCTGAATCCTCACGCGTGATAGCTCATTTCTGAGAACACTTTTTTAAAATAATTGTCGTATTACAAGTTTATTATTTTTTATGGAAACTTGGTCACAAATAATGACACAATGCAAAGGTTTCCCAATTTTTTGATTTTTTTTTGAATTTTTTATGCCCGTTTCGAAATGCGGTCAAAACGGCGGGCTTGACCGTTCCTAGCTAGTGGTTGAATCTTGCAAAACTTTTGATGTTTCTCTGATTAAATAGATACTTATGTACCTAGAAATGATTTTTGGAAAAAAAATAAAAAGCAAACTATGAGGCAGCTCCAGTTCAAATTTGACCCGCTTGCAGCTGAATCGGCAAAAAATTATCTTTTTCACGAGAGGTGGATAAAAGCTTTTGACACCCTACCATTTGGTCAGTTGTGAATTAAATATGGTCTACTATTTTAGAAAGTTGTTTTGGTCCAATTTTGCAACTATTATTTGGTAGGTTCTTCACAAAAAACCGCATTTTGGGCATTCAAAAAATGGAAAATGTTTTTTTTGCCAAAAAAATCATTTCTCATGACATATTTTTAAAGATATTTATCTTATTTCATGTTTGTTACTTTTCCTGAAAACTTATTCACATTTGGTGACACAATGAGAAGGTTTTCATTTTCTTTTTGAATTTTCTCAGGTCATAAAATAGCTGATATGATTTTAACACGCTATTTTTAGTCAACTACGACCAATTTAAATGGTCATAACGTGGTACTGCATTCTGATTGGTCCGTGGACGTCTCACGCGGGTCGTGCATGGAACACCGTCGGATGCTCGCGGATCCAGCGGCAGTCCTCGGCCCACCACACCAACCCCAAGCACACCTAAGCCGAAACCCTAGCTCTACTCATGGACATTTTCCATCCCCCCGCCTCCTTTCTTTCTCTGCCCCTCGCTCCCTCACGCACCCACAATCCCTCCCCCGAAACCCTTGCAGCCGCCACCTATGCCTCTTGTTCCGGCGTGTTCCGGCGGGCCTCGCCGGTGCGCATCCCAGATCCGAGGTCCCCTGCCTCCGCTCTTCCCTTCCCTCCCGCCAGATCCGCCTCTCACGTCCCTAGTAGCTCATCCCCAACCCCTTCCCACGGCTAGGATTTCGAGGGTGGCGTTCCCACCAATTCCAGCGCGGCGGCCGCGACTGTGCTCCGCCCTCTTCGACGCCCACCAACCTAGCCGTATGGCACGGCCATGGCCATGGCGGCGGCCAGATCCACCCCCTCCCTCATCTCCTCGGTGTCGCCACCTCCTCCCCGTCCTGTAGTGGCGCGTCCCGCCACCACCTCCTTCCTCGATGCATCCCGCAGCGACGCCCATCATGTCCCGCAGATGCCGTCCCTCTCCCTCAATCCCCACGAGGTTCCGCAATCCCCACCCCCAACCAAAATCTTCCCCATCTCCCCCGGCCGATTCTCCTCCCGTCCGCGTCCCCTTCCCCACCCCCGCTCCCAGATCGCGACGCGCGCTGCCCCTGACCGCTGCGGGAACCCCACCCCACCACCGACGAGGCCCGACCCCCCGGGGGCCCAGCCAAGATGGTGCTCGTGTAGCTGGGCGGGAGCATGTACTACTCGTCTCTTGTGCGCGGATCCACTTGTCTGATCTCGTGCTGGCTGCACATTCCGGGTGGAGATGGAGGTGGCGCTGCAGGCATGTGATGCCTCGGACTGGGTCTACAAGGGAGAGGGCGCGGCGAATCTCATCCTTAGCTACACCAGCTCCTCGCCCTCCATGGTATTCTCTGCTCTGCCCTGCTCTGAGTAGGCTCGTTATGCTGTGCTATTGGGTACTACTTAGCTTTCATGTATTTACTGCAAGATTCTGGACTTGGTATGATGCGTTTATCCCTGCCTAGATTAATTGGTGTACCGATCGGGGAAGTTGGTGGCCTAGAATAAAAGATGCTAGCTTGTCGCCAGTGCTCTGTTTGATAATTAAGCACTCATCACTGTAGAAATCAATAAATTATGTGTAGGGCTGCCCTCTTAATTTAGGCATCTGCTTCCACTTTATTATTGAAACACGAGAGCAGGGGTCAGGTGTAGCTCTTTGTTACCTACCAGTTTTTTAGCCATTTCTAACCAGGAAACAGCTTGGCAAGGTATGCATACAGCTTGGCAAGGTACTGCGGGCGAAGAAGGTCCTAAATGACAAGGCACAACCAGCACCAAACTATGTAAACTTCTCAAGCTACGAGCAGCTCGTGTGGGGTGACATCCTAGAATTGAACGAGTCTGTCAAGCAAGGTTCTGTGGCTCAAGCTTATGCAGTACATGTCATGAGCCAACATGTGTTTTTCCTGCGCTAATTCATTTCCTGCGCTAATTCGATCGACGGACTGGTCGGGAGGAGGCTAATGTCCTTGTGTTTTTCCTGCTGTAGGCCATCTTCAGGGAGCTCTGCAACATGCTGGATCCAGGGAAGCCGGTCTTCAACCCCAAGAAGGGCAAGCCCAGCGTCGTCATGTCCTGGTTCAAGAGGCCCATCATCTACGACGTCCGCGCGTGACCCAACCTCATCGGGAGCACCTCCGGGAGCCGGGATCTCCAGATGGTAACCTCCTCCTATCTCGATCCCTTCCCACCTAGCATAGATGCCTCATTTATTGCCTATGTGCGTCCCAAATCCATGTCTGGGACTGACCAAGGGGTCTGCTTTTAGCTGGCCATGTTCATATTTGTTGATATTCTCAAAGTGTAGCATGTACGTGTTTTATTTGTTGACACTCTCCTCATGTGAAGTGATTAGTTAGCAATTTGGACTGGTGGATGGAGTTTGGTACATGTAAAATGGTTCTGGCATTGTCATTTCTGAGCATATTTTGTAACTGTAGCCTGCAATGGGGTTGACACTCTGCTCATATGCATTTTCGCTCTTTTGCTTTTAATCTGTTAGTAGTGGTCACCATTATATATTGCCTATGAATAAGTATTTCAACTCATTCGCATTGAATCTATTAACAACAGTCGCAAATACTTGTTTGCTTCATGATTATATGTTGCCATGATGATTTAAGACGATTAGCTGACGCTGAACAAGCTATATCATTCTGACCATGTGAATTTGTTAATGGTGCACTTATTTTCAGAAGTAGCATTTACACTGTAGCTCCTTGCATATATATGACACTTCTTGGTACATGTAAAACGGTTATGGCATTCTCATCTCTGAGCATATTCTGTAACTGTAGCCTGCAAGGGGATTGAGCATATAGGCATTTTAGAAATACTACTGTTTTTAGTTGACAGACTCAAATAATGCAGCATGCATTGTCCTTTTCCCTGCACAAATAATGCAGTATGAAATGTGTGACCACATCATGTAATTATGCGCTGATGCAAGTTGTTTTTGGCTGTAATTTAAAGGAGTTGCTCATGCCGGTAGCCTTGCCATGTAGGATATATATAGTTTCTGTTGCTCATGCTCATCCGCAAGCTTTTGGATTTATTGTTAGTTAGATTTCTGTTTTACTTCTGTTTGGTTCTAGGATCTGTGGGTCGTGAGCAGAATTAAAAGCACTTGCGCTTGCATTCTCTGTTATATGTATCCGGCCATACCATCTTTTCATTCTACGCACAGTTTATTGCATCTAACTAGTGCATGCAGCTTGATTGGCTTGAATTTCTCATTATTTGATTTAACCCGTCGAGTTTGTATCTATAAGTTTATTTGATATGTTAAGCTTGACAACTACCCTTAGTTCTGTGTTTCTTGTCTTCTATCACTTGTTTACTTTGATCTTGCGGTTTCAGCCATGGGCAAGGGACAAGACTTGCATCGACATCATGGTCATTGGCGATGTCGACCACCACTGGCAATCTGATATACAAGCTTGGAGGTAGAGCGGTCTATTTGTAGATCCCAATATTTATGATTGTGTGGATCTGGGTTAAGTTTGAAGTTCCTGGGTATGCAAGATTCGATGGTTAAACTGGTTAATGTGATGTGAATGAGTGTATGGAAACTGGTTGTTGTGATGTGTGAGTGTATGTAGTTTCACGTGTTCTGTTCTGTATATCATATTGTAATAAACTTATTTTAGCTGTTATTTGAAGATTTTCATACGCTTTCTCTCTTCTGTCTGTTTGATATATTGCTTATTAATAAGCTGTGAAAAATCTGACATTTGGGACCCATCTATAAACTGGAGCTGGGAAAAAAAGCTAGAAATAAAAAATAAATGGACTGCAAAATGTTGTGCGCTAGAAAATAAAAAGGCCAAATTGTAGGCCAGGCCCATGTAGCTAAACGAAATTAACATAAAATACATATATTAAAAGGGCTTGCCTAAAAAATAATACATGGGCCAAATTACTGGGTCAAACCCATGTAGCTAATAAAAGCACAGGAAAAATACATTAAAAAGGACGAATTGTTGGGCTAGGACCATGTAGAAAATCGAATTGGACCGGGCTGAATCTTGTGCCACATCAGATTGCCATGCTGGATGCCTACGTGGCCTGTGGAGGTTGCTAGTGACCAACACGCCATAGTAGACGTATTTTGGTCATAAACATCTACGACCATTCCAGAAGAAAGGTCGCTATAGTCAGTTTATGACGGCCAGCTTTTGACCTTATGTTTTTGGTCACAAAAAGGTCACAAATTGAAAATAGTGACCATTCAGTGACCAATAGTGCTAGTCACAAGTTGACATATTTCTTGTAGTGCCAAACTGAAATCTCCATTGAAGAGATCTCGAATGCGGCCTTGCAATATAGGCACATCCTTGGCTGGCCCCCAGCTCAGACCTCTGCTGATCCACGACATCAGTTGTGGTGGGGGCCCGAGCGGAAAACAGGGGGGCTGCCCACTTGGCACTGCTAGGAGCCGTGATGTAGAACCACTCCTGTTGCCACAATTCAGACACCTCTGGAATGGAACCTTTGGGCCACGGAGCTCCTGTCATCTTGCGTATTGAGGCACCTCCACACGCCGCCTGTTGCCCCTCGATCATCTTCGGCTTTACTTCAAAGGTCTTGAGCCACAGGCCAAAGTGAGGGGTGACCTGGAGGAAGGCCTCGCACATGATGATAAATGTTGTGATATAAAGAAAGGAGTCCGGAGCTAGATCATGGAAATCTAGTCCGTAGTAAAACATCAAGCCCCAGACGAATGGATCCAGAGCAAGGCCTAGACCTCAGAGGAAGTGGGAGACGAACACGACGCTCCCGTTGGGTTCGGGGGAAGGGACGGCCTGCCCCCGGGGAGGCAGCCGATGCAAGATCTCGGCGGTCAGATATCTGGCCTCCCTCAACTTGTTGATGTCTTCTTCCCTGACGGAGGAGGGCACCCATCGGCCTTGAAGGCTTGATCTGGACATGATTGAAGGTTCGGAGCACCTGACCTAAACTTTGTGCGTTTGAGCTTGAGGCAGGGGAAGGATTCGATTGAGCACGGGAGGGAAAAATAAAAGCCATGTCCCTTTATAAAGAGGGTGGATATCAAGCGTCCTCTCCGTGTCCGTTTGGACTTGCCTATAATCTAGGAGTCCTAGAAGCGGTTGGGTTACCCACGCCCGTATTGATGAGAATCCCAGAATAAGGGGGACACGATCTCTTCTTTAACAAGACGTGCCAAGGAAGCCGCCTCGCATAATGCGCTGAGATGGGACAGTAAAACGGTTCGAATAAAAGCTTGGCCGTGGTGTGATGTCACACTACGGAATACGTCAGTAGATTAGATTTGTGTAAATATTATTCTCTCTATGGCAATATGTGGAAACTTATTTTTCAGAGCCGAACACTATCTTTGTGTTCGAAATCTTCTATGAAGTACTTGGAGGAGGAACCCGCCTCGCAATGCCGAAGACAATATGCGCGCCGGACTCGTTGTCATTGAAGCCTGGTTTGGGGGCTACTGAGGGAGTCCTAGATTAGGGGGTGTCCGGATGGCCGGACTATACCTTCAGCCGGACTCCTGGACTATGAAGATACAAGATTGAAGACTTCGTCCCGTGTCCGGGAGAGACTTTCCTTGGCGTGGAAGGCAAGCTTGGCGATACGGATATACAAATCTGCTACCATTGTAACCGACTCTATGTAACCCTAACCCTACCCGGTGTCTATATAAACCGGAGGGTTTTAGTCCGTAGGACAACATACACATCAACGATCATACCATAGGCTAGCTTCTAGGGTTTAGCCTCCTCGATCTAGTGGTAGATCTACTCTTGTACTACCCATACCATCAATATTAATCAAGCAGGACGTAGGGTTTTACCTCCATCGAGAGGGCCCAAACCTGGGTAAAACTTCGTGTCCCTTGTCTCCTGTTACCATCCGGCCTAGACGCACACTTCGGGACCCCCTACCCGAGATCCGCCGGTTTTGACACCGACAATGTCCATCCGTACCTCCTCGATGAAGGCCTAGCTGTGTCTTCACCCGCCTTCATCTTTGAAGGCCTGCCCGGCGCAGGAGCCGATCTCTTTGAAATCATCGAGCGTCTCCCCTGTGAAGCACGGTATAGTGCAGTGGGTGAGGCTGAATGAGAGCACTCTTTTAGAAAGGGTGTTTCTTAATTGTTTACATGTGAAGCAGGAGGAAGGCCAGGGTAGTCGGCGGTGATGGCCACTTCTGTGTCGTCATAGCTTGTCTGGTAAAACACTCCCTCCGGAAGCACCACGAATATATCCGGATCCTCTTCAAACCCAGGATCTAGCTCCCGGTTGTGGATCTCCGACTGTGGGGCAGGACTATGAAGTCCTTCGGTGACCTTCCACCAGTGTTGTCATAACAAACAGACTTGGAATTTATTAAAATTAATCCGGGAGAGGAATGAGTGGAATAGAGGGGTTGAGGCTTACCCAACTGGGAGGATCATACATAGAATATCCATCTCGGCGCTTAATTCGAAGAAACTCCACTTCCTCCCCTTTAAATTGCTCGACCAATATTTTGGCCAGAGCGGCGGGGGTATCCGGACCCTTCCGGCCATAGCAAGAGGCGTCATCCTCTCCATTGTAGTGCCACATGGGCATCCCTCTGTATTGTAGCAGTTGAACCCCTCACACTATGGAGGTCGCCATTACCTCGATTATTGTGAGTCCGGACTGAGCAAGCATCTTTATCTTGCTCATGAGCTGGCAAACTTCTGTGCTATCATCCTCTTCAAGACTACGGGGATGCCAACTGTGGCGTTTCTTCAGTGGAATGCTCGCAAATTCAGGAAGACCCTTTCGAACTGGGTCAGGAAGGACGACATCCTCGATATAGAACCATTCGGAGGGCCATTCTTCGGGTGCCTTCCTTGGTGTACCAGACAGATATCCAGTATTGGTGATACGCCATACTTCGGCTCCGCCCACTTAAAATATTGACCCTCATGATTATGCGGGACAAGACAGAACAACTTCCTCCACAGATCAAAATGAGTCTCGATACCCAGGAATAATTCGCATAAAGCGACATAACCTGCGATGTGAAGAGTGGAGGCAGGTGTGAAGTTGTGTGATACGTCAATTTTGCGTCAAGCTTTTATATCGATATTTATTGCATTATGGGTTGTTATTACACATTATGTCACAATACTTATGCCTATTCTCTCTTATTTTACAAGGTTTACATAAGGAGGGATAATGCCGACAGCTTGGATTCTGGGCTGGAAAAGGAGCAAATATTAGAGACCTATTCTGCACAGCTCCAAAAGTCCTGAAACTTCACGGAAGTCATTTTCAGAATATATTAAAATAATGAGCGCAAGAAGTTCTAGAGGGGGGCCGCACCCTGGCCACGAGGGTGGGGGCGCGCCCTACCCCCCTAGGATCGCCCTCTGCCCTTGTGGGCCCCCTGGTGGCCCTCCAATTCCCATCTTCTACTATATGGAGTCTTTCGTTGATGAAAAAAATCATAAGAAAGCTTTCGGAACGAGACTCGGCCGCCACGAGGCGGAACCTTGGTGGAACCAATCTAGGGCTCTGGCGGAGCTGTTCTGCCGGGGAAACTTCCTTGAGGGAGGGGGAAATCATCGCCATCGTCATCACCAACGATCCTCTCATCGGGAGGGGGTCAATCTCCATCAACATATTCATCTCTTGTATCCAATTCTTGTCTCCAAGTCTGGGATTGGTACATGTGGGTTGTTAGTAATGTTGATTACTCCTTGTAGTTGATGCTAGTTGGTTTATTTGGTGGAAGATCATATGTTCAGATCCTATATGCATATTATTACCCCTCTGATTATGAACATGAATATGCTTTGTGAGTAGTTACGTTTATTCCCGAGGACATGTGAGAATTCTTGCTATTAGTAGTCATGTGAATTTGGTATTCGTTCGATATTTTGTTGAGATGTATGTTGTCTCTCCTCTAGTGGTGTTATGTGAACATCGACTGTATCACACTTCACAATTATTTGGGCCTAGAGGAAGGCATTGGGAAGTAATAAGTAGATGATGGGTTGTTAGAGTGACAAAAGCTTAAACCCTAGTTTATGCGTTGCTTCGTAAGGGGCTGATTTGGATCCACATGTTTCATGCTATGGTTAGGTTTACCTTAATACTTTTGTTTGTAGTTGCGGATGCTTGCAATAGAGGTTAATCATAAGTGGGATGCTTGTCCAAGTAAGGAAAGCACCCAAGCACCGGTCCACCCACACACCAAATTATCAAAGTACCGAACGCGAACCATATGATCGTGATGAAACCTAGCTTGACGATAATTCCCATGTGTCCTCGGGAGCACTTTTCTCTATATAAGAATTTGTCCAGGCTTGTCCTTTGCTACAAAAAGGATTGGGCCACCTTGCTGCACTTTATTTACTTCTGTTACTTGTTTCTCGTTACAAATTATCTTATCACCAAACTATCTGTTACCTATAATTTCAGTGCTTGCAGAGAATACCTTGCTAAAAACCGCTTATCATTTCCTTCTGCTCCTCGTTGGGTTCGACACTCTTACTAATCGAAAGGATTACGATAGATCCCCTATACTTGTGGGTCATCAATACTCTTTTCTGGCGCCATTGCCGGGGAGTGAAGCCCCTTTGGTAGGTGGCATTTGGTAAGGAAAACTTTATGTAGTGTGCTGAAATTTACTATTACTTGTTACTATGGAAAGTAATCCTCTGAGGGGCTTGTTCGGGGTATCGTCACCCCGACCAGTAGAGCAAAGAGTTGCTCCTCAACCTACTGAACCTACTGAAAATGAAAATGTCTGCTTTGAAATTCCTTAAGGTATGATAGAAGAACTGCTAGCTAATCCTTTTGCAGGAGATGGAACATTACATCCTGATGAGCACCTAGTATATGTGGATGAAGTTTGTGGATTATTTAAGCTTGCAGGTATGCCCGATGATGTTATCAAGAAGAAGATCTTCCCTTTTATCTCTGGAGGGAGATGCATTGACATGTCATAGGCTATGTGATGATATGGGATCATGGAACTACAAACGATTCAAATTGGAATTTCATCGGAAGTTTTATCCTATGCATCTTGTTCATCGTGATCGTAATTATATATATAATTTTTTGCCTCGCGAAGTAGAATGCATCGCTCAAGATTGGGGGAGGCTTAAATCAATGTTATATTCATGCCCCAATCATGAGCTCTCAAGAGAAATGATTATTCAAAATTTTTACGCTCAGCTTTCTGATAACAACCGCACCATGCTTGATACTTCTTGTTCTGGCTCTTTTATGATGAAGATTATTGAATTCAAATGGGATTTATTGGAAAGAATTAAACGCAACTTTGAATATTGGGATCTCGACGACGTTAAGGAGTCAGGTATGACACCTAAGTTTGATTGTGTTAAATCTTTTATGGATACCGAAGTTTTCCGTAAATTTAGCACTAAATATGGTGTAAGTGCATCTAGTGCCACCCCTAGTTGGTTTTGGAGTATTGATGACAAACCTAGTTGAGGGACTAATGTGTTTGTGAGAATTGCAGGACAACACAGGTAGAAGTCCCTCATTGATTCGGTTTAGCCACCAGAGATGACCCCCAAAAATGTACGAAGACATTGAAGACAATGGTGGTTCGTGAAGACATTCATGTCGAAGTCAATGACATATGAAGACTCCCCATGACGCCTTTGGAACTCGAAGACTTAGATCCTTCGTAGTTTTACTTATTCATGTTGTGTCATAGGAACCACCGTACTATTAAGTGGGGTCCAAGAGAACCAGTCAGGATGACTGAAGTGATGCCTAATTCAAATCCTATGTCTTCGAGTGAAGACAGTGAGAGAAAATCTTGTCCAGAGTCAGACAAGTCAGCTTTACTTGCAGCCCAAGTAAAGTTGCCGTGAGAGTTCAAAATCCGACCGTTGGTACACGTGTCAGTTCCTTAGTGACCCAGGGTCATTTCGGACAAATCAGGTCAGGGTTGCCAAGTGGCTATAAATAGTCCACCCCCACAACCATAAACGGTTGGCTGCTCAGATTTCAGTGCACGGCTTTTGTCGTTTGAGAGCAACCCACCTCGAAGCCTTTGAGAGAAAATCCTTTGTGAGGAGAAAAGCCCTAACCACCCAGAGCCAGAGTAAATTGGGCATCACTTAAGTCTTCTTGTCTGTGTGATCTGAAGACTTATTACACTTGAGGACTGTGCATCCTCTAGACGGTTAGGCGTCGCGTTCTGAGCATCCAAGAGTAATTGTGGATGACCGGTGAACGAAGTCTGTGAAGGTTTGGGAGTCTACCTTGAAGACTTACCTGAGTGATTGGGCGAGGTCTGTGTGACCTTAGCACAAGGAGAATATGGTGAGGACTGGGTGTCTTGGACTAAGTGTCCTTGACTGGGTGTCCGGGACTGTGTGTCCTTTGGTTTGAATACCTAGCCGCTCCAACCAGACGTACAGTTGTCACAGCAACTGGAACTGGTCCAACAAATCATTGTCTTCAACGTGTCACTGGTTTCATCTTCACTTCCCTTCAACTTACCGATATTCATTGTGAAGCCATTGCATGCTTGCTCTATCTTTTGTCTTCACAACATAACTGTATGACTTGATTGGCTTCATAACTTCTTCCTACCTGATCCCAATTACGCTGAAGCTATTGTTACTGTGCTTTCACTCTATTGAATACTTGACCTTAGCTTGCTTGTGTAATCTAACTTCCGCTGCATAGTGATAGGCCTATCTTCACTGTTTGTCTTCATAACCTCCATGTTTTGAAGACTTTCATAAAAATCGCCTATTCACCCCCCTCTAGTCGATATAACGCACTTTCAATTGGTATCTGAGCAAGGTGCTCCCTTGTTCTGTGTGATTCGGTTTAACCACCTGGAGTTTTAGCTATGTCGACTGCAGGGATAATCAAAGTCTCCGCTGCGTGCCCCGTCTTCGATGGAACTGAATATCCCTACTGGAAGAATAAGATGCGCATGCATCTTGAAGCCATTGACGTCGACCTATGGTATGTCGTCGAGAACGGCGTTCCCAAGGCTGGAGAAGGTGTCACTGCTGCTGATGTCAAGAAGTTCACTCAACTGGACTCGACTGCCAAGAATATTATCTGTGGTCATCTGACCAAGGGACATTACGGCCGTGTGAGTGCCTTGAAGACATCCAAGCTGGTCTGGGACTGGCTCTCAAAGGTCAATGAAGGCATCTCAACCCAGAGAGATCAGAGAATCAGTGTTCTTCGCAACCTCTTCAACCGCTTCAAGCGAAATGACAATGAGAATGTCCAGCACACATTTGACCGGCTCACTGACATCACAAATGAGCTTCAAGCCCTCGGCGCCACTGAGATCACCAAACATGAAATCGTCAAGACGCTGCTGAGATCACTTGACAGTTCATTTGACATTCTAGCCCTGATGATTCAAGAACGTCCTGATTTCAAGACACTCGATCCATCTGACATACTTGAGAGGCTCAACACACATGAGTTTCAGCTTTCTGAGAAAAGAGATATCTACGGTCCAAACTATGGGCGAACTCGTGCACTAAAGGCAAAAGCTGTGTCATCATCTGAAGAAGAATCTGACAGCAGTTCTGATGATCCTGAAGACATTGGAAGAGAACTTGCGATGCTAGTAAAGAAGTTCCAGAAATTCAACAAGAAGAAAGGCTTCAGAAAGTCTTCACGATCAAGCTCAAGGAATGATGAAGCTTCTGCTCATGACTACAAGAAGAAAACATGCCACAAGTGCAAGAAAACTGGACACTTCATCTCTGAGTGTCCACAATGGCAAAATGAGAACAGAAAGAAGAAGAAGAGCAAGGAATATGACTCTGACGATAAGAAGACGAAGAAATACACAAAGTCTTCGTCCAAGTCTTCTTCAAAGCCTTCATCACACAAAAAGAGCTCATCTGGCAAGGCACGTGCGTTTGTTGGCAAGGAAATGGATTCTGAGGAGGAGTCTGCATCTGAGGAGGCAGAGGTGGAGTCTGAGGAGGAATCTGATTCTGGCATTGCAAGTCTGGCTACTGCCTATGTTGCCAAGTCCATCTTCAACACTAAAGACAATGACTTCATCACCAGCACCGACGCTAATGACAAGGACGACTCCACTCCTACCTACTGCTTCATGGCCCGTGGTGCCAAGGTAACCAAACGCACTACTCACTATCAAACATCCAGTGACGATGACTCTGATTGTGATTCGAAACCTAGCTACAAAACTCTTGCTAAAATTGCAACTGAACAACAAAAGGATATGGAACATATTCAAAAGCTGTTAGAAAGAAGCGATGATCTGTTGGGTGCTGAAATGACTCGTTCTGAATCCTTAATTGAAGACATAAAAAATCTTCACGTTAAGTATCAGGAACTTGAGGATCGTCTTGAGACTCTCTCAACTACTCATGAAAAGCTTTCCTATGATTATCTTCAAAGAAAGCAAGATCTGGAGAAGTTGAGAGCGGATCATGAAGATCTTCAAAAAGAAAACGAGTCACTTCGAGCTGAACAGATTAGTTCCGCTCCAGAAAGATTTGAACCACCATGCCTTAAGTGCATTGAGCGTGAAAATACTGCTTCTGTTGCTGAATGTTCCACTGCTACTACTGTTGCAATATCTTCAACTGTTGAAGTGGTAACTAACCCCTCTTCTGAGGATACCACTGCTATTGCTGATGAAAATGCTAGGTTGAAGACATTGCTTGAAACAGGGATGTACAAAAGTCTCAAAGGGCATCAGACATTATGTGATGTCCTCAAGAAGCAGATTCTGAACCGAAACCCTAGAAAGGAGGGTGTTGGGTTCACAAGGAAAATAAATGCAGATGGCTCTTACTGGAAACCTGAGCAGTACCCCAAAACCACATGGGTTGCTGCAAAGGAATCCTCAGCAGATCCATCCAATCTGTCTGGCTTCACTTGTGCCAACCCCATTATTATTGATGAATCCTTTGATGCAAACTATAAACTGTTTAAGAATCAGAATGGTGAAGTGTTTGCCAGATACATTGGTACTAACTGCAGGAATGGACCGCCTATGAAGAGGATCTGGGTTCCAAAAACGTGTCTGGAAAATCTTCCTGTGAATGTCTTCATGACACCTCACATGAAGAAGACAAACCCCAGACCAAAGGCTTCATACGGTCCAAAGGCTTCATGCAGACAGAGGACTCACCTGAGTCACACTAACGCAAATGTTTTGCAGGGAAACCATACTCAGGCATATGAATATGAGAGCGGTTCGTCAAACCGTCATGTTCATATGACCAAGAACTATTTTGCCTATTCTTATGAGTACTATTGTCCTCCTGCTAGACTATTTGCTAGGGCTCCAAAGCCAAAATTCTCAGATGCTGCACTTAGACTTATTGCTTCTAAACCACCCTTGAAGATGTGGGTGGTTAAGAAAGCTTAACTCTCTTTTGCAGGGAAAGGTCTCCAGCTCAAAACCAAAATCTTCTGATGCTATTGCTGGGGACCTTAAACAACTTGTGGGGCGCAAGATCAAATGCCAGAATGGCATCACTATGTATTTCATATCTGAATCGCATGCTACTCTCCCTGCTTGTCCTAACCTGGATCTTAGTTTTCATAATCCACTGGTTCGTCAAATGTTCTTGCTTCACAACACTCTTGGTGAAGCCTATCCCCCTAACTGCACTGTAGGGTACGACACCAGTAACTTCGGAGTCTTCAGTATGGATTATTGACAGCGGGTGTACAAATCACATGACTGGCAAAAGAAGTCTCTTTATGGACTCAACCTTACGTCCATCTGACAAGAGCCACATCACATTCGCTGACACTGGTAAAAGTAAGGTACTGGGTCTAGGTAGAGTTGCAATCTCAAAGGATCAACACATGGATAAAGTCATGTTTGTTGAATCCCTTGGCTTCAACTTAATGTCTGTCTCAATGCTTTGCGATTTGAACATGATTGTGATCTTTGGAAAATATCGTTGTTTGGTACTAATGGAATCTGACAAGTCTCTAGTGTTTGAAGGGTATCGAAAAGATGATTTGTATGTGGTAGATTTCTCAGCAGGGCCACAGCTTGCAGTTTGTCTTCTCGCAAAGGCTTCAGAATGCTGGCTTTGGCATCGAAGACTTGGGCATGCTGGCATGAGGAACCTCCACACCCTTGCGAAGAAGAAGCATGTCATAGGCATCGAGGGCGTCAAGTTCAAGAAAGATCACTTATGCGGTGCCTGTGAAGCTGGAAAGATGTCGAGGGCAAAACATCCTTCGAAGACAATCATGACCACTACTCAACCCTTCGAACTGCTTCATATGGATCTCTTCGGTCCCACTCACTACTCAACTTTTAACACTACTGCTTGCCTCTATGGCTTCGTTATTGTTGATGATTATTCTAGATATACGTGGGTGCACATAATCCTTTACAAGACTGAAGTGCAGGATGTCTTCAGACGCTTCGCCAATCGAGCTATGAACAATTATGGCGCCAAGATAAAGCACATCAGAAGTGACAATGGCACAGAATTCAAGAACACTGGCCTTGACACATATCTTGATACATTGGGCATCGCTCATGAATTCTCAGCTCCATACACGCCACAACAGAATGGCATCGTCGAACGCAAGAATAGAACACTCATTGAGATGGCCAGAACAATGTTAGATGAGTACAAGACACCAAGAAAGTTCTGGACTGAAGCTATTGCCACTGCATGCCATACTATCAACCGTGTATATCTTCACAAGCTGCTGAACAAGACATCTTATGAGCTTCTGACTGGCAAGAAGCCAAATGTAAGTTACTTCAGAGTATTTGGTGCAAGATGCTGGATCAAGGACCCACACCATACCTCTAAGTTTGCACCAAAAGCACATGAGGGCTTCATGCTTGGATATGGAAAGGATTCGCACTCCTACAGAGTCTTCAATCTTTTTCACTACAAAGTGGTTGAAATAGTGGATGTGCGGTTTGATGAAACCAATGGATCTCAAAGAGAACAACTGCCAAATGTGCTAGAAGAAGATCCAGCTAGTGAAGCAATCAAGCTAATGGGAACTGGAGAAATTATACCTTCTGAAGCTCGTCCTGAAGAAGAACTTATCATCTCAGCACCTGATCCACATGAAAACAATGCTCAGCCTGAAGACATTCCTCCCCATGACAACGTAGATCAGCAAGAGCAAAGTCTTCGAGCCCTACATCCTCGTGTTGCCAATGAAGTGCAGATTGACAGAATAATTGATAGCATCAATGCACCTGGTCCACTGACTCGTTCAAGGGCAACTCAACTGGCAAATTTCTGTGGGCACTTCGCATTTGTCTCAATTTCAGAACCCAAGAAAGTTGAAGAAGCCTTTATGGAACCTGAATGGATTCAAGCTATGCAAGAAGAGCTTCAACAATTTGAGCTGAATAATGTATGGGAGTTGGTTAAGCGTCCTGATCCACGGAAGCATAACATAATAGGCACCAAATGGATATACCGCAACAAGCAAGATGAGCATGGCCAAGTCATCAGAAACAAGGCTCGTCTCGTTGCTCAAGGATATACTCAAGTGGAAGGCATTGACTTCGATGAAACATTTGCTCCTGTGGCCAGACTTGAAGCCATCCGTATACTGCTGGCCTATGCAAATCATCACAACATGATTCTGTATCAAATGGATGTGAAAAGTGCCTTTCTAAATGGCAAGATTGAAGAAGAAGTGTATGTTGCACAACCACCAGGGTTTGAAGATCCAAAACATCCTGACATGGTATACAAGCTCAAAAAGGCACTATATGGCCTCAAACAAGCCCCTCGGGCCTGGTATGACACACTCAAATACTTCCTGAAGAGCAAAGGCTTCATACCTGGTTCCCTGGATCCCACTCTCTTCACGAAGACATATGATGGTGAACTGTTTGTGTGCCAAATATGCGTGGATGACATTATCTTCGGCTGCACCAATCAGAAGTACAGTGAGGAGTTCGGATATATGATGCAAGAGCAATATCAGATGTCTATGATGGGGGAGCTGAAATTCTTCCTCGGTCTTCAGATAAGGCAACAACGCAATGGCATCTTCATATCTCAAGAAAAATACCTCAAAGACTGCCTGAGGAAGTTCGGTATGCAAGATTGCAAAGGCTTCACAACACCAATGCCAGCCAAACATCATCTGGGTTCTGACGACAATGGTAAAGAGTTCGATCAAAAGGTATACCGCTCCATGATTGGTTCTTTGCTTTATTTATGTGCATCTAGGCCAGATATTATGCTTAGTGTTTGCATGTGTGCTCGGTTTCAAGCGGCACCAAAGGAGTCGCATCACTTAGCAGTGAAGCGAATTCTTCGATATTTGGCTCACACACCAACTCTAGGATTATGGTATCCAAAGGGCTCAGAGTTTGATCTGGTTGGATTTTCGGACGCTGATTACGCTGGTGACAAGGTTGATCGGAAGTCCACAACAGGCACATGTCACTTTCTGGGCCGATCTCTTGTCTGTTGGTCTTCAAAGAAGCAGAACTGTGTATCTCTCTCCACTGCTGAATCTGAATACATTGCTGCTGGATCCTGCTGCGCTCAGCTTCTATGGATGAAGCAAACCCTCAAGGATTATGGCATTCATCTGAAGCAAGTGCCACTTTACTGCGACAACGAAAGCGCCATCAAGATCGCCAACAACCCAGTTCAGCACTCGAAGACAAAGCACATTGAAATTCGTCATCATTTTCTCAGAGATCATGTGGCAAAAGAAGATATTGATATCATACACGTCAACACTGAAGAGCAATTGGCAGATATCTTCACCAAGCCTTTGGATGAGAAGAGATTTTGCAAGTTACGGTGTGAGCTAAATATCTTGGAATCCTCAAATGTCCTGTGATCAGGCACACATCCTAACACTTATGCATGATGATGACTTAGATGTGCAACACACAAAGTAACGTATATCTTCAATCAATGAAGACATACATTCTAAGTGTGAATACATTAACATGGAATTTGACTTCGGAGCGCCACGATAATTGTGCGCCGTGTCTGGGTCTAATACTTCCGATACGGTGGGTAACGCCACCACCAAACGTTCTATTTGAAGTGTTTCACTCATGGCGTTACATTTGCTATGTCTTCACATTTGGTTTGGCTTCAATCTCAACATGTCTTCATGATTATCTTCACTATGTTCATTATATATGCACTGGTGTTCTGTCCTCTACAGCATTCACTTATAGCTATGTCTTCTTGTTTGAATCTTTTGAACTAAGTGAATGTGATTGGACCCTAACCTCTCCATGCTTCCTACCTCAAACTCTATCTCTCCAAGTCGTATGCATTCTATTGAAACTGTCGAATGTCTTCACTGCACCCTAGTCAGCTGAAGACAAAGAGACAAACTTTAAAACCATTTTCAATGCTCCGGAGAAGTAGGAACGACCGCCCGACAGTCCAGGCGAGCGTGAGATGTGGAACTGCCCCCGAGATTCCGCATGATGGCCACGTGCTGTTCAGATGCGAACCGCCCGGGGCACCTAAGTAATAGCGCAATGCCGCCTCTGTCCCTATAAGTACACGATTCACAGCGGTCACTATTTCTTCTTCCACCCTCGCTCGCACGAACCCTAGCGCCACCGCTAGCCCTAGACGACGCCGGCGACGAAGCGCTTCACTGTCGCGACCTCTCCGACACCGTTTTCACGCCGACCGCGGACCTCAACCTCTCCGCCGTCGCCGTAGGTGTCTTCCGTCGCCAAGTTAGGGCACGGAGGATCGAACTGCTCGGCCTCAAATCCCACTTCGTCTAGCAGTTCCAAGTGTGGTAATTAAAACCCCTTTTTTTATAGCCTCTCTTGATCCTATAGTTCAGTCATTCTCCTCCATAAGAAGTTTACTGCTATCACAGGTTACATCTCTCTCAGTCTGCATCTCATAAACTGCCTAGAATCTTCACTTGTGCATCCTGAAGTAGTTAGATTCCTCACTTGTACTTATCTGTGGGTTCGTGCAAATCTGGAACCAACTTCTTTTCTCTAAGTAAATGTCTTAGCATAATGAGGTCAATGTCTTCTAAACGAATTTATCTTCAAAATCTTCTGAGAATGCATATGACCTCTTCCCCTTCCCTCGCACCTCAATGCTGTCACAGGTACATGTCCGTGGGAGAATCTTTTGGTTCTCATAGTCTGCATTCATTTGCAGAGTTCCTACAGCGTCACATCAATTCACCCGAAGCTAGTTCCTGTTGGTCAAGCAAAAGGAAGCCTTCGAAGCCTTTGAAACCTTTGAAGCCGTTGAATCTTTTGAAGCCTTCCAAGTTAAGCTTCATGGCATCCGAGAAACCATCAAGGAAGGGAGGCAGACAGAGACGGGGTGACACATCTAAGGATCTGCCTGAAGATTTGGCAGAAACATACCAAACAGATCCTGAAGAAACCTATGCTCAGCGCAAGACACGAATCCAATGGATTCGCAGGTATTGGGCAGAGCAGTGGTTCCTATACCGTTTCGTCACCAAAGAATATGCAGAAAAGTGCGCCATCAAGCGGCCATGGGGTGATGTCTTGTACAAGAATCTCGTACCCCGAACCAGAGACGAAGCCATTGCTCAAGGTTTCTTTCCTTGCATGGTCAGGGGACAACAGCCAGCTGATGCACATCCATCGTCCCTTCTTTGGTGTCGCGATGACACTCTGTTCAAGCGCAACTTCCAATTTGCACAGAACTCTGCGAAGACAAACAAGAAGGAGTTTGGATTGGACTTCAACCCTGGTCCCTCCAAACCAAGGGCAGATGGCACACGCGACGCTAATCCCAATGTCATCGGGCCATTTGCCAACCTCGAAGGCCTCATCACTCGCATTATAGTCCAAGGGACTGCCGTGAATGACCCTCCAGCAGACACTGAGTCTGATGATGCTCCTGCTGCTCCGGAGCCGAAGCTGAGGAAGTCGAAGAAGCCAAAAGCTTCAAAGCCAGACCCTTCCCCAAAAATCTCCAGAGCGAAGCCATTGGCAACTGCACCTCCTGAAGCCAGTGTGCAGTCAGAAGGCTTATCTAGAGTCTGCAAGCCCCAAGAAGCCAAGAAGCCTCATCCAGACACAGGGAAAGAGCTCACCGCTGCTGCTATCTTGCGCTGCGAAGCCATTGATCTTTCAAGCGATGAAGATCTTGGAGATGATGCCCTTGAGCAGCTCATCAAGAGCAAGGAGGAGGCCGAAATCTTCAACAATCTGCCTCTTTTTGATGTCGCCATCATCCACAAGTTCATTGATGAATGGTTTGACTCCCCAGACATCAGCTTCGATGACCTGCAGCTGCCCATTGGCCTCAGCGTTGCCTTTCAAGGAGCAATTGCTTCAGAACTTGCAATTGCCCAGCGCATCGTGGAGCTGAAGCAGAAGATAGACTTTGAAAAGGCTCAGTTCAAGCAGAACATGGCCACGCTCAGCATCCAGGAAATCAAAGACTTCAAAGTCATGCTGCACGAGTTGAAGGAAAACTTTATGCAGAAACGTGCAGCGGCTCAGGGACCACGCGAGCGCATGAAGAAGTCGGCTGATCTCTGTGTGCAGGCCTACAATGAGGCCGAAAAGCGAAAGTCACTTGGGCGCCCCGGCATCGACCCCAAGATGGCCGCTAAGAAAAAGAAGACGCCCACCGTGGCTGAAGAAGAGGCCCCACGCCAAGAAGCTGTTCCAAATGTCTTCCCCACCGCCAAGCCTAGCTCGAAGCCAAAGCGATCCACTGCTTCCGAGCTCAAGAAGACAAGGACAGCTGAAGCTGAAGCGAAAAAGAGAAAACACTCTGAAGCCTCTCCTTCTGACCCCAGCACCAAGAAGCGCAAGACGAAGAAATCTCGGGCTGCTCCCATAGAGCCCTTGATAGTTGAACCCCTCTCCGTCCGCTATCCCAACGAAGATCGTCAGCTGACAGTGCATGAGCCTGCTCCCACAGAGGCTCCGCAAGTTGAAGACATTCCAGCAGCCGACCCCATCGCTGCTGAAGACATTGGTCATCAAGACAATGTGCAAGATGATGCAGCCCTTCCTCAGCTAGAGACAAGCGAATTGCTCAGCATTGGTCGTCCCTTGACGCCAATCACACAAGATGCATCGTGGGCAGATCGCCCACAGGAGGAAGAGGATGAGCCCCAGACCACTGCAACTCCACCAGCGTCGCCTGCATTCCGTAGGCTTCGCAAAGGTCCAAGGGCTCAAGCTGCTGACGACATTCCGGCTGCATCAGCCGAAGACAATGAGAAAGCACCACAGGAACCCCAAGCTCCAACTCCACACAATGCTGAAGACAATGTGGAGCCCTCTCCAACAATAGCTTCAGAACATACTGAAGCTGCTGTCCCTGAACCTTCTGCACCAGAGTCTGCTGCCGGTCCGCAATTCAACTATCACATTGCGCACAGGCCTCAGGTTCAGAAGCCAATTCCACGACTGCCAAGGTTCCCAGGTCCTGCATCAGCTCCTGGTTCCTTCAACATCAACAGCTTCAGGGCAGATAACACGTTCTTCAACAGCTCCGCGAACCCTTATTCAAGGGAACAGATTGCATCAGATAGGTTCTGGAGCCATCAACAACGCAGCTACTATTCATGCATTCTATACAACCAAGGCCGCATCTTTCCCCACCAGCGCCTTGAGGTTGAAGCTGTTGCTGGTCTGCCTGGTTTGGAAGAAGCCATTGATTGCTTCAAGCAAGTGGGTCTACTGCCGTTCATCACTGACGAAGAGCACTGGAACGAAGAGCTTATGCTTCAATTCTATGCCACTCTGCATATAAAAGGCTACAACCGAGATCCGAAGACATGGGTCCTGGAGTGGATGACCGGCAACGTCCATCATGAAGCCAATGCATTTGATATCATTGAGCTCACCGGCCTACCCACTCCAGGTGAACTCTTTGAAGAAGGCTGCCCACTCCATACTGAAGCAGTTGAGAGCATATTTCAGCGACCTGAGCCGAATATGATTCAGATGCTCTCAATGATGAAGCCATTGGCACATAATGCACCTTATCCAACTGAGTTCTTCGTTGAAGACCTAGAGTACCTGCCCAGAACCATATATCATATCATAAGGCGGACTCTCTGGCCCATTAAGGGACACTCTCGATATGCCAAGGTTGAAGGTGCCATGAAGACTCTCATCTTCTGTATTATGCATGGCAAATGCTTCAACGTACAGGATCTCTTCATCCGTCAACTTGCAGCGTCAGCCACAGAATTGTTTGGATTGAAGATCTATGCTCCCTGGGTGATGAGGCTGATTAAGCTTCACTCTGCAATCTCCTATCAGCCCTCAGCCCGCAACCACAGGATCTTCTTACCAGATGTGGACACCTCAGCTGAAGCCATTTATCCTGAGCCTGCCAAACAGCCACTAAGTCTTCAGAATGCAGAACACCAGAGCTTCACTCAAAATGTTGAAGGTGTTGAAGCCATTTCCAGAGTCTATCCAATGGCTGGCACCACACGTGCCCCTGCATCCACTGAAGCCACTGACAGCGAAGCTGCACAGAGACCCAAGAAACGTGCCCGTACGCTCACTGATCGTGAACTTCTTGTGGCTCTCCACCAAAAACAAGATAGGCATCATGACTGGCTCAAGCGGCAGATGAAAAGCATCATGAAAGACGTCAATCGCATCCGAAATCTGGCTACCAAGAATGCATTCGTCGCACACGAAACCTGTCGCCGCACTTGGAAAGGCCTCACAATGATGTGCCCAGAAGCTGATCTTCACGAGGATGGCTTCAAAGAGCATTTCAAGTTTGATACCACACCTCCCAGAAGAGCTGTGATGCGAAGCACACCATCTCTTGAAGATTCGGATTTTTCTTCTACTGCTGCCACAGTATCTGCCAAGATCATTGAAGAAGAAGACGACGCTACATCACCACCGATGTCTTCAGCGCGTGTCATCACTGCACCAAGCTCACCTGCACCACCAAACGTCTCCACCGACCCTGCTGCGCCTGGGAACGCATAGAAAACTCTATGTCTTCAAACCTTTTTGGTCATCACTGACAAAAGGGGGAGAAGCATATGATGTTTATAGTCTTCAAGCGGGTCAATAATATGGGCGGGTGCTTTATATCTTGCATTTTGCTTCGTGCTTGCAACTCTCGTTTTGGTTATTTGAGTTGTAACACTTAAACTTGATGGTCGTCTGCTACTATGTTTGCCACTGTGTTTTTGCGAAGATAAATTCCGCATGTACGACGATAATTTCCGCACTCTTATCATTCCGCAGACGTCCATTTTTCATTATGCATATCATTATCTTCATATATCTTTACGTGCATGATGGATTGTCATCATAAGTTGAAGCGGATTCCCACAAATACAACCTACTGTGTGCATTTGCACTCCAGAAGCAAATCACTTAACATGCACATCTTCAGGGGGAGCCCTTGCAGCTTATGAAGACAATTCCTTTACAATTTCACAAATTATATTCCCCGCTGAAAACTTCAACTGGTTTGTCATCAATCACCAAAAAGGGGGAGATTGTAAGTGCATCTAGTGCCACCCCTAGTTGGTTTTGGAGTATTGACGACAAACCTAGTTGAGGGACTAATGTGTTTGTGAGAATTGCAGGATAACACAGGTAGAAGTCCCTCATTGATTCGGTTTAGCCACCAGAGATGACCCCCAAAAATGTACGAAGACATTGAAGAAAATGGTGGTTCGTGAAGACATTCATGTCGAAGTCAATGACATATGAAGACTCCCCATGACGCCTTTGGACTCGAAGACTTAGATCCTTCGTAGTTTTACTTATTCATGTTGTGTCATAGGAACCACCGTACTGTTAAGTGGGGTCCAAGAGAACCAGTCAGGATGACTGAAGTGATGCCTAATTCAAATCCTATGTCTTCGAGTGAAGACAATGAGAGAAAATCTTGTCCAGAGTCAGACAAGTCAGCTTTACTTGCAGCCCAAGTAAAGTTGCCGTGAGAGTTCAAAATCCGACCGTTGGTACACGTGTCAGTTCCTTAGTGACCCAGGGTCATTTCGGACAAATCAGGTCAGGGTTGCCAAGTGGCTATAAATAGTCCACCCCCACAACCATAAACGGTTGGCTGCTCAGATTTCAGTGCACGGCTTTTGTCGTTTGAGAGCAACCCACCTCGAAGCCTTTGAGAGAAAATCCTTTGTGAGGAGAAAAGCCCTAACCACCCAGAGCCAGAGTAAATTGGGCATCACTTAAGTCTTCTTGTCTGTGTGATCTGAAGACTTGTTACACTTGAGGACTGTGCATCCTCCAGACGGTTAGGCGTCGCGTTCTGAGCATCCAAGAGTAATTGTGGATGGCCGGTGAACGAAGTCTGTGAAGGTTTGGGAGTCTACCTTGAAGACTTACCTGAGTGATTGGGCGAGGTCTGTGTGACCTTAGCACAAGGAGAATACGGTGAGGACTGGGTGTCTTGGACTAAGTGTCCTTGACTGGGTGTCCGGGACTGTGTGTCCTTTGGTTTGAATACCTAGCCGCTCCAACCAGACGTACAGTTGTCACAGCAACTGGAACTGGTCCAACAAATCATTGTCTTCAACGTGTCACTGGTTTCATCTTCACTTCCCTTCAACTTACCGATATTCATTGTGAAGCCATTGCATGCTTGCTCTATCTTTTGTCTTCACAACATAACTGTATGACTTGATTGGCTTCATAACTTCTTCCTACCTGATCCCAATTACGCTGAAGCTATTGTTACTGTGCTTTCACTCTATTGAATACTTGACCTTAGCTTGCTTGTGTAATCTAACTTCCGCTGCATAGTGATAGGCCTATCTTCACTATTTGTCTTCATAACCTCCACGTTTTGAAGACTTTCATAAAAATCGCCTATTCACCCCCCCTCTAGTCGATATAACGCACTTTCATATGGATTTGACTCTGAGATAGTAGCTTCTTTCTATGAATTTTTTGCTACTCATGTTGATCTCCCTAAGAAGAAGTGGTTTAAATATAATCCTCCCATTGAACTAAAAGTAGTTGCACCTATTAAAGTTGAAGAAAAGACTATCACTTATAATGATCCTATTGTTCCTACTGCTTATGTTGAGAAACCACCTTTTCCTGTTAGGATAAAAGATCATGCTAAAGCTTCAACTGTGGTTCATAAAAGCAATATTAGAACTAATACACATCATGAGCAAGTTAAAGTTGAACCTAATATTGCTATTGTTAAGGACCTCTTGGCTGATAATATTGATGGACATGTTATTTATTTCTGTGATGAAACTGCTAGAATTGCTAAACCTTGTGCTAAAGATAAACATAGACCTGTGGTGGGCTTGCATGTTATTTCTATTAAGATAGGAGATCATTTTTATCATGGCTTGTGTGATATGGGTGCTAGTGCTAGTGCAATACCTATTGACTTATACAAAGAAATTATGCATGATATTGCACCTGCTGTGTTAGAAGATATTGATGTCACAATTAAACATGCCAATGGAGATACTATTTCAGCAATGGGGATTGTTAGAGATGTTCAAGTCTTGTGTGGGAAAACTAAATATCCTGCTGATTTTCTTGTTCTTGGTTCCCCACAAGATAGCTTTTGTCCCATTATATTTGGTAGACCCTTCTTAAACACTGTTAATGCTAGGATAGACTACAAAAAGGATGTTGTTACTATTGGTTTAGGTAATAAGTCTCATGAGTTCAACTTTTCTAAATTTTGTAGACAACACTGTGAAGAGGAATTGCCTAGTAAAGATGGAAGTATTGGTCTTGCTTCTATTGCCGTACCTCCTAGTGATCCTTTAGAACAATATTTGCTATACCATGAAAATGATATGTTTATGAATGAAAGAAGGGAAATAGATGAGGTGTTCTTTAAATAGGGACCTATTCTGAAACACAACTTGCCTGTTGAAATCTTAGGGGATCCTCCTCCACCCAAGGGTGATCCCTTGTTTGAGCTAAAACCATTGCCTGATACTCTTAAATATGCTTATCTTGATGAAAAGAAGATATATCATGTTATTATTAGTGCTAACCTTTCATAGAAGGAGGAAGAAAAATTATTGAAAACTCTGAAGAAGCACCGTGCTGCTATTGGATATACTCTTGATGATCTTAAGGGCATTAGTCCCACTCTATGTCAACACAAAATAAATTTGGAGAAAGATGCCAAACCATTTATTGATCACCAACGATGGCTGAATCCTAAGATGAAAGAAGTGGTCAGAAAAGAAATTCTAAAGCTCCTTGAGGCAGGTATAATTTATCACGTTGCTGATAGTCAATGGGTATGTCCTGTCCATTGTGTTCCTAAGAAGGGAGGTATTACTGTTGTTCCTAATGATAAAGATGAATTGATTCCGCAAAGAATTATTACAGGTTATAGGATGGTAATTGATTTCCGCAAATTAAATAAGGCTACTAAAAAGATCATTACCCCTTACCTTTGAGTGATCAAATGTTAGAAAGATTATCCAAACATGCACATTTTTGCTTTCTAGATGGTTATTCTGGTTTCTCTCAAATACCTTTATCAGGTGATGATCAATCTAAGACCACTTTTACTTGCCCTTTCGGTACTTTTGCTTATAGACGTATGCCTTTTGGTTTATGTAATGCACCTGCTACCTTTCAAAGATGCATGATGGCTATATTTTCTGATTTTTGTGAAAAGATATGTGAGGTATTGATGGATGATTTCTCCGTTTATGGATCCTCGTTTGATGATTGCCTAAGCAACCTTGATCGAGTTGTGCAGAGATGTGAAGAAACTAACCTTGTCTTGAATTGGGAGAAATGCCACTTTATGGTTAATGAAGGTATTGTCTCGGGGCACAAAATTTCTGAAAGAGGCATTGAAGTTGATAAAGCTAAAGTTGATGCTATTGAAAAGATGTCGTGTGCCAAGGACATCAAAGGTATAAGAAGTTTCCTTGGTCATGCCGGTTTTTATAGGAGGTTCATTAAGGACTTCTAAAAAATTTCTTGGCTTCTAACTAATTTATTACAAAAAGATATACCGTTCGTCTTTGATAATGATTGTGTAGAAGCATTTGAAATACTTAAGAAAGCATTGATCTCTACACCTATTGTTCAGCCACCTGATTGGAATTTACCTTTTGAAATTATGTGTGATGCTAGTGATTATGATATAGGTGTTGTTCTAGGGCAAAGAGTTGATAAGAAATTAAATGTTTTTCAATATGCTAGTAAAACTCTAGAGAATGCCCAGAGAAATTATGCTACAACTGAAAAAGAATTCTTAGCAGTTGTATTTGCTTGTGATAAGTTCAGACCTTATATTGTTGATTCTAAAGTAACTATTCACACTGATCATGCTGCTATTAAATGTCTTATGGAAAAGAAAGATGCTAAACCTAGACTTATTAGATGGGTTCTCCTCCTGCAAGAATTTGATCTGCATATTATTGATAGAAAGGGAGCTGAGAATCCCGTTGCAGACAACTTGTCTAGGTTAGAAAATGTTCTGGATGACCCACTACCTATTGATGATAGCTTTCTCGATGGTATGCTGATTATGCTAATTACATTGTTGGTAAATTTATACCACCTAGTTTCACATCCAGCAAAAGAAAAAGGTTTTCTATGATTTAAGACATTACTTCTGGGATGATCCATGTCTTTATAAAGAAGGAGTATATGGTGTTATTAGACTTTGTGTACCTGAGCATGAACAGAAATAGGTCCTACGCAAGTGTCACTTCGAGGCTTATGGAGGACACCATGCTGGAGATAGAACTGCACATAAGGTATTGCAATCCTATTTTTATTGGCCTACTATCTTCAAGAATGCCCGTAAGTTTGTCTTGTCTTGTGATGAATGTTAAAGAATTGGTAATATCAGTAGACGTCAAGAAATGCCTATGAATCATTCACTTGTTATTGAACCATTTGATGTTTGGGGCTTTGATTATATGGGATTTTTTCCTGCCTCAAATCGATATATAGATATTTTAGTTGTTGTTGATTATGTTACTTAGTGGGTAGAAGCTATTCCAACTAGTAGTGCTGATAATAACACCTCTATTAAGATGCTTAAAGAAGTTATTTTTCTGAGGTTTGGAGTCCCTAGATATTTAATGACTGGCGGTGGTTCACATTTTATTCATGGTGCTTTCCGTAAAATGCTTGCTAAGTATGATGTTAATCATAGAATTGCATCTCCTTATCACCCACAGTCTAATGGTCAAGTAGAATTGAGTAATAGAGAACTCAAATTAATTTTGCAAAAGATTGTTAATAGATCTAGAAAGAATTGGTCCAAGAAACATGATGATGCATTATGGGCCTATAGAACTGCAAATAAAAATCCTATGGTATGTCTCCGTATAAAATGGTTTATGGAAAAGCATGTCATTTACCTCTTGAACTTGAACATAAGGCTTATAGGGCTATTAAAGAGCTCAATTATGATTTCAAACTTGCCGGTGAGAACAGGTTATTTGACATTAGCCCACTTGATGAATGGAGAACCCAAGCCTATGAAAATGCCAAATTGTTTCAAGAAAAAGTTAAAAGATGGCATGAAAAACAATACAAAAGCGTGAGTTTAATGTAGGTGATTATGTATTGCTATACAACTCTCCTTTAAGATTTTTTGCAGGAAAACTTCGCTCTAAATGGGAAGGTCCTTACGTTATCGAGGATGTCTATCGTTCTGGTGCCATAAAAATCAACAACTTTGAAGGTAGAAATCCGAAGGTGGTGAACGGTCAAAGAATCAAACATTATATCTTAGGTAATCCTATAAATGGTGAAACCAATATTATTGGAACCGCAACTCCAGAGGAATACATAAGGGACACTTTCCGAAACGTTTCAGACTCCAAAAAGGAATAGGTATGTGGTACGGTAAAGTAGTCCGGGAAGGACACGAGGGATCCACGAGGGTGGAGGGCGCGCCCTACCTCCCTGGGCGCGCCCCCTGCCTCGTGGGCTCTCCGGACTCCGTTTTCTTGCACGATACTTCTTTTTGTCGGTAAAAATTCATTATATAATCTCCCGAAGGTTTTGACTCCCGTATCACGCAAAAATCTCCTGTTCTTGTTTTGAGTTGTTTTCTGCGAGGGTTGTCAAAGCCAAGCATCATGTCGTCTCCCTCCTCCTCCAACAATGAGGCCAACGATGATTGGCTAATGAAGAGAGAGAAAAAGAGAGAAGAACCCATAGATATCAACAAGGATAAAAGGATCAAGAAGACCACAGAGGACCAAGTTCCGGCAACACAAGACATCCTACAACTTGATCACAATCTTCTTACCCTAACAGAGATCGAAGCTTTCAAGATGATTGAGCTAGCTCGTATTCAAAATAAGTATCTCACACGTGAAAATATTTTGTTGACGGAGCATATCATTGCACTCAAAGGCATTATCCGCAAGTTATAAGACCTCCTACGCTCGATGCACGACTATCCATCATCGCCACCATTTTCTTCACCAAAAAAAGAGATATAATCACATGGGTATGGGCACTCCCCTTGGCAACTGCCAAGCTTGGGGGAGTGCCCCGATATCGTATCACCACTACTTCTATCTTTACCGTTTTTCTTAGTTTGAACCTTTTGGTAATATCTTGATCTAGTAGCATAAAGTTTTAGTATGATCTAGTTGTGAGTTTTGCTTTATGATCCTTCTATGTAATCGAGTCTGTGAGCTATATATAATAAAGATTAGTGTTGAGTCAAGGGCTTGATTGTTTTGCCATAATCTTGAGTGAATAAAAGAAAAGAGAAGAAATAAAAATAAACAAAGAGATCATATGGATCGTATGGAGAGTAATGAGCTCACATAGAAAGAGTATGATGAATAAAAGTCGTTGAGAGTTGACAAACATAGTTTTGGTCATCGTTGCAATTAATAGGAAGTAATAAAGAAAGAGAGGTCTTCACATATAAATACACTACCTTGGACATCTTTTATGATTGTGAGTACTCATTAAAATATTACATGCTAAAGAGTTGACGTTGGACAAGGAAGACAACGTAATGGGTTATGTTTTCTTACATCTGAGATAAATTATATTGTCAAGGATCATCCAACAAGATTGAGCTTGCCTTTCCCCCTCATGCTAGCCAAATTCCTTGCACCAAGTAGAGATACTACTTGTGCTTCCAAACACCCTTAAACCAGTTTTGCCATGAGAGTCCACCATACCTACCTATGGATTGAGTAAGATCCCTCAAGTAAGTTGTCATTGGTGCAAGCAATAAAAATTGCCCTCTAAATATGTATGACTTATTAGTGTGGGAGAAAATAAGCATTATACAATCGTGTGATACAGAAGAAATAAAAGCGACGAACTGCATAATAAAGGGCCATATCACAAGTGGCAATATAAAGTGATGTTCTTTCGCATTAAGATTTGGTGCATCCAACCATAAAAGTGCATGACAACCTCTGCTTCCCTCTGCAAAGGGCCTATCTTTTACTTTTATCTCCTACCTTGCATAAGAGTCAGGGTGATCTTTGATACGTCTCCAACGTATCTATAATTTTTGATTGCTCCATGCTATATTATCTACTGTTTTGAATGTTTATGGGCATTATTATACACTTTTATATCATTTTTGGGACTAACCTATTAACCCAAAGCCCAGTGCCAGTTTCTGTTTTTACCCTGTTTTAGGGTTTCGAAGAAAAGGAAAATCAAACGAAGTCCAATTGACTTGAAACTTTACGGAAGTCATTTTCGGAAGAAAAGAAGCCCATAAGACTTGGAGTGCACGTCGGGGGGTTTGCGAGGAGGTCACGAGGCAGGGGGGTGCGCCCACCCCCCTGGGTGCGCCCTCCACCCTCGTGGCCCCCCTGACGTACTTCTTCTGCCTATATATCTCCATTAGCCCTAAAAACATCGGTGAGCACAATAGATCGGGAGTTCCGCCGCCAGAAGCCGCCGTAGCCATCGAAAGCCAATCTAGACCCCTTCTGGCACCCTGCCGGAGGGGGCAATCCTTCTCCGGTGGCCATCTTCATCATCCCGGTGCTCTCCATGACGAGGAGGGAGTAGTTCTCCCTCGGGGATGAGGGTATGTACCAGTAGCTATGTGTTTGATCTCTCTCTCTATCGTGTTTTTGAGATGATACGATCTTGATGTATCGCGAGCTTTGCTATTATATTTGGATCGTATGATGTTTCTTCCCCCCTCTACTCTCTTGTAATGAATTGAGTTTTCCCCTTGAAGTAATCTTATCGGATTGAGTCTTTAAAGATTTTAGAACACTTGATGTATGTCTTGTCGTGCGTATCTGTGGTGTCAATGGGATACCACGTGATTCACTTGATGTATGTTTTGGTGATCAACTTGCGGTTTTCGCCCATGAACCTATGCATAGGGGTTGGCACACATTTTTGTCGTTATTCTCTGGTAGAAACTTTGGGGCACTCTTTGAGGTCCTTTGTGTTGGTTGAATAGATGAATCTGAGATTGTGTGACGCATATCGTATAATCATACCCACGGATACTTGAGCTGACATTGGAGTATCTAGGTGACATTAGGGTTTTGGTCGATTTGTGTCTTAAGGTGTTATTCTAGTATGAACTCTAGGGTTGTTTGTGACACTTATAGGAATAGCCCAACGGATTGATTGGAAAGAATAACTTTGAGGTGGTTTCGTACCCTACCATAATCTCTTCGTTCGTTCTCCGCTATTAGTGACTTTGGAGTAACTCTTTGTTGCATGCTGAGGGATAGTTATGTGATCCAATTATGTAATTAATGTTCAGGGAACTTGTACTAGCGAAAGTATGAACCCTAGGCCTTGTTTCAACACATTGCAATACCGTTTACGCTCACTTTTATCATTCGTTACCTTGCTGCTTTTATATTTTCAGATTACAAATACCTTTATCTACTATCCATATACCATTTGTATCACCATCTCTTCGCCAAACTAGTGCACCTATACAATTTATCATTGTATTGGGTGTGTTGGGGACACAAGAGAATCTTTGTTATTTAGTTGCAGGGTTACTTGAGAGAGACCATCTTCATAGTACGCCTCCTACGGATTGATAAACCTTAGGTCATCCACTTGAGGGAAATTTGCTACTGTCCTACAAACCTCTGCACTTGGAGGACCAACAACGTCTACAAGAAGAAGGTTGTGTAGTAGACATCAATCTTCACCCTTCCTTTTACATTTTATCTTTTGGCAAGCACATCATGTTGGAAAGATCCTGGTATATATGGCTAATTGGATGTGAGTTTTCATGAACTATTATTGTTGACATTACGCTAGAGGTAAAATGTTGGGAGGCAAAACTATAAGCCCCTATCTTACTCTGTGTACGATTAAAACTCCATACCCATAAGTATTGCGTGAGTGTTAGCAATTGTGAAAGACTATATGATAGTTGAGTATGTGGACTTGCTGAAAAGCTCTTATATTAACTCTTACCTATGTTATGATAAATTGCAATTGCTCCAATGACTGAGATTATAGTTTGGTAGTTTTCAGTGAAGTTTATGATTCATACTTGAAATTGTGATTGAATTGTTACTCTTCCATAAGACATCATATGACAAGGATTATATAATTTTTTGATCTAAGAATGATCATGATGCCCTCATGTTCGTATTTTATTTTTATCGACACCTCTATCTCTAAACATATTTTTCGATTTCGGCTTTCGTTTGAGGACAAGCGAGGTCTAAGCTTGGGGGAGTTGATACATCCATTTTGCATCATGCTTTATATCAATATTTATTGCATTATGGGATGTTATTACGCATTATGTCACAATACTTATGCCTATTCTCTCTTATTTTACAAGGTTTACATAAAGAGGGAGAATGCCGGTAGTTGGGATTCGGGGCTCGAAAAGGAGCAAATATTAGAGACCTATTCTGCACAGCTCCAAAAGTCCTGAAACTTCACGAAAGTCATTTTCAGAATAAAAAAATATTGAGCGCAAGAAGTTCCAGTGGGGGCCACACCCTGGCCACGAGGGTGGGGGCGCGCCCTACCCCCTGGGCGCACCCCCTGCCTAGTGGAACCCCTGGTGGCCCTCTGATGCCCATCTTCTGCTATATGGAGTCTTTCGTTGAGGAAAAAATCATAAGCAAGCTTTCGGGACGAGACTCCGCGGCCACGAGGCGGAACCTTGGCGGAACCAATCTAGGTCCCTGGTGGAGCTGTTCTACCGGGGAAACATCCCCCCCGGGAGGGGGAAATCATCGCCATCGTCATCACCAACGATCCTCTCATCGGGAGGGGGTCAATCTCCATCAACATCTTCACTAGCACAATCTCCTCTCAAACCCTAGTTCATCTCTTGTATCCAATTCTTGTCTCAAAGTCTGGGATTGGTACCAGTGGGTTGCTAGTAGTGTTGATTACTCCTTGTAGTTGATGCTAGTTGGTTTATTTGGTGGAATATCATATGTTCAGATACTATATGCATATTAATACCCCTCTGATTATGAACATGAATATGCTTTGTGAGTAGTTACGTTTGTTCCTGAGGACATGGGAGAAGTCTTTCTATCAGTAGTCATGTGAATTTGGTATTCGTTCGATATTTTGATGAGATGTATGTTGTCTCTCCTCTAGTGGTGTTATGTGAACGTCGACTACACAACACTTCACCATTATTTGGGCCTAGAGGAACGCGGTCATGTATTGCGTGAAAGTTGAAAAAGTTTGAGATTACTAAAGTATGAAACAATTGCTTGGCTTCGGGGTTGTGCATGATAAGAAAATTTTGAGTGACGAAGATGGAGCATGACCAAATTATATTATTTTGTAGGGATGAGGTTGCTTTGGCTATGTTATTTTGATAAGACATAATTGGTTAGTTAGAATGCTTGAAGTATTATTATTTTTATGTCAATATTAATCTTTTGTCTTGAATCTTTCTGATCTGAACATTCATGCCACGATAAAAAGAATTACATTGGAAATTATGTTAGCAAGCATTCCACATCGAAAATACTTTTTTTATCATTTACCTACTCGAGGACGAGCAGGAATTAAGCTTGGGGATGCTGATATGTCTCCAACGTATCTGTAATTTTTTATTGTTCCATGCTATTATATTACTCCCTCCGTCCAGAAATACATGTCGGAGAAATGAATAAAAATGGATGTATCTACAACTAAAATACGTCTAGATACATCCATTTCTCCAACAAATATTTTTGGACGGAGGGAGTACCTGTTTTAGATGTTTAATGGGCTTTAATATGCAGTTTTATATTATTGGGACTAACCTACTAACCGGGGGCCTAGTTCCAATTTGCTGTTTTTCCCTATTTCAGTGTTTCACAGAAAAGGAATATCAAACGGAATCCAAACAGAATGAAACCTTCGCGAGGATCTTTTTTGGAACAAATGGAATCCAGGAGACTTGGACTAGAGGTCAAGTAAGCAAAAAGGCGGCCACGAGGTAGGGGGGCACGCCGAGGGGGCCAGTGCGCCCCCACCCTTATGGGCCCCTCGCAGCTCCACCGACCTACTTCTTGCGCCTATATATACTCTCGTACCCTGAAAGCATCTAGGAGAGCCACGGAACAATTTCTCCACCGCCGCAACCTTCTTTACCCGTGAGATCCCATCTGGGGCCTTTTCTGGCGATCTGCGGGAGGGGGATTCGATCACAGAGGGCTTGTCATCAACACCATGGCCTCTCCGATGATGTGTGAGTAGTTTACCACAAACCTTCGGGTCCATTGTTATTAGCTAGATGGCTTCTTCTTTCTCTTTGGATCTCAATACAAAGTTCTCCTCGATTCGCTTGGAGATCTATTTGATGTAATTCATTCACGGTGTGTTTCTCGAGATCAGATGAATTGTGGGTTTATGATCAAGATTATCTGTGAAAAATATTTGATTCTTCTCTGAATTCGTATATGCATGATTCGATATCTTTGCAAGTCTCTTCGAATTATCAGTTTGGTTTGGCCTACTAGATCTATCTTTCTTAGCTTTCGGTTCAATCTTGCGTTGTCCTTTCCCGGGGACAGTAGGGGCAGCAAGGCACATATGGTATTGTTGCTATCGAGGATAAAAAGATGGGATTTATATCATATTGCTTGAGTTTATCCCTCTACATAATGTCATCTTGCCTAATGTGTTACTCTGTTCTTATGAACTTAATACTCTAGATGCATGCTGGATAGCGGTCGAGGTGTCGAGTAATAGTAGTAGATGCAGAATCGTTTCGGTCTACTTGACACGGACGTGATGCCTATGTTCATGATCATGCCTACATATTCTCATAACTATGCACTTTTCTAAATTGCTCGGCAGTAATTTGTGCACCCACCATAATATATGCTATCATGAGAGAAGACACGAGTGAAACCTATGGCCCCCGGGTCTACTTCATATCATATAAAGTTGCCAATCTACAATCTTAGTTTACTTTTTATTTAGCAATCTTTATTTTCCAATCTATATAATAAAAATACCAAAAATATTTATCTTATTATCTCTATCAGATCTCAATTTTGCAAGGGGCCGTGAAGGGACTGACAACCCCTTTATCGCATTGGCTGTAAGGTTCTTATTTATTTGTGCAGGTACTAGGTGATTTGCATGTGATCTCCTACTGGATGGATACCTTGGTTCTCAAAAATCAAGGGAAAAACATACGCTACTTTGCTGCATCACCCTTTCTTCTTCAAGGGAAAACCAACGCATGCTCAAGAGGTAGCATCTATCCCACCATGGCGATCGCCCCCGAAGGACTTGCCGTCGAGCCCCAGTCTCCGGCATGGGAACATCCACTACTAGGAAAACCCTTCCCAGTAGCGCTGGTTTTTTGGCTATTAGTAGCGCGGGGCAGGCGCGCTACTGCTATGGCGCTACAGCTATTTTTTAGTAGTAGCGCTTGTTTGAACTAGCGCTACTGCGTTCTATATCTAGCAGTAGCGCGCCTTTGTCCATTGCTACTACTAATACTTGTCGCGTGTCCCTTCAAAAAACACTACTGGTAAGCAGTGCTTCTACAACTCCAATACCCCACGCTACTGCTAGTATTTTCTTTTTTTTATGTTGCTGTATTCGTATTTTTTCAGGTTTTATACAATTACAACATACGCATACACTGGAACTATATGAAAAACGAATGTCTCATCATCATCATCGAAGTGGTACAACATAGTCTCATCATATCAACATAGTCTCAACAGAAATGATGTCGATATCATCATCATCTCCAAATAGCGATACAAGTTAATGATCACATGTCTCTTACATTGTCACCGTAGACACATGTTTCATCATCTACCTAAACTAAGACATACACGATAAGGGCGATCACGATGATCAAAAGCGGTATGATGTAGTAGTTTTTGCAGCGGCGCTGGTTCTGAATCCCCTGTTGTGCTATGAATCTCAAGTAACTAGCTTCGGCTTCCGCTCTGCTATCAAACCCTTTCTGGCTTCCGCCGGAGAAGCCAGAGACTTGGGCCTGACACTCCGGCCACTCATCATACACACCCGGAACATGCCCTACATACACGGCATACCACTTCCTCGCCATCGTTGATCTATATACCTATTAGAGATGCACATAATTATAACTCCAAATAAGATAAATTATATATGAAAAATGATCAGAAAAATCCAATCTGTCCATCTGTACTATTTTCATGCATGTTAGGACAACTTATAGCTACTGTTTAGGACAAATCAAATGAATGGCATTTAAATAACCATATGTGGAGTTTGAATTTGAACCTTTGGTTCAAACCAACTAGACTTAATTGTGTTGCTAGTTGCATTAGGCCAGATCACATCATATTGCCATGTCATAATCATGCATCATAATTGCTGCATTGCATTGATTGTGTTCTTCCTTGTTTGCCGGTGTTGTCCCCTCTCGATAGACGTGGTTCCGACGATGTGATCGATGACACCGATGAAGAACTATACTATCTTCAGAAGTGTCAGGCAAGCAAAACCCCATTGTTCATTCCGATACAATCCCACTCTCTCGCTCCTGCTCTCTTTTACTGCATTAGGAAAACAACGATTCAACTGTTACTTGCTGCGGTAGTTGAACCCCTTTCCTCTGCATGAGTAGGAGTTGTTTGAGCCCTGATGTGCCTACTCATTCATGCTTGTTGTCGTGCCTGCTACTGCTTAGAGTTGAGTCAGGTATGAATCATCGGGCATGGATTGGAACATGGTGAACATGTCCTACCATTGAGAGCTAAGTGTGTGAACACGATTTGGTAAAGGTAGCGGTGAGAGGCCATGTAGGAGTACATGGTGGGTTGTCTCATTGCAGCCATCCGTGGAACTGAGTTCTGTGTTTGTGATCCATGAACAGTTACTACCACACATTGGGCTCTGGGTGCTCCAAGCTCTCTGGACTTATTAACCAACTCGATCTCTGTCTAGGAGTTGCAACTAGTTTCTGGTGTTTGTAGGTAGTGTTAGTAGTCTACCAAGTGGCACCCGGTACAGGTGGGCTTGGGACAGACCAGGCACAGTGGCCCGGTGTACCAAGTGGCACTCGGATGGTGGGCTTGGGAACCCTGTACACATCGTTTGGGGCCGTGAGCGACACCCCAGCCGGATCTCCTTGCGGATGGAACCCGAATAGGCGATAATCCTGGACTAGAGACTTGTTGGTTAGTCAGGTCGAGGCCGACTCCCTCGCCAGGCTTCCGCTTGAAGGTTGCCGAGTTACACAACGTGTACATGGTGGTAAGTGGCGAGAGCGTGTGTGAAGAAGTACACCCCTGCAGGGTTATCATTATCTATTCGAATAGCCGGATTCCTCGGATATGGAAACTTGGACCCCTTGCATAGTTCATAGACAAGTGAAAGTGGATACTCTAAAACTCGCAAGCTAAGCGTGAGTGCTATGGATGGCGTTCTCGCAGGGAGACGGGAGCGGATCCATAGTGGTGTATTGGTGTGGTGAATTTGTGGACTCCTATGCGCCACCTCAAAAGAGTTACTTGCAGTCGTAGTTCAGGTTAGCCATCGAGTCAAAGCTGGCTTGCTGCAGTTAAACTCCACCACCCCCTTTGTTGATACCGATGCATATGTAGATAGTTCTGATGTAAGTCTTGCTGGGTACATTTGTACTCACATTTGCTTAATTTATGTTTTTGTAGAGAGACTTCAGTCTCACAAGTAGTTCCGTGTGGACTTCGACATTTAGCATGATACCTCAGCTACGATCTTGTGCCCTCGGCAGGGTCTGGTAGATAGTCAGGCTTCTCAGCCTTTTTCATTTGTAGTTTTCTGTACTCAGACAAGTTAAGATTCCGCATGTGCTTGTTGCTTGTATGCTCTGTACGTTGGGTCGTAAGACCCATGTTTGTAATATCTCGCTCCTCGGAACCTAATGAATAAATACTTGAGTCGTAGAGTTATGTTGTGATGCCATGTTGTATTTACACATGTCAAGCATATTGTGTGTATGATTGAAATGCTTGGTATGTGTGGGATCTGACAACCTAGTTGTTTATCCTTGGTAGCCTCTCTTATGGGGAAATGTAGTCTTGTGCTTCCATGAGCCATAGTAGTCCGCTACAGCCCGGTTCACCAGAGTCCTGCTAGCCCAGCACTACTGCTCAGGACACTTGACTGGCCGGCATGTGTTTCACTTTGTTCCTGTGTCTGTCCCTTCGAGGAAATGTCACGCGGTGACATCCGGAGTCCTTCCTAGCCTGCTACAGCCCGGTTCACCGGAGTCCTGTTAGCCTAGTGCTACAGGCTGGATCACACGCTGCTGACCGACATGCTCGATGTTGATTCATGTATGCCTGTCCCTGTAAGTTAGTGCCACTTTGGGTTCACGACTAGTCATGTCGGCCCGGGTTCTCTGTCATATGGATGCTAGCGACACTATCATATACGTGAGCCAAAAGGCGCAAACGGTCCCGGGCCATGGTAAGGCGACACCCGTGGGGATATCATGTGTGAGGCCGCAAAGTGATATGAGGTGTTACATGCTAGATTGGTGTGACTTAGAATCAGGGTCCTGACAGCTTTGGTATCAGAGCATGACTGCCTGTAGGATTACCAAGCCAAGCTGGTCGAAGTCGTGTCTAGAAATGCTTTAGTTATATAAGGGAATTGATTGTGGATGGGAATGTAAGGCTCTTTTTACTCCTTTACCCTATGGCCTTCTGATCTGAGTCATCCTCTTCCTTTCTACGGGGATTAAGAACTAGGCCTTCTCATCTATCTATCAGGATGACGAGTTACTATGATAGAGACTTATAGGATTGTTGAGTTTAAGCCTCAGTTCAGTTCCTACAACTTCCTATGTTGACCGTTGATCCCGGAACTTTGATATTGTGATGTTGAGTGGTTATGCAACCATTTTGCAGGATGTCTCAAATCTTTTCAAGCATTTACAGCCGTTATGCTGTTCGAGTCATCCCAGGTTTCTAAATAGTCTGATGCACTTGCAAATCTTTGCTCCATGTTCCGTTGTATTTTGGGCCAGATTAAGCACACTAATTGGTGTGTTGAGGTACTCCGTTGCCTTGACGTGTATGCTGGAGTTAGTATTATGACCCTAGGTGTCCTCGAGAATTTAGGAATGCTTTTGTATCCCAGTGTGATGATTCTGGCCATCATTCTTGAAAGCATCCCGTGATGCCATTTAGTAGTAGATATTCTACTTCTGGGTTCTTAAGCCCAAGATTCACCCCACTTGCTTCATGTTGATAGTGTTGCTAGTTCCTTTAGTATATTAGTAACCTTTGCGATAGTCCTCGAGGTTCGTGGTATTTCCTTCTTCCAAATACCATGGACCATTAAGGCAGAAGTTCTTTGAACCAAAAGATCACCATTAGAGTACTCCTGAGGAGTTCCCCATTCATAATTGTGATTCTGCCAGTTCTACCTTTCTGCATGGGTTATCCGGAAGAAATATGTTGAACTCGTTCGACATACTAATCTATGCATCCAGAACTCCGAAAGTTATATGTTCCGTTGAGTTGTCCCCCTTTAGTTATATTCCGGCCTTCATCTATCAATTGATAGTCAAGAGTATGGGAGCATTCGTTCACCGGTGCCTATCGTTCTTATGGTCCAACAAGCCATTCTAGTTCAGAATGACTAGGAGAAACAAACTCTAGTACCTCATCCATTTCTACGATTGGGTCAAAGCAGTTGTATTTCGCAGATCAAATGTAATCAAGCTATTGGTCTGTTCTACCCTGAAGTATTATCCACTTTATGTCAGGAATGTCATGAGAATTGCACATTCCCTTATGAAATATTGATGTAGTGATACTTCTCGCCATCATTATTCATTCCTCGGTGTCGTGTTGTCGCAATCGGAATACCGACAAGTGAATTGTGATGTGTGAAATCAATACTCCTAGCAACTCTGTTGCTTGGTAGTTAATGGGCAATAACCTCATACTTAGCGTGTTGGTTATGGAATCATGATTCTAAGATAGATTGTGCTACCTAGACCATTTTCCTGGTGTACCCTTCAATCTTGAGCTAGGATTAAATCCCTTGCTTATTTGACCATATCATCTTGCCCTGAAAAACAAGATTGTTCTCGAGCTTACTAACATATCGGTGGTTCGTGATTTTCTGAATATCCTCTCGAAAGGGTTACCAGGTTTTCACCTGACCGCTATGTTGAGTTTGTGATCAAGTTGGTTCCTTGTAGCCACGCCTTTTCTCCAAGAATCTGTGTTGGATACCCCTGAGCTAGATGGTTAAGCTAAACAAAAACTTGGAGAGTTGAAAGATAAAAGCTTGTCTAACCTAGTTCATGTTAAGGGATATCTTTGTGTGTGTGTTTGTGTGTGTGTGTGTCGAAGAAGGATGATATCTTCATCAATTGGTCCTCATGATCAGTTGTTGGATCTATTGTCTTGACCAAACTTTCATTTGAGTGTGGGCTATCCTCAAATCAAATCAGAACCAACGATGTTCGTAATGTTGTCTTAGTCGTGTTTGATCCCTTGGGCATACACCATTACATCCTTTTGTCTCACCAATGCTATCACCGTGTTCACCTAATTATAGAATTCCATCTATATGGCAATCTGGATGAATTGTTGTTGAGCCCGTCGACAACATCCTTATCTTCTCCATGAGTATGTTGAACATCCAGTTAGTGTTGGAAACTTGTGAGCAATGCTTTCGTGATTCATTCATGAATCATATGTCCGAATGAAAGAAGTGACTTTCTTAGTTCATGTGCATTCGATGCAACTTACCGCCATGAATTTGAGAAAGCTTGTTTTGCTTCCTCTGGAATCATCCCAAGTCATTCATGCATATGTGCAAAGTAATGTGTGGTTTGGAGACTTGCAACCTTCATTCCATATGTTCCCTATCACCCCAAGCCATTGATTGATTTGTTCAAGGAAAAGGAGTTTGTTGTGTTAATTTTAGACCATGCACAAAACTCCGATAACCACGATGATGGTTCCCACCTGAACTCGGTAGTATTTTATTATAAGACTACTATGTGGTCATGTGGTCTGGGACAGCGTGTTCACATGCGGGTAGCAGAACCCGCTCATGTCTTGGAGCTTGCTATCATAGTTCATCTCCCGAGAATCTCGCAACATCATCTCGTTGATTTGTGTTGCAACTCTTCTTTTCAGACATGTTGAGTCTGAAGTATCCTGTTTCTAACTAGATCTGAATCTCAGGCAGATATGATGGTTGGAACATTTCCACCATTTGCATTTTTTCCCAGCTTGCACCCCATTGTGCCAATTCCCCATGGGCTGCCTTCTCGGTAGTTGCTGTCCAATATCATCTTCAAAAGTGGACTTACCATGAGTCCCATCCATTTCTGATGATAAGCAAAAATCATCCATTGTGTTGTCTTCAACAAGGTAGTCCACATCATCCATTCTAGTCCGGGTATGCCATTCCTTTGTACTCCGCCAAACGATTGTTGTGAATTGCCTTAGGCTGGTATAAAGAGTTTCAATGATCTCTGAATCACAAGTAATTCTTTTTGCCACTTAAGGGAATAGCTCTATGAGCCACCTCCTCTAAGGTGCCCCGTTCGACATGAAGGGCAACCTAACGCCTCGCTACTTGAAACGCATTCACCATCTTCTTAAGCGTGGAAATGTTGCCTACCAAACTGAACCTTTGTTTTCAGTTTCTCTCCATCCATCTTGATGTGTGCATTGTGTCCCGTCTTAAGAGACGTTCTATCGTCTCATTCCATGAGTTGATCATGTATCGCTTGTTCTTTGTGAAGATCGAATTTTGTTGAGTTTCCTCTCTTCCGTCATCATAGTTGCAAGAGGATTTCAAAGCAAAGACGTCAAGATCAATTGGAGAAATGAATCAACATCTTCGAGAAGGGCAAATCGGATCATGAAGATCGTGTTAGCTTGTGACCCATTTATCTTCTTCCCTCACGACTTGAATCTCGGGACGAGATTCTTGTTTAGTGGGGGTGAGCTGTCACAACCCCAGTTCAGCCCTTGCTTGACTTTCTTGCTCATCATGTCATCATGTTTAAATTTCATGAAACTTGAAATGGAGATTGCTTAAACCCTAGCACCTAATGAATTCAACTAGGTTCGATAAAAATATTTTCAATGATCCCAAATGCCCTTTAGAAAAGTTCATGATTTTTGTTAAAGGTGAAAACCCCTGCCAAAAGTCATGCACATATTTCTAGGCCATTCTGGATTTTTGAATTAAATCATATTGTATTTGAATTTGGGCATTTAAATGCTATACATATTTTTAAGTGCTCAAACAATTGTGAAGTTAAATGAGGGCTGTTGGAAACAAATTCACAAGTGCCCACAATTAATTTCAGCATTTTAACAAATGGTTTAGTATTTTTACTAAATCAAAACTTACGGCAGAAAATAGAAAACAGAAACAAATAGAGAAAACCAGAGAGAGAGAAGTTACCTGGCCACTTACCTGGCGCAGCCCACCTGGTAGCCCACTGGCCGGCCCAGCACTGTGCTGGCACATGCCAGCCACCTTCTTCCTCTCGCCAGGCAGGCAGAGAGGAGCGTGCCCGCGCACGCCGAGCTCGCCACGCAGCTCCCTGGCCGCCTGCCCCGCTTGGACAGCGTGGCTACGCCTCGAAGCCCCTCCTCGGCGCCACCCCGACCTCGCTGACATCCCTATTTTCCCCCTGGCTCTCTCCCTCGTCCCCACCCGCTATGGCCGACGCGTCCGTAAGCCGCCGCCACCATAGTTGACGCCACCGCCTCGTCCTCGCCCCTCGCCGTGCCTGTGAGCACCGCCTCGACGTCCTCGACCTCCTCGGTTCACCACACGTAGCCGGACGCGCCCCTCTGCCCTCACAGAGCTCGTCCCCGACCGCCATCGCCGGAGGTCCCCCTCGATGCCCCGAGTGCCTCAGGCCCTCCCTGAGCTCGCGGTCCACTCCACGAAGATCGCCGTGAGCTTCTGCCCGTCCTCCCCCTCTCTGTTCTCTTCCCTATGCACCGTAGCCACCGCACCGAGCTCCCCCGCATGCGCTGCCGCCTGCGACCGCCACCGACGCGCCCCCGACGACCGCCACCGATGCGCCCCCGGCGACCATTTGGTCCACTCGGCGTGTCCATCGCCCTCGCCGCATCGCGCACACACATACTAGCGCTTCAGCTCGCCCGCACGCGCACCGCAGTGACGCTCGCGCCTCACCCGAGCTCTGGCCGCCACGGCCGAGCCCCTCGCTGTCGCCTCTAGCCACCCCAGGCTCGACTGGTGCCACCGCCCGATGCGCGCTGGTCTTGGCTCCTAAACGAGCCCAGTAATGCTGCGAACGGGGCACCAGAGCCCGTGCCCCGCCGCGTCTGCTGCCGCCGGCGGCTAAACGCCGGTGTTGGTGTCAAAACTGGTAGATCTCAGGTAGGGGGTCCCGAACTGTGCGTCTAGGCCGGATGGTAACATGCGGCAAGGGACACGAAGTTTTACCTAGGTTTGGGCCATCTCGATGGAGGTAAAACCCCACGAGATCGGAGAGGCTAAACCCTAGAAGCTAGCCTATGGTATGATTGTTGTTGTGTATGTTGTCCTACGGACTAAAACCCTCTGGTTTATATAGACACCGGAGAGGGTTAGGGTTACACAAAGTCGGTTACAATGGTAGGAGATCTGCATATCCGTATCGCCAAGCTTGCCTTCCACGCCAAGGAAAGTCCCTTCCGGACATGGGACGAAGTCTTCAATCTCATATCTTCATAGTCCAGGAGTCCGTCTGAAGGTATATTCCGGCCATCAGGACACCCCCTAATCCAGGACAAGACCGGCGCGCAGATTGTCTTCGGCATTGCAAGGCGGGTTCCTCCTCCAAGTACTTCATAGAAGATTTTGAACACAAAGATAGTGTCCGGCTCTGCAAAATAAGTTTCCACATATTGCCATAGAGAGAATAATATTTACACAAATCCAATCTGCTAACGTATTCCGTAGTGTGACACACCACGGCCAAGCCTTTATCCGAGTCGTTTTATTATCCCACCTTAGCGCGTCATGCGAGGTGGTTTCCTTGGCACGTCTTGTTAAAGCAGAGATCGTGTCCCCTAATTCCGGGATTCTCATCAATACAGGTGTGGGTAACCCAACCGCTTCTAGGACTCCTAGATTATAGGCAAGTCCAAACGGACACGGAGAGGACGCTTGATATTCACCCTCTTTATAAAGGGACAAGGCTTTCATTTTTCCCTCCCGTGCTCAATCGAATCCTTCCCCCACCTCATGCCCAAACGCCCAAAGTTCAGGTCAGGTGCTCCGAACCTTCAGTCATGTACGGATCTAGGCTTCAAGGCCGATGGGTGCCTTCCTCCGTCACGGAAGAAGACATCAAAAAGTTGAGGGAGGCCAGATATCTGACCGTCAAGATTTTGCATCGGCTGCCTCCTCGAGGGTAGGCCGTCCCCACCCCCGAACCCAACGAGAATGTCATGTTCGTCTCCCACTTCCTCCGATGTCTAGGCCTTGCTCTGGATCCTTTTGTCAGGGGTTTGATGTTTTATTACGGGCTAGACTTCCATGATCTAGCTCCGGACTCCTTTCTTCATATCACGACATTTATTGTCGTGTGCGAGGCCTTCCTCCGGATTACACCTCACTTTGGCCTATGGCTCAAGGCCTTTGAAGTAAAGCCGAAGATGATCGAGGGGCAACATGCAGCGTGTGGAGGTGCCTCAATACGCAAGATGACGGGAGCTCCGTGGCCCAAAGGTTCCATCCCAGAGGTGTCTGAATTGTGGGAACAGGAGTGGTTCTACATCACGGCTCCTAGAAGTGCCCAGTGGGCGTCCACCCCTGTTTTCCGCTCGGGCCCTCCACCACAACTGATGTCATGGACCAGCAGAGGTCTGAGCTGGGGTTCAGCCATGTACATGCCTATACTTCAAAGCCGCATTCGAGACCTCTTCAATGGAGATTTCAGTTTGGTTGCGGTAATACAAGTTATGTTGGTTAATCAAGTCCAGCCTTGCAAACGCCGGCCTCTTCGCCTGTGGGAGTTCAATTCCGAGGGACCGCGTGTTATTCAAAATTTTCTCGGCCTGACGCATGAGGAGATGTACAAGTCATTCTTCGGACCTTAGGTGGAGTGTCCGGAAATCACCGAGGACGTGGGCCTGAGTAGTAAATGAGCCGCCGAACAGGTAAGGCATCTTCCTGCCGAACATACTATCTCTCCTTTGTCACAAAGTTATTTCTGAGAGTTCACTTTTTGACCAGGACTGGCTACCAAAGGCGAAGTTGATTCGGTGTTCGGCCCCCCTCCCTGAGGGTTTGGAAAATCCGGTATTGGAAAAGATGCTCCAGACCGCACCTTGCCCGAAGCCCTTGAAGGAAGATACTGTGGAGGATAATACGGGCGGATGCGGGCCCCCAACGCTCCCCATTCAAACCGAGGGAGCGAGCGTCTCCATGAAGGAAGACGACCAGAAGAGGAAAAGGACTGCGCCCGGGGATTCGGAAGCCGAAGCTTCCAAACAGGAGAAGAAGTCTCCCATAGAGCGTCCTACCTTGGGGGCGCTGTTGCCGCACAAAGTCCAAAGGGGGATCAATTCTCCCGCGAGTCGTAAGTGACCCGAAATACTTTAATAGTACAGATATGCCATCTTTTTCCTTTGAGAAAATAACCACCGCATATATCTTTGTAGTTCGGGCCATAGCCCCTCTCAAATGAGCCCGTCTTCGGGGGATCTTCTTCCAGAGATGATGGAGAGCGAAACGCCTCCTCCAGACTCATCCGCTCCGGAAGCGGGCGACCCTGAAGTGTCGCCGCGGAGGGCCTCTCCGAGTCCGATGAGGCCAGAAGATAATCCCATTGAACCCCGAAGCTCCCAGTGTCCGGCTCCCGAAGATAGCAGAAAAAAGAGTCCGACACTGTCTAGTGTGCGATCGGATGTTCAGAGGGAGTTGGTGGGGCGAGCGGCCATCTCAGATGAACACCATGTGCTGATGAATACGGTAATGGAGAGAATCTCGTCCGTCGAAAGCGGATTGCATGAAGCTTTTATGAGTCTACTGACAGGCTTTGAGGTACGTAAAAGAATGTATGATAGTCCTGCACATGCTAGGCGTGTCTGTGTAGATAGTAGCCCCTGAGAGTCTGGTTGTGGTCGGAAACAACGACGAACAGTGGATCATATTCCTAGGTAATAACCATACTGCCTCTATGTGCAGGTGATGGAAGCTCCGGTGGCTAGCCGGACTAGCGAGTTTGCCCATTTAAAATGGCAGTTGGATGCGGCAGACGCCGACATCGAGCTTGTTAACAAAAGGCTTGACGAGGCACAGGGTAAGTGTCATTATCTGGTAAACGTCACATAGGAAGAGCAGCATGATGCAAGTATCTATAATATGTTGTGACTGCAGATGGAGCTGCCACTGTTGAAGCCTTGCGGGCAGAACTTGATCGAGCCAAGGAACAAGCGAGGTTGGGTAATGCGGCTGCTTTGAAGGCGGCCGAAGAGTTGCAAGCCGAAAAGGCCGCGCATGGGGAGAGCCAAGACAAGATGGCCAAGATGGCCATAGAATTAAAAGCCGCCGCCAACCGTTGTCGGGTTCTTGAAAAGGAAAACCAAGCGAAGGCTGCTACGATGAGAAAAGACCTCCGGTCTACTATGAGGGCAAAGAAGAAGGAGCTGCGGGAAGCCGGGGGTATTGTAGCTGGGAAATCCTTTATGTTGCGGAGGAAGTTCGGAGATCCACGGTACGCCCCTCTGGATCGGCTATGGAGGTCAGAGGATGTGTATATGGATTTGGCGGTGAGCGCTACTGATGCGGCCAAGTACTTCCAGGGTCAGACGGACCGTGAAGTAGACCAACTGTTTTGAAGACAATTCCATTATCCTGAGCGTCCGCTTTCATTGACTGACCAATTAGCCGAATGGGCCGAACTAAATACGTTGTCCGAAATCTCCATGAGGTCTGTTGTGGATCAGCTATGGCCGAAAAGGTCAAAACCGAACAACTATTTCAGCTTGGTGCAGCAGTTCCTTGACGTGGTGCCGTGCATTAATGCGATGAAGAGGTCGGCGTGCATAGAGGGCGCACGGATGGCCTTTGCCCGTGTTAAGTCATACTGGGCGGAGATGGATGCTACCAATGTTGAAGCGCGGGATTCGGCCATAGGTCGAAAGGCTGCTGAGCACTACTTTGAAGAAGTTCTTGAGGGTGCCCGTTTGATAGAGACCCGGTGCTCAAAAAATATTATGTTTGTGTGATATGTAATCTCATTGTAAGCGAAATGCTTTTATAAATTTTTATAAGTCTATTTTTATACTTTTTCCTGAAAGTAATATGATGCCTCCTAGGCGGCCGTTTATGTATACATGTGTATAACCTGAAAGATTGCAGTCGTCGGCTTCAACCCCCACGCATATAATGCGGAGGTGCTCGCAAAAACACGCGTTCACACTTAGCCCAACGTCTTGGTCCTATTAAGGAGGTGATAGCGGAGCTAGCGAGGCAACCGGACTATAATGCTTTAGCACTTTCACTTAGCCATAGGAGTTTGACAGTGGGGCTACTAGATAGCCCCTGGTGGCTCCGCACTCTCCCGATTCCCAGGTGCGTACATGCCTGGCCGGAAAACGTCCCTTCGTTAAGGCGGAGGAATTCTAACATTCCCACATGTCATCGACTGGTTGATGAGTCTCACGCTATATCATGACAGTCAGTTTTCGGCTTTCTCTACTGAGGTGCTCGTCCGGATGAACCAGGGCACAATCGCAGTAGTTCTCCTGGTGCTACCTTAGATGGTAAAGTGGAACGTAAGGCACCAAAACACAGGAGCCGGGCAAACCCAACATTTGACCAAAGACAATGATTCGGAGCTGATGCATATAGGGCCAAACTCTCGACGCCGAACACTCCCGAAGGTATTCGGTCTTTGTGGTATAAACCGGGCCTAAATAATGGCCTTTGAAAGAAGACCCTTGTGTCCAGGTACGTGCATTGTTCTGGCATGGCCACATACCAAGACGTCAGCATCCTTCTCAACGGTGGATATGTATCAACAAGAGACAGTTAGAAAGGTTTACGCAGGGTCTTAATCTAAAAAGAATCCTTGGAGCGGGTCCCTGCTGCACGTCTGCGCCTGTGTCTCCGTTGTGCCGTATCCTGGATGGGTGTAGCACAATGATCGTCTGTAAAAGGGAGGAAGTTAAGTGAAAAAGTTTTCGTGCAAAAAGATAGTTTTTAAAGAAACCATGTATAATTCAAGATGATAAGAAATTGCCACTTGTCTGCGCGCGTTGAGCCCCTTGTATTGACAAATACGGGTGTGATCACTTATTCGGTATAAATAGCGGCACCGGACTTGATTAGTTGTGTCTGAGGTCTTGACGACCTATTTGGATGCTTTCACTGGTCCGCGAGCCTTTAGTGTGCGGCTTCCAAGGCAGCCGCACTCTCTTCGGCCCGCAGATATCGCTTGATATTTCCGTTCACTGAAATGATGCCACGTGGACCGGGCATCTTGAGTGTGAGGGAGGCGTAGTGTGGTATTGCATTAAAGCGAGCGAAAGCTTCGTGTCCGAGCAGTGCTTGATAGCCACTTTGAAACGGAGCGATGTGGAAGGTTAAATACTCGCGATAGAAGTTATCGGGGGAGCCGAATATAACCTGTAGTAGGAGGGAGCCCATACAACGAGCCCCTGGGCCTGGCATTACTCCTTTAAAGGTAGTATTGCTATGGCAAATTTGTGTTGGGTCTAACCCCATCCCGCGGATTGTATCCTGATATATTAAGTTTAGGCTGCTGCCGCCGTCCATCAAGACTCGTGTGAAGTGATATCCGCCAATTACTGGGTCTAATACCAGGGCAGCCCATCCTCCGTGTCGGATACTTGCTGAGTAATCGCGGTGGTCGAAAGTGATCGGTTGAGACGACAAGTGGCAGGACTTCATGGTGACAGGCACTTGGGTATATTTTCCTGGGAGTGCCGTGTAGTTTTTCCCTTGATCACGTGTAACACGTTTACTGTTTTGACTTCTGGTGGAAATTTCTTTTCTTCCGCCGTGTCTTTCTTGGGAGGCTCGTCCTCGTCTTCACTTGGTGTATCCTCCCCCTTATGTACGGCGTTGAGCTTGCCGGACTACTTGCAGACCCAACATTCTCTGTGGGTATGATTAGCCGGTTTACCAGGGGTACTATGGATCTGACATACTTGGTCCAGAATTTTGTTGAGGCTGGACAGTTCTTCCCTGGTGCCTTTAGGGGGCGGCTTTTGGCCTGGCCGAGAGCTTTTGAATTCGGCATTTACTATCGTGCCCTTCGTGTTGTCTTCTTTATTCCGGCGTTTGTTATTGCTATTGCATCGTGATTTCCCGTTTCCATCTCTAACTTCAGATGTACTGGGGTCGCTGGTGCTGCATCTGGCTAGCCAGCTGTCCTCACCTGCCCAAAAGTGGGTCATGAGGTTTGTTAATGCGGCCATCGTTCTCGGCTTATTTTGGCCGAGGTGTATGGTGAGCCATTCGTCACAGACGCTATGCTTGAAAGCTACCAAGGCTTCGGCGTCCGAACAGTCGGCAATCTGATTCTTTTTAGTAAGGAACCTGTTCCAAAGCTTTCGGGCTGACTCTCTGGGCTGTTGAGTTACATCACTCAAATCGTCCGCATTCGGAGGTCAGACATAAGTCCCTTGAAAATTTTCTCGAAAGGCGTCTTCGAGCTCTTCCCAACTTCCAATGGAGCTTTCGGGGACGCCTTTGAGCAAGTGACAAGCTGGCCCTTTGAGCTTGAGGGGTAAGTACTTGATGGCGTGGAGATCATCTCCTCGAGCCATATGGATATGAAGGATGTAGTACTCAATCCAGACCCCAGGGTCTGTTGTTCCGTCGTATGCCTCTATGTTCACGGGCTTGAATCCCTCTGGAAATTCATGGTCCAGCACCTCATCGGTGAAACATAGGTGGTGTGCGGCACCCCTGTAGCTGGGTGTACCACGTTGTTCGGATGTTTGTTGTGTTGCATTGTATGCTGGGGCGCGCTTGCGTGGTCCATAGATGGATCTTGTTGCAACGTCCTTTGGGTGCGAGCCCTCGCATGGGTCGCGTGTTGTATTGTGAGCGGCGTTGTATGTCGCTCTGTGTTGGTAGAGGGGTCGTCTATCCGACCAGGTGGCTGCTTTGATATTTGGTTGTGGGGGATCTGAGGCCTCCTCATCGAATTCGGGTAGCAGCTTCTACTTTGGGTAGCTCTTGGAGGGGCGATTGTCGCCTTACCTTGCTGCTGTGTTGAGTATTTTACTCCATCTGATTTGGAGTGTGTCTTGCGTGGCCTTGAGCCTTTGCTTCTTCTTTTTAAGACTCCTCGCGGTAGCAACAAGCTTTTTACGGGCATTCTGCTGCTCCGGGTGCCTGTCCGGCGTTATGTCGTCCGGACCATTATCCTTGATAGAATTTGTTTGTTCGGTTTGATTATCCAGATTGCCATTGTCCGACAGCGGTTCGCCCTGCTCCAGCGCTGGGTCTGTGTGATCACTATTTCTGTCGAGGAGGGATTTGGGGCGGCGCTTGCGTCGCCGCCTTGACTTCTTTTCGGGGGAACAAGCCTTCGTTGCGCCCTTCCGCTCCTCGTCGTCATCTTTTGGTGCGTCCACCATGTATACGTCATATGACGAGGTGGCTTTCCAGGGCCCAATAGGCGCTGGTTCTTCATCGTCCCCTTCATCGGCGTCCATACCGTTGATGTCTTCAGAGTCAAAGTCGAGCATGTCGGTTAAATCGTCGACAGCGGCTACAAAGTGGGTGGTGGGCGGGCTTTGAATTTCTTCATCATCCGTATCCCATCCTTGCTGACCGCAGTACGGCCAGGTCTCTCCTGATAAAGAGAGAGACTTTAGTGGTTTCATAATATCGCCGAAGGGCGAGTGCTGAAAGATGTCCGTGGCAGTAAACTCCATGATTGGCGCCCTATCGGATTCGATTGGCAGGGGCGCGAATGGTTCGGAGTCCGGAGAGGAGTCCGGCTCCTTGGAATCACGAGTCTCGCGGAGTGCGGGGCTGGTGTTTGGCTCGATCGCCGTTGGGATCGCAGCCCCCGAGGCGGCGTCCAACCACCCATCCTTGATCGGCGCAGTTGGCTCCGAATTAAGGGTCGAAGCCGATGCGGGCGTGGCCTCCAAGGCACTGTTCTGCGGGAGAGCTAGATCATGCTCGTCATGACAGTGCGGCACGCTCGGCAGTGGCTCGAAACCGTCAAAGATCATGTCCCCGTGGATGTCAGCCGTGTAGTTTAAGCTTCCAGATCTGACCTGATGGCCAGGGGCATAACTTTCGATCTACTCCAGATGGCCAAGTGAATTGGCCCGCACTTCGAAGCCGCCGAAGACGAAGATTTGTCCGTGGAGGAAGGTCTCACCCTGGACTGCATCGCTATTGATGATTGTAGGAGCCATCGAGCCTGACAGCGATAACATAGAGGAACTCTCAATGAAAGCACCAATGTCGGTGTCAAAACCGGCGGATATCGGGTAGGGGGTCCCGAACTGTGCGTCTAGGCCGGATGGTAACAGGAGCCAAGGGACATGAAGTTTTACCCAGGTTCGGGCCCTCTCGATGGAGGTAAAACCCTATGTCCTCCTTGATTAATATTGATGATATGGGTAGTACAAGAGTAGATCTACCACGAGATCGCAGAGGCTAAACCCTAGAAGCTAGCCTATGGTATGATTGTTGTTGTGTATGTTGTCCTACGGACTAAAACCCTCCGGTTTATATAGACACCAGAGAGGGTTATGGTTGCACAAATTCGGTTACAATGGTAGGAGATCTACATATCCGTATCGCCAAGCTTGCCTTCCACGCCAAGGAAAGTCCCTTCCGGACACGGGACGATGTCTTCAATCTCGTATCTTCATAGTCCAGGAGTCTGGCTGAAGGTATAGTCCGGCCATCCGGACACCCCCTAATCCAGGACTCCCTCAGCCGGTCTAACCCCGGTCGTGCTGACGTGGCGAGGTTATTTAGGCATTAACCACCTCCTAATCAAACCCCTAGAGACACAAACAATAGGGCCCCACCCAGTAATTAACCATAGGGTTTTTCCCTGCTTAATTTAACTAATGCTTTGACCCGCCACCTCAGCGTTGACCTGGGCCCCAGTATTAGTTTTGACCGGGGCTGGCCCTGTTGACCAGTTGACGTCAGCCTGACCTAGTGCTGACGCAGTAAAGCCTTTCTGTATTTTAAATAAATCAGAAAAGGTTTAAACTTCTAAAAAACATAGAAATTCAAATGTAACTCCAAATAAGATAAATTATGTATGAAAAATGATCAGAAAAATCCAATCTATCCATCTTTACTATTTTCATGCATGTTAGAACAACTTATAGCTACTTTTTAGGACAAATCAAATGAATGGCATTTAAATAACCATATGTGGAGTTTGAATTTGAACCTTGGGTTCAAACCAACTACACTTAATTGTGTTGCTAGTTGCATTAGGCCAAATCATATCATATTGCCATGTCATAATCATGCATCATAATTGCTACATTGCATTGATTGTGTTCTTCCTTGTTTGCCGGTGTTGTCCCCTCTCGATAGACGTGGTTCCGACGATGTGATCAATGACACCGATGAAGGACTATACTATCTTCAGACGTGCCAGGCAAGCAAAACCCCCTTGTTCATTCCGATACAATCCCACTCTCTCGCTCCTGCTCTCTTTTACTGCGTTAGGATAACAACGATTCAACTGTTACTTGCTGCGGTAGTTGAACCCCTTTCCTCTCCATGACCTGTCATTGCCACAGTAAATACATGAAACCCACTAGCATGAGTAGGAGTTGTTTGAGCCCAGATGTGCCTACTCATTCATGCTTGTTGTCATGCCTGCTACCGCTTAGAGTTGAGTCAGGTCTGATTCATCGGGAATGGATTGGAACGTGGTGAACATGTCCTACCGTTGAGAGCTAAGTGTGTGAACACGATTTGGTAAAGGTAGCGGTGAGAGCCCATGTAGGAGTACATGGTGGGTTGTCTCATTGCAGCCGTCCTTAGGAACTGAGTTTTGTGTTTGTGATCCATGAACAGTTACTACCACACATTGGGCTCCGGGCGCTCCAAGATCTCTAGACATATTAACCAACTCGATCTCTGTCTAGGAGTTGCAACTAGTTTCTGGTGTTTGTAGGTAGTGTTAGTAGTCTACCAAGTGGCACCCGGTATAGGTGGGCTTGGGACAGACTAGGCACAGTGGCCCGGTGTACCAAGTGGCACCCGGATGGTGGGCTTGGGAACCCTGTACACATCGTTTGGGGCCGTGAGCGACACCCTGGCCGGATCTCCTTGCGGATGGAACCCGAATAGGCGATAAACCTGGACTAGAGACTTGTTGGTTAGTCAGGTCGTGGCCGACTCCCTCGCTAGGCTTCTGCTTGAAGGTTGCCGAGTTACACAACGTGTACATGGTGGTAAGTGGCGAGAGCATGTGTGAAGAAGTACACGCCTGCAGGGTTATCATTATATATTCGAATAGCCGGATTCCTCGGATATGGAAACTTGGACCCCTTGCATAGTTCGTAGATAAGTGAAAGTGGATACTCTAAAACTCGCAAGTTAAGCGTGAGTGCTATGGATGTCGTTCTCGCAGGGAGACGGGAGCGGATCCATAGTGGTGTATTGGTGTGGTGAATTTGTGGACTCATGTGCGCCACCTCAAAAGAGTTACTTGCAATCGTAGTTGAGGTTAGCCACCTTGTCAAAGCTGGTATAACACCCTCGATGCGACTATATCTCCCAACATCCCATGTAATATAAATCATAAAGGGGAGATAACATAGTTGGCTTACACTCGCCACGTCAAACAAGGGACATAAATAACATTACATCATCCAAACACTCATGGCCCGACTACGGCGCCAAAATAAAAGATAACCCAACAAGCGACACGGTCCCGATCACGCCCAACTGGGCACCACTACTGATCATCAGGAAAGGAAACATAGTAACGTTGAGAGTACTCGTCGAACTCCCACTTGAGCTCAAGCGCGTCTCCTGGAGCGAAATCATCAGGCCCTGCATCTGGTGTAATAGTAATCTGTGAGCCACAGGGACTATTTAAGCTTATAGGTTAGGCAGGGTAAATATGAGTGGAGTTGCAGCAAGCGACTAGCAAGTATGGCGGCTAACTTATTCGCAAAATAGAGCGAGAAGAGGAGGCAAAGCGCGAGCGAGAAACTAGAGAGCAACCTGCACAAACATTACTCCAACACCGTGTCCACTTCCCGGACTCCGCCGAGAAGAGGCCATCACGGTAACACACTCAGTTGATTCATTTTAATTAAGTTGAGGTTCAAGTTATCTACAACCGTACATTAACAAATTCCCATCTGCCCATAACCGCGGGCACGGCTTTCGAAAGTTCAAATCCCTGCAGGGGAGTCCCAACATAGCCCATGACAAGCTCTCACGGTCAACGAAGGAATAGACCTCCTCCCAAGACATTCCGATCAGACTCGGTATATCGGTTATTCAAGACACTTCGACAGGTTAAAATAAGACCAGCAACACCGCCCGAATGTGCCGACAAATCCCAATAGGAGCTGCACATATCTTGTTCTCTGGGCACACTCAGATGAGACTAGCTATGAGTAAAACCAACCCTCAAGTTTCCCCGAGGTGGCCCTGCAGGCAGCTCAGTTCGGACCAACACTCAGAGGAGCACTGGCCCGGGGGGGTTTAAATAAGATGACCCTCGGGCTCCGGAAATCCAAGGGAAAAAGAGGCTAGGTGGCAAATGGTATAACCAAGGTTGGGCATTGCTGGAAAAGCTTTAATCAAGGCGAACTATCAAGGGGTTCCCATTATAACCCAACCGCGTAAGGAACGCAAAATCCGGGAACATAACACCGATATGACGGAAACTAGGGCAGCAAGAGTGGAACAAAACACTAGGCAAGAGGTAGAGCCTTCCACCCTTTACCAAGTATATAGATGCATTAAGATAACAAGATAATATAATGATATCCCAACAAGTAAATAAATGTTCCAACAAGGAATGGCCTCCAATCTTCACCTGCAACTAGCAACGCTATAAGAGGGGCTGAGCAAAGCGGTAACAATAGCCAATCAACGGTTTGCTAGGACATGGTGGGTTAGAGGTTTTACATGGCAATTTGGGAGGCTTGAAAGCAAGTGGTAGGCATCGTAGCATTGGCATAGCAAAAGAGCGAGCAATCTAGCATAGCAAAGATAGTAGTGATTTCGAGGGTATGATCATCTTGCCTGCACAGTTGTCAGAGTTGACTGAATCCTCGAAAGCAAACTCAACGGGCTCCTCTTTAGCGAACTCGTCTCCCAGCTCTACCCAAACAATACAAACAAGCAACAAGGACACAATCAACCACGTGCAAGGATCAAACAAAATGATGCAATGATGATATGCTATGCGGGATGCGATGCGGGATGCATATGCAAGATATGACAGGGAATGCATGAACCTGGCCTCAACTTGGGAATCCATGTGTGCCACAGGAAAGATGAGATGAAATCGCTTGAAAACGATATAAAGAACACCGGAGTCGGAGTTACGGTTTGGAAAATGGCAAGCGATTCAAACATGACACCGGTCTGCGATCTACAGCAAGTAGCCATCTAAATGCAATGAGATGAACATGCTACAGCACCCAAACAAGACAACAAAATACATGGCAGGGACGCATTCAAGATGCTTAACAAAAGTCTAGCACTGAGCTACGGCCAATTCATCCATTAACAGGTTCAAACAAGCATGGCAAAAGTGCATATGGCAAACAGATTTCAGACTTAGTGAAATTAACACTAGTCTGGAATCTCAGATCAGGTAGCACTCTTCGGAGCAACAAAACTATATGCTACAGGACCTGAACATGGCAAAGTAAAGCATGGCATGGAGCTACTCAAAGAGCTTAACAAAAGTCCCTTAGTGACCTTGAGCCAAAAGGGATCAGAAAATACAATTGCAAGCATGTGAACATGGCAAAAAACATAATCAGTTTTCAGACTTAGTGAAAACTGGAGCATGCTGAAAACAGATATCAAGTAGACATGCTTACGAGCTCGATGCACTCACTACGGTGCAAGTCATGCCCAACTAAGCATACACCCATCAAGAACACACAAAATGCAAGCTAGACATGACAAGAACAATAACATAACATCCATGGATCAACTACAACAACATCGGCAAAATTGCAAACAAGTTGACAATCTGCCCAGATTCACAAAGTAGCAAAAGTAGAGCTCGATTGACTCAAGCTATGGTGCTCCATAATTGCAAACAAAGACATGGATGGATAGAGCACTACAAGATTAACAAAACAACCTTACTGATCATCCTCAAAAGAGGCACGGATCACTAGGAAACAACATGAACATATGACAACACGAGGTAAGCGGCTCAAGGACTTTGTGGAAATGCTAAATCCCTGAAAACAGAATTACCAAGTGCACCACTTTGCAAGCTTGTGCTAGTCACCACACACATCACAAAAATACATGGGTTGCACCTCTCGAAAGATGACAAAACCCTTAACAGAACATATTTAGAGCATCAGGGCATATCATGCACACATTAATCATGGCAAAAATGACAAAAAGCTAAACGGAGTAGCAGATCTGACAACTATCTCAAGTAGCCCTCTTCTAACAGCATTTCGGGCATCAAGATGAACTCAAATGAAAATGATGCAATGGAATGAAATGATGTACTCTCCGAGATGAACATTTTGATATGCTATATGCATGAATTGGAGGTACGGATGCAAAGTTACGGGGCTAAGAACATGAGCACTTGGATCTGAGAATTTGGGGACTTAGAGGAAATTCGACCTAGGGTTTACTGTTGATTCGGATCTGGATCGGGCACGCAATCCGAGGTTGACCGGATTCCACGCCAGAGTTGAGCCAGAGAAGAAGGTGCGGCTGCCGGCACCGTTGACCGCGGGCGGCGGCGAGGTGAGGTTCGGCGGCGCGCGGCGTCGGGGCGGCTTGCTCCAGCGTCGAGCTGGGCGGCGAGGGGCGGCGGCTCTCCGGAGTGCGAGGAACGGGGCGGCGCGGGCGGCTGCGTGGAGGAGGACGGCGGTGGGGTTGCGAAGGTGGCGGCACGCGGCGTCGGGCCCGCGGGGGCTCTCCCCGGGCCGGCGCGGGCTGGAGCGGGCGCGGGTGGCGGCGGGACATGTGGCAGGCAGCATTTGGCTGGGGCACGGCGGCGGACGCGTCCGATTTAGGCCGCGGACATGTCCGTCGGTGGCGGGGCGATTTTAGGGTTAGAGGAGGAGGCTATCCGGGATTTTTCGAGGGTGTCCTATTTATAGGCGTAGAGGGAGCTAGGAGAGTCCAAATGAGGTGCGATTTTCGGCCACGCGATCGTGATTGAACGATCTAGATGATGGAGCAGGTTTAGGTGGGTTTTGGGCCAAATTGGAGGGGTGTTGGGCTGGAACACACACGAGGCCTTCTCGGTCCCTCGGTTAACCGTTGGAGTATCAAACGAAGTCCAAATGATACGAAACTTGACAGGCGGTCTACCGGTAGTAAACCATGCCCGCTTGGCAAGTCTCGGTCCAATCCGGGAATGTTTAATCCCCACACATCAAAGAAAGGTAGAAATGACCACCGGAGGAGAACGAAGCGTCGGAATGCAAAACAGACAACGGGGAAAAAGCTCAGATGCATGAGATGAACACGTATGCAAATGCAATGCACATGATGACATGATATGAGATGCATGACAACGATAACAACACATGGAGACAAAAACCCGAAACCGAGAAAATAAATTAACTTAACGCCGGAAACGGCAAGAGTTGGAGTACAAATTGGGAAAGTTACATCCGGGGTGTTACAACACTCCACCACTACGAAAGGATCTCGTCCCAAGATCTAGTACTGAAAGAACGCCGGGTACTCAGAACAGAGGTGATCCTCGCATTCCCAGGTAGCTTCACGGTCGGAATGGTGTGACCACTTGACTTTGAGAAATTTGATAGACTTGTTGCAAGTCTTGCGTTCAGTCTCTTCAAGAATAGCAACTGGGTGCTCCCGATAAGAGAGATCTTCTTGGAGCTCAATGTCCTCGAAGTTGACAGTGCGGTCAGGAGTCTTGAAGCACTTTCGAAGCTGAGAGACATGGAACACGTCATGAACATTTGCAAAGTTTGAAGGAAGCTCGAGTTGATAGGCGAGGTCGCCTCTCTTGCCGACAATCTTAAAAGGTCCCATGTATCTAGGGGCAAGCTTCCCTTTGATACCGAAGCGACGAGTACCTTTCATAGGAGAGACGCGGAGGTAAACATGATCTCTGATCTCGAAAGCCAAATCACGGTGCTTACTATCATAGTAGCTCTTCTGGCGGGATTGGGCTTCTTTGAGGTTATCACGAATGACTTTTCACATTTCCTCTGCCTCTGTGATTAAGTCATTACCCAAAAGCTGACGTTCACCGGTTTCGGACCAGTTGAGAGGGGTACGACACTTCCTGCCATACAGAATTTCAAATGGGGCCTTGCCCGAACTTGCTTGAAAATTGTTGTTGTAGGAGAATTCAGTATAAGGAAGACAATCCTCCCACTTCATGCCGAAGGAGATCACACAAGCCCTGAGCATATCTTCAAGAATCTGGTTGACACGCTTGACTTGACTGCTAGTTTGAGGATGGAAAGCTGTGCTGAAGCGGATGTTGGTGCCCATGGCCTTCTGAAAAGAATCCCAAAACTTCGAGGTAAAGATGTTGCCACGGTCTGAAGAGATCACTTGTGGAATACCGTGCAGAGAGACAATTCGAGAGGTATAGAGTTCCGCCAATTGAGCTGCAGTGATCGACACTTTGATAGGCAGAAAGTGAGCCACTTTGGTGAGTTTGTCGATGACAACGAATATAGCATCATTGCCACGCTTGGACTTTGGAAACCCAGTCACAAAGTCCATTTCAATGTGGTCAAACTTCCATTCTGGAATGACAAGAGGTTGGAAGAGACCAGCTGTCCATTGGTGTTCTGCCTTCACTCTTCTGCAGACATCACATTCATTCACGAATTGAGCAATCTCGCGCTTCATTCGAGTCCACCAATAAGCCCGCTTAAGGTCCTGATACATCTTCGTGCTCCCAGGGTGGATGGAGAGGAGAGAATTGTGAGCCTCGTTCATGATCACTTTACGGAGGTCACCTTTGGGTACAATAATACGATCCTCGAAGAAGAGAGTGTCCTTGTCATCAAGGCAGTAGCACTTGTACTTGGGTTGACTCTTGGCAATCCCAATCTTCACCTTTTTCACCATAGCATCAAGAAGCTGAGCTTGGCGAATCTGGTCTTCCAAGGTAGGAGAGACTTGAAGGTTGGCGAGGAAACCTTGAGGAACAACTTGCAGATTAAGTTTGCGGAAAGCTTCACAAAGCTCGGGTTGATAAGGCTTGAGAATAAGACTGTTGCAGTAAGGCTTTCTACTCAATGCGTCAGCAATCACATTAGCCTTTCCTAGAGTATACTCAATACTCGGATTATACTCTTGAATCATTTCGACCCATCGAGTTTGCCTGAGGTTGAGATTAGGCTGAGTGAAGATGTACTTGAGACTCTTGTGGTCAGTGAAAATGTCCACTTTTCTTCCCAATAGAAGATGTCTCCAAGTCAAAGAGCATGCACAACTGCCACCAACTCGAGATCATGAGTGGGGTAGTTCTTCTCATTAGGCTTCAACTGGTGAGAGGTATAAGCAACAACTTTCTTCTCTTGCATCAATACTGTGCCAAGACCTTGGAGAGAGGCGTCACAAAAGACCTCGTACGGCTTGGATTCATCAGGCGGAGTCAGAACTGGAGCAATGATCAATTTCTCTTTCAAAGTGTTGAAAGCAATATCACACTTCGGAGATCAAACGTACTTGACGTGCTTCTGAAGAAGATTAGAGAGAGGCTTCGCGATCTTAGAAAAGTTTTCAACGAATCTTCGGCAATAGCTTGCGAGACTGAGGAAGCTACGGAGTTGCTTCATGTTCTGAGGAGGTTCCCAATTCACAATTGCAGACACCTTCTCAGGATTCACGGCAATGCCCTTGGCAGAGATGATATGACCAAGATAAAGAACCTCCTCAAGCCAAAATTCACACTTGGAGAACTTGGCATAGAACTTGTGTTCACTGAGCTTATCAAGCACCAAACGCAAGTGTTTGGCATGATCTTACTTGTTCTTCGAGAAAACCAGAATGTCGTCGAGATAGACCAAAACGAAGTCATTGGTGTAGGCGTTGAAGAGGAAGTTCATCATGCGAGAGAACGTCGGAGGAGCATTGACGAGGCCAAAAGACATGACAGTGTATTCATACGAACCAAAGCTTGTGCTGAACACCGTCTTGGGAATATCTTGCTCACGGATACGAATCTGATGATAACCCATACGGAGATCAAGCTTGGAGAATACTTGGGCACCTTTAGGTTGCTCAAACAGCTCGTTGATATTGGGAAGTGGGTATTTGTTCTGGATGGTCTTCTTGTTCACTGGACGGTAATCAACACAAAGTCGGTCCGTTCCATCCTTCTTCTTCACAAAAAGAACACCACAACCCCACGGAGAAGAACTAGGCCGGATGAGACCCATTTTCGCTTGAATATCGAGTTGCTTCTTCAGCTCCTTCAACTCTTCAGGTCCAAGCTTGTAAGGACGTTTGCACATAGGTTCAGTGCCAGGCTCAAGATCAATAACGAATTCAATTGGCTGGTGCGGAGGCATTCCTGGAAGCTCTTCTGGAAAGACGTCTTGATATTCGCAAACAACTGGAATTTGCGAGATAGCATCCAATTCACCCTTCTCATTGAGAGAAAATATACGGATGGTATCATCACGAGCGGCAAAGACAATTACATCCTCAGACGAATGAGTCAATTGAATCTGCCTGGCTGCACAATCAAGCTGAGCCTGGTGCTTAGAAAGCCAATCCATTCCGAGAATAAGATCAATATCCGAGTTACCAAGAACCATTGGAGAAGCTAGAAACTTGAAATCACCCATCATGATAGAAATATCCGGAACCATCATACTAGAACTCAGACGCTTGGCCGGAGAGACGACTTGCATAGCTCTAGGTAAAGCCTTAGTACTAAAATTGTTCTCCGATGCAAAAGGGAATGGCATGAAGGAATGCGATGCACCAGAGTCAAAAAGAACTTTTGCAAGGATATCGTTGACTGGAAGGTTACCCATGATCACATCTGACGAGTCCTCTGCCTGAGCTGCGTTCATCAAGTTGACCTTGGCGTGCTTGGGGTTATGCTTGACCACAGCTGTACTTGCCGATCTCACAGGAGGAGGAGGAGGCAGACGCCTCTGGTTGAAACACTTGTTGGCATAGTGACCCTTCTGTTGGTACTTGTTGCATGTGACCTGTGAAAGCGGACGGTGATACGGAGCACTCGATCTTGGAGGTTGAGACGAAGTCTTGTTCTGAAATCCAAGGTTGGGTGGGTGGGAAGATCCACTGCCACCTTTGCTCTTATGCTAATACGACTGACGGAATGGAGGAGGAGGAAGCCAATACTTCTGTTGCTTGGCCAATTGAGTAGAGGAAGAAGGAGTAACATCTCTGACTCGCTTCTTGGAAGCATCACACCTCAATTGAGCGCCTCTTGCTTCAGTGCCATGTTGTAGAACTCATCATACCTCAAGGGCTCAAAGAGAACAAGAGCTAGCTGAATTTCTTCTCTGAGACCACCCCTGAACTGGTATATCATGCTCTTCTCATCAGGGACGTCCTGCTTGGCAAAGCGGGCAAGCTTCTAGAACAACTTGTTGTAGTCATAGACAGACAAAGAGCCTTGCTTCAGGTTGCGGAATTCCTCACGCTTGCTTTCAATCACGCTCTGGGGAATATGATGAGCTCGGAAATCTTGACGGAAATTATCCCAAGTGATAACACGTCCACCTCTGGAGTCATTGTACTGCTGGAACCATTCTGTAGCTTGATCTTTGAGTTGGAAGGAAGCAAACTTGACAAAATCCTCAGGCCTGACGTTGCTGCACTTGAAATGCTTGCACAGATCCACAAGCAAATCGTCAGCATCGGTTGCCTCAACACAATTGCTGAAAGTTTTTGGCCCGTTAGCAAGGAACTGGTTGAGTGTAGCAAAGTGATTCTGATTGTTGCCTTGATTCCCTTGGTTGCCTTGATTGCGCTCCTGAAGAATTTGCATGATCAACTGTGTGTTTGCATTGGTTGTGGCCATCACAGCTTGCCATGCCTCCGGAGGAGGGGGAGGTGGTGGCGGATTAGGATTTGGAGTCGTGTGCGTTGGAGGAGCCATGCTGAAGAGGTTGACATCCATTAGCACATTGATAGACAAATATTGAAGCTGAATCCAACGGAATGAAAATTGCAACATATAGTCTTCACATCCGAACAAAATGAACGGATGCATTCCTCTTGAAATGGTCACATATCCATAAATTGAGAAGCCACTTAGAATTTAGGTAGAGAAATAAATCAACAAGGTACGGATCAAGAACGAATAATCGGTAAGAAATCCCAATCTCAAACCAATATCCGTGGAAGAAGAACTAGAGCTACTAGAATTCCCACCTATGAAACTCCCGAACCATTCCGGTTATGCAATCAGGTGTTGGGGATACAGGGGAAGCATAATATCTCACCAAAATCTAGCAAATCCTACATCCAGCTGTATCCATCCTTCAACACATAAACAAGAAAAAACTTCGGAAACCATCTACCTTAACCTTCGAAAAGCATCCGTTATACAAGTTATGGCGATACTCCCGAACTCCTGCCCCAGTACTGGGTGGCGTCGAGGTTATCTCACCAACGAACTGCATAAAAGAGATTTTTCGATGTCGGCGTACTAAACTCAGGTATTCCAGAACTGCAACGATAAAATTATGATGACAACACCTTAGAGCTCAACTCCCTGGGACACTTCCACAAAACCCCTGACAGGAGGCACCAAGACAATGTTCTCATCATAAAACCATCGGAACGATTCCAAGATACCCGCGTGATCCTAAATTTTTTTTAGTGAAATTTGAGAAGAGAAGAGTCAAAGCTCTATGTCAGGATGCCTTACCAGAGCAATGAGGAGACTGGGAAGTAAAAAGAATTCCTAAACTCTCCGATATATAATTCCTAAATGAGTCAAAACATTTTTCTAGACACAACTCGGCCGCTAAAAACGATCAAGCAATGGGGCTCCTAAGGTCGGGGAAGGCTCTGATTACCAACTTATAACACCCTCGATGCGACTATATCTCCCACGTGTCGAGGCACGACTTAGAGGCATAATCGCATTGAAGGTATATGTTGCAAGTTAGGCAATCTTCACAACATCCCATGTAATATAAATCATAAAGGGGAGATAACATAGTTGGCTTACACTCGCCACGTCAAAACAAGTGACATAAATAACATTACATCATCCAAACACTCATCGCCCGACTACGGCGCCAAAATAAAAGATAACCCAACAAGCGACACGTTCCCGATAACCCCCAACTGGGCACCACTACTGATCATCGGGAAAGGAAACATAGTAACATTGAGAGTCCTCGTCGAACTCCCACTTGAGCTCAAGCGCGTCTCCTGGAGCGGAATCATCAGGCCCTGCATCTGGTGTAATAGTAATTTGTGAGCCACAGGGACTCAGCAATCTCGCACCCTCGCGATCAAGACTATTTAAGCTTATAGGTAAGGCAGGGTAAATATGAGTGGAGCTGCAGCAAGCGACAAGCAAGTATGGCGGCTAACTTATTCGCAAAAGAGAGCAAGAAGAGGAGGCAAAGCACGAGCGAGAAACTAGAGAGCTGCGCAAACATTACTCCAACACCGTGTCCACTTCCCGGACTCCGCCGAGAAGAGGCCATCATGGTAACACACTCAGTTGATTCATTTTAATTAAGTTAAGGTTCAAGTTATCTACAACCGGACATTAACAAATTCCCATCTGCCCATAACCGTGGGCACGGCTTTCAAAAGCTCAAATCCCTGCAGGGGAGTCCCAACTTAGCCCATGACAAGCTCTCACGGTCAATGAAGGAATAGACCTCCTCCCAAGACGTTCCGATCAGACTCGGTATCTCGGTTATTCAAGACACTTCGAAAGGTTAAAACAAGACCAGCAACACCGCCCGAATGTGCCGACAAATCCCGATAGGAGCTGCACATATCTCGTTCTCAGGGCACACTCAGATGAGACTAGCTACGAGTAAAACCAACCCTCAAGTTTCCCCAAGGTGGCCCCGCAGGCAGCTCAGTTCGGACCAACACTCAAAGGAGCACTGGCCCGGGGGGGTTTAAAAAAGATGACCCTTGGGCTCCAGAAACCCAAGGGAAAAAGAGGCTAGGTGGCAAATGGTAAAACCAAGGTTGGGCATTGCTGGAAAAGCTTTAATCAAGGTGAACTATCAAGGGGTTCCCATTATAACCCAACCGCGTAAGGAACACACAATCCGGGAACATAACACCGATATGACGGAAACTAGGGCGGCAAGAGTGGAACAAAACACTAGGCGAGAGGCCGAGCCTTCCACCCTTTACCAAGTATATAGATGCATTAAGATAACAAGATAATATAATGATATCCCAACAAGTAAATAAATGTTCCAACAAGGAACGGCCTCCAATCTTCACCTGCAACTAGCAACGCTATAAGAGGGGCTGAGCAAAGCGGTAACAATAGCCAATCAACGGTTTGCTAGGACATGGTGGGTTAGAGGTTTTACATGGCAATTTGGGAGGCTTGAAAGCAAGTGGTAGGCATCGTAGCATTGGCATAGCAAAAGAGCAAGCAATCTAGCATAGCAAAGATAGTACTGATTTCGAGGGTATGATCATCTCGCCTGCACTGTTGTCAGAGTTGACTGGATCCTTGAAAGAAAACTCAACGGGCTCCTCGTTAGCGAACTCGTCTCCCGGCTCTACCCAAACAAGACAAACAAGCAACAAGGACACAATCAACCACGTGCAAGGATCAAACAAAATGATGCAATGATGATATGCTATGCGGGATGCGATGCGGGATGCATATGCAAGATATGACAGGGAATGCATGAACCTGGCCTCAACATGGGAATCCAAGTGTGCCACTGGAAAGATGACATGAAATCGCTTGAAAAAGATATAAAGAACACCGGAATCGGAGTTACGGTTTGGAAAATGGCAAGCGATTCAAACATGACACCGGTCTACGATCTGCAACAAGTAGCCATCTAAATGCAATGAGATGAACATGCTACAACGCGCAAACAAGACAACAAAATACATGACAGTGACGCATTCAAGATGCTTAACAAAAGTCTAGCACTGAGCTACAGCCAATTCATCCATTAACAGGTTCAAACAAGCATGGCAAAAATGCATATGGCAAACAGATTTCAGACTTAGTGAAATTAACACTAGTCTGGAATCTCAGATCAGGTAGCACTCTTCGGAGCAACAAAACTATATGCTACAGGACCTGAACATGGCAAAGTAAAGCATGGCATGGAGCTACTCAAAGAGCTTAACAAAAGTCCCTTAGTGACCTTGAGCCAAAAGGGATCAGAAAATACAATTGCAAGCATGTGAACATGGCAAAAAACATAATCAGTTTTCAGACTTAGTGAAAACTGGAGCATGCTGAAAACAGATATCAAGTAGACATGCTTACGAGCTCGATGCACTCACTACGGTGCAAGTCATGGCCAACTAAGCATACACCCATCAAGAATACACAAAATGCAAGCTAGACATGACAAGAACAATAACATAACATCCATGGATCAACTACAACAACATCGGCAAAATTGCAAACAAGTTGACAATCTGCCCAGATTCACAAAGTAGCAAAAGTAGAGCTCGATTGACTCAAGCTAGGGTGCTCCATAATTTCAAACAAAGACATGGATGGATAGAGCACTACAAGATTAACAAAACAACCTTACTGATCATCCTCAAAAGAGGTACGGATCACTAGGAAACAACATGAACATATGACAACATGAGGTAAGCGGCTCAAGGACATTGTGGAAATGCTAAGTCCCTGAAAACAGAATTACCAAGTGCACCACTTTGCAAGCTTGTGCTAGTCACCACACACATCACAAAAATGCATGGGTTGCACCTCTGGAAAGATGACAAAACCCTTAACAAAACATATTTAGAGCATCAGGGCATATCATGCACACATTAATCATGGCAAAAATGACAAAATGCTAAACGGAGTAGGAGATCTGACAATTATCTCAAGTAGCCCTCTTCAACAGCATTTCGGGCATCAAGATGAACTCAAATGAATATGATGCAATGGAATGAAATGATGTACTCTCTGAGATGAACATTTTGATATGCTATATGCATGAACCGGAGCTATGGTTGCAAAGTTACGGGGCTAAGAACATGAGCACTTGGATCTGAGAATTTAGGGACTTAGAGGAAATTCGACCTAGGGTTTACTGTTCATCTGGATCTGGATCGGGCACGCAATCCGAGGTTGACCGGATTCCACGCCGGAGTTGAGCTGGAGAAGAAGGAGACGGCCCGGGCGAGGAAGAGGCGCGGCTGCCGGTGCCGTTGACCGCGGGCAGCGGCGAGGCGAGGTTCGGCGGCGCGCGGCATCGGGGCGGCTTGCTCCGGCGTCGAGCTGGGCGGCGCGGGGCAGCAGCTCGCCGGAGCGCGAGGAACGGGGCGGCGCGGGCGGCTGCGCCGAGGAGGACGGCGGTGGGGTTGCGAAGGTGGCGGCGCGCGGCGTCGGGCCCGCGGGGGCTCTCCCCGGGCCGGCGTGGGCTGGAGAGGGCGCGGGTGGCGGCAGGACACGTGGCAGGCGGCGGTTGGCTGGGGCGCGGCGGCCGACGTGTCCGATATAGGCGGCGGACATGTCCGTCGGTGGCTTGGCGATTTTAGGGCTAGAGGAGGAGGGGATCCGGGATTTTTCGAGGGGGGCCTATTTATAGGCTTAGAGGGAGCTAGGAGAGTCCAAATGAGGTGCGGTTTTCGGCCACGCGATCGTGATCGAACGATCTAGATGATGGAGCAGGTTTAGGTGGGTTTTGGGCCAAATTGGATGGGTGTTGGGCTGCAACACACACGAGGCCTTCTCGGTCCCTTGGTTTACCGTTGGAGTATCAAACGAAGTCCAAATGATACGAAACTTGACAGGCGGTCTACCGGTAGTAAACCAAGGCCGCTTGGCAATTCTCGGTCCAATCCGGAAATGTTTAATCCCCACACATGAAAGAAAGGTAGAAACGACCACCGGAGGAGAATGAAGCGCCGGAATGCAAAATGGACAACGGGGAAAAAGCTCGGATGCATGAGATGAACACGTATGCAAATGCAATGCACATGATGACATGATATGAGATGCATGACAACGATAACAACACACGGAGACAAAAACCCGAACCCGAGAAAATAAAATAACTTAACGTCGGAAATGGCAAGAGTTGGAGTACAAATTGGGAAAGTTACATCCGGGGTGTTACAGCTGGCTTGCCGCAGTTAAACTCCACCACCCCCTTTGTTGATACCGATGCATATGTAGATAGTTTTGATGTAAGTCTAGCCGGGTACATTTGTACTCACGTTTGCTTAATTTATGTTTTTGCAGAGAGACTTCAGTCTCGCTAGTAGTTCCCTGTGGACTTTGACGTTTAGCTTGAGACCTCAGCTACGATCTTGTGCCCTCGGCAGGGTTTGGTAGATTGTCAGGATTCTCAGCCTTCTTCATTTGTAGTTGTCTGTACTCAGACAAGTTAAGCTTCCGCATGTGCTTGTTAATTGTATGCTCTGTATGTTGGGTCATAAGACCCATGTTTGTAATATCTCGCTCCTCGAAGCCTAATGAATAAATACTTGAGTTGTAGAGTTATGTTGTGATGCCATGTTGTATTTACACATGTCGAGCATATTGTGTGTATGATTGAAATGCTTGGTATGTGTGGGATCCGACAACCTAGTTGTTTATCCTTGGTAGCCTCTCTTATGGGTAAATGTATTCTTGTGGTTCCATGAGCCATAGTAGTCCGCTACAGCCCGGTTCACCGGAGTCCTGCTAGCCCAGCACTACTGCTCAGGACACTTGACTAGCCAACATGTGTTTTACTTCGTTCCTGTGTCCGTCCCTTCGGGGAAATGTCACGCGGTGACATCCGAAGTCCTGCCTAGCCTACTACAGCCCGGTTCACCAGAGTCCTGTTAGCCCAGTGCTACAGCCCGGATTCACACGCTGCTGACCGACATGCTCGATGTTGATTCATGTATGCCTGTCCCCGTAAGTTAGTGCCACTTTGGGTTCACGACTAGTCATGTCGGCCCGGGTTCTCTGTCATATGGATGCTAGCGACACTATCATATACATGAGCCAAAAGGTGCAAACGGTCCCAGGCCATGGTAAGGCGACACCCGTGGGGATACCGTGTGTGAGGCTGCAAAGTGATATGAGGTGGTACAGGCTAGATCAGTGTGACTTAGAATCGGGGTCCTGACAGTCTCGGAGCGGCAGTAGGTTGTCATTTCGTCGGCGCGGTGCATCAGTGTGGCAGTCGGCCTTGTTTTGCTCAGCAGCCGTGTCAAGGAGTCGCTGGATGCGCTCCGTCATCAAGCGACGCTCTTCGCCCTCGAACCTGTCCAGCTCATCCGCCGCCCCCTAGGCGGCATGAATATTCTCCACAGGTGTGGCGTAGACGGGGCGATTCGCCCCGAACAGATCGGCGATAGCCGCACCACGCTGCTGGACCGTGCCAAGGCGGCTAGGCCCAGCTGGAGCCGGCGTGCCACCCACCGCGCGGTCCATCTCGCGCTGGTAGGCTTCTAACAATTGTCTCATGCTGGCCGGCTTTTTGGCACCTTCGACTAGCTGAAGGCGGCATGCCTCCAGCGTCTCGGCATTGGCATCTTTAGGGATGGGCGCTACCAGGTCTTGCAGTGACGCGTGGAGCGGGTCGTAATCACCCCTGACGGAGTGCTCGCCATAACCGATGACAAGCACTTCCGTGACGGTGCTTCTACCGCTCCCCGCGCGAGGAAGCGGCTCGTCGTAAACCACCACATTGGTGGGAAACGTGTCAAGCAATGCGATGTCGGAGTCGACCAACAACGGATCAGTGGAGCCTACGGACTCCAAGTGTCGGGACCCCGATTCTAAGTCACACCGATCTAGCATGTAACACCTCATATCACTTTGCGGCCTCACGCACGGTATCCCCACGGGTGTCGCCTTACCATGGCCCGGGACCGTTTGCGCCTTTTGGCTCACGTATATGATAGTGTCGCTAGCATCCGTATGACAGACAACCCGGGCCGACATGGCTAGTCGTGAACCCAAAGCGGCAATAACTCATGAGGACAGGCATACATGAATCACATCGAGCATGTCGGTCATCAACGTGTGAATCCTGGCTGTAGCACTGGGCTAACAGGACTCCAGATATCACCGCGTGACATTTCCCCGAAGGGACAAACACAGGAATGAAGTGAAACACATGCCGGCCAGTCAAGTGTTCCAAGCAGTAGTGCTAGGCTAGCAGGACTCCGGTGGACCGGGCTGTAGCGGACTACTATCGCTCAGAAGGTACTAGACTACATTTCCCCATATGATAGGCTGCCAAGGATAAACAACTAGATTGTCGGACCCCACACATAGCAATACACATTACACGTACGCATAACATGCAAGTATGTATTGTACAACATGGCATCACAACATAACGCAAACTCATATAGATAAAGGCCCAAAAGAGCCACATAGCATTAAATACAAGCAAGGGTCACATGACCCATCATTCAGAGCATACAAGCAACAAGCGGAAGCATTACATGTCTGAGTACAAACAACTACAAAAGACAAAGGCCGAGGAGCCTGACTATATACAAGTCCCCCCAAGGTACAAGATCGTAGCTGAGGTAACAAGCTACTCGTCGAAGTCCAAGCGGAACTACTAGTAAGACAGATGTCTCATCTGCAAAACATAAATAAAGCAAATGTGAGTACAAAGGTACTCTGCAAGACTTACATCAGATCCTATCATATATGCATTTGTATCAAGAAGGTAATGTGGGGTTTAGTTGCAGCAAGCCAACTTTGGCTCGGTGGCTATCCTGTTCTACGACAACGAGAAACGTCTTTGAGATGAGGCAGCGCACACGAGTCCACTAATCACCACATCAATACACTACTATGGATTCATCTCGGCTCCCTACGAGAAGGCCATCCATAGCACTCACACTTGTCTTGAGCATTTTAGAGTATCCACTTTAAGTTGTCTATGTACTACGTAAGCATCCAAGAAGTCCATAACCGAGGACACGGCTATTCGAATAGATCATGATAACCCTGCAGGGGTGTACTTCTTCACACACGCTCTCGCCACTTACCGCCATGTACACGTCATGTATCTCGGCAACCTTCAAGCGGAAGCCTGGCGAGGGTGTCGGCCACGACCTAACTAACCATGCAAGACCCTAATCCAGGTTTATCGCCTATTCGGGTTCCATCCGCAAGGAGATCCGGCCGAGGTTTCGCTCACGGCCCCAAACGATGTGTACAGGGTTCCCGAGCCCACCATCCGGTTGCCACTTGGTACACCGGGCCACGTGTGCCTAGTCTGTCCCGAGCCCACCCTGCCGGGTGCCACTCGGTAGAAAAATAGCACTACCTACAAACAACAGAAACTATTTGCAACTCCTGGACAGAGCTCATGGCAGTTAATAAGTCGAGATGGCTTGGAGCGCCCGGAGCCCAATGTGTGGTAGTAGCTAGTCATTGGACAACTTACACAGAACTCAGTTCTCAAGGACGGTCCCAGTGAGACAACCCACCATGTACTCCTACATGGCCTCTCACCGCTACCTTTACCAAATCGTGTTCACACGCTTAACTCTCGGCACCAGAACATATCATATCACTCCAATCCATTCCCAATGAATCAGACCTGACACAACTCTAAGCAATAGCAAGCATGGCATGATAGGAAAAAAAACATGGCTCAGTCAACTCCTAGACATGCTAGTGGGTTTCAACTATTTACTGTGGCAATGACAGGTCATGCAGAGGAATGGGGTTCAACTACCGCAGCATAAAGTAGCAGTTGAATCGTTGTTGTCCTAATGCAATAAATGAGAGTAGGAGCGAGAGAGTGGGATTGTATCGGAATGAACAAGGGGGGGTTGCTTGCCTGGTAGATCAACAAAGGGGCACTGCTCCACTGATAGGTACTCTCGAACACTTTCCAGAGCAGGACCTATCGAGAAGGAACAGTGTCGGAAATCAAACACAGGCATATGCAACATTATGATGCATGAACATGGCATGAAGATGTGATGTTATTGGAGCTAATGCAACTAGCATTCATTTGGTTAAAGTCCATTTGAACTAAAGATTCAAATGCAACTCCAAAATAAGCTCTTAAATACGCCATAAGTGTGTTTTCACATATACAGCATGTATAGGTTGGTTTGTCATGCATGAAAATGGTACAGATGGATAGATTGAATTTTTCTGATAATTTTTCATATATAAATTATTTCAATCTGAGCTACGGTTGAATTTCTATGAATTTTTGAAGTTTTGAACATTTTGTGGAATTTCCTGATTTATTTTAATACAAGAAAAGGATATATTGCGTCAGCATGACGTCAGCGTGACGTCAGCGAGTCAACGGGTCGGTCCAGGTCAAACCTGACCAGTGGGACCCCTATGTCAGTGTCTAAACTAACTAATCTAGTTTAGTTAGTGGCCTCGGGCCCACATGTCAGTATCAGGTTAATTACCAAAGGGTTAATTAATCCTAACTACTAATTAGGGGGCGCTGGGGCCCATCTGTCATTGAGAGATAGGGGGGGAGGTCAACCTGGCTGTGGTCAACCCACGCCGGTCAAGGTCAGCAGTCGTCGGCGTTTAGCCGCCGGCGAGTCCGAATACGGCGGGCGCTGCGGGTTTTGCCTACAGGGGGCCATTTGGCGCGCGGAGTGCAGCTACGGGATGCGGGCGCTCGTCCGCATCCAACAGTGGTGGTGGCGCGGCCGGGGAGTGGCCGGAGTGGCGCCGGCGACGATGAGTGCGGTGGCCGAAGTTCTATGAAGATGGATAGCGTCCTACGGTGCATGGGAGGACGAGTGGGTAAGTGTTCTGGGTTCCTGGGAATGCGCTGAGGACGAAAACATGCTCTGACGCGATGTTTGTGGGCTCTAGCCACGGCGGCGACATGGCCGGCGGTGAGCAAGCTTTCGGGCAGGGTGGTGGAGCTAGCTAGGGCGCAAATTAGTCAACGGGGCATGGGGGAAACAGTGCAGAGGCTCACCGCAGTTCTTCTGGTGCCGCTGGCGAGGCAGGGGAGGCACGGGGTCCGGCGAATCGATGATTAGGTCGCCGGCGGCCGCAGGTTGAAGAAGAGCTCGAAGGCGACGTTGCAGGGCTTCCCGAGGCGCGTGACTTGATGGAGAGGTAGCCGGCGATGTGGCGGAGCTCCTGGGCGCAGCGGCAGGGCGAGGGGTGGTCGGTGGCCGCGGTGGTGCTCGTCGGTGGCGGCGGGCGCGTTCGGACGCGAGAGAGAAAGCGAGGGAGAGGAGAGCACCGGGGGAGAGTGAGAGGGGCACGGGCCGTCGTGGCGACGTCCGGGCATTCCAGGGCGACGAGGAGGACGCCAGGCAGGCAGGTGCGTGCCGGCGTGCACGGCGTCGGGCACGGCTTCCCCTCTGCGTACTGGCAAGAGGAGGAAGACGGCTATGCCCCTGGTGGGCTGGGCTAGAGCAGAAATGGGCCGGCCAGAGGCGCCAGGTAAGAAGCCCAGGTAGGTCTCTCTCCCTTTTCTGTTTTCTTTTCTAATTTTCTGACATTTGTTTTGATTTAATAAAAATACTAAACCATTTTATTTTATTATGCCAATTTTTGTAAGTGCCAGTGGTATTATTCCAGAGCTCCTCAACAATGGCACAATTTTTGGACATATAATATATATATATAATTTATATATCCAAAGCAAATAATTACTGCATTAACTCAAATGGACAAAAATAAATACTTCTAAGCTCCCAAAAATATTGGTTGGAATTTTACCTCTGGGCAATATTTTTAGAGAAAATCGGGAACATTTTCTTGGGCCAAATTGAAGCAATTTTTATCTGGGTCAATTCCAGAAATGATTTCTGAGGGTTTCACAAATCCCCAATTCAAATTTAAATGGAGTTTAAACATGATGCAAGCATGAAGGGCTAGCCTAGGTCATACCAGAACTAGGTATGTGACAACTCGCCCCCACTCGAAGAAATCTCGTCCCGAGATTCAGGGGTTGGCGGAAAGAGAGCAGGGTACTCCAATCGAAGACGATCTTCACGCTCCCAAGTAGCTTCTCTCTCAGAATGATGAGACCACTGAACCTTGAGAAACTTGATGTTATGACGTCAAGTGACACGCTCTGCTTGATCCAGAATGCGGACGGGGTACTCTCGATAAGTGATGTTATCTTGGAGATCAAGCGTTTCGTGGTCCACTCCGCGGATGGGATCCAAGAAGCAATGCCTGAGTTGAGAGACGTGGAAGACATCATGAACTCGAGAAAGATGTGGTGGTAGTTCCAACTGGTAGGCAACATCTCCTCGTTTAGCGAGAATGCGAAATGGACCAATGTAACGAGGAGCCAACTTGCCCTTGATACCGAATCGATGGGTACCCTTCAAAGGGGTAACCCAAAAGTAAGCTTTGTTGCCAATTTCATAAGCCACTTCCTTATGACGACGGTCATACTGGCTCTTTTGATGAGATTGGGCGGTTTTCAAATTCTCACGAACGATGCGAACTTGCTCTTCTGCCTCTTGGATCATATCCGGTCCAAAGAATTGTCTTTCACTGGTTTCTGACCAGTTCGAAGGTGTTCGACATCTTCGTCCATACAGAACCTCAAAAGGAGCTTTCTTGAGGCTGGATTGGTAACTATTGTTATAAGCAAACTCGGCGAAGGGAAGACACTTCTCCCAATCCATACCGAATGAGATAACACAAGCTCTAAGCATGTCTTCAAGAATCTGGTTGACCCTTTCCACCTGACCACTTGATTGAGGGTGGAAAGCGGTACTGAAGGAAAGCTGGGTGCCCATGGCAGTTTGGAAACTCTCCCAGAAATGAGAAGTGAAAAGACTACCACGGTCTGAATTGATCTCTAGTGGAACACCATGAAGTGACACTATTCGAGAAATATATAAGTCAGCGAGCTGACTAGCAGTGATACTCTCTCGAACAGGTAGGAAGTGAGCCACTTTGGAAAGACGATCAATGACTACGAAGATAGCATTATTCCCTTTCTTGGTCCTGGGAAAGCCAGTGATGAAGTCCATACCAACTTTATCCCATTTCCACTCAGGAATAGCTAAAGGTTGAAGGGTGCCAGCAGGCCTTTGATGCTCTGCCTTAACGCGACGACAAACATCACAGTTAGCAATAAACTGAGCAATTTCTCTCTTCATCCTAGTCCACCAGAACCTCTGGCGTAGGTCCTGATACGTCTTAGTACTACCGGGATGAATCGTGAGAGGAGATTCATGCGCCTCCTTAAGGATTAATTGTCGAAGATGTTGATTCTTGGGAACCACCAAGCGACTCTCAAAGAAAACAACACCACGACCATCTATAGAAAAACTACCACGAACTCCCTTGTTAATGTTTCTCTTGATCTGGGAAATTCCCGTATCCTGCTTCTGAGCAGAGGTGATTTGATCCACAAGAGTAGGTTTCGCCACCAAGGTAGAAAGGAATCCGTGAGGAGCAATGTGAAGGTTAAGTTTGCATAATTCCTCATGGAGAAGTGGTTGGCCCTGCTGCAACATGAGATTGTTGCAATAGGACTTACGACTTAGCGCATCAGCCATGACATTCCCCTTGCCTGGGGTGTAGGTAATCCCTAAGTCGTAATCTGAGATCAACTCCAACCAACGTCTTTGCCTAAGGTTCAAATCTGGTTGGGTGAAGATATACTTGAGACTCTGGTGGTCGGTGTATATCTCGCAACGTTTACCGAGAAGGTAATGTCGCCAGGTCTTAAGTGCATAGACTACGGCTGCAAGCTCTAGATCATGTGTCGGATAATTCTCCTCATGTGGATGCAACTGTCGAGATGCATAGGCAATCACATGGCGATCTTGCATAAGAATGCAACCTAGTCCCTATCGTGAGGCATCGCAGTAGATAACAAAGTCTTTAGTGAAATCCGGTGGCACAAGCATGGGAGCAGAAGTCAGGCGTCTTTTCAGCTCCTGAAAATTGTACTCACACTGTGGGGACCACTCAAACTTTTTATCTTTCTTGAGAAGTTCCGTGAGATGTTTGGCCACTTTAGAGAAGTTTTCAACAAAGCGGCAGAAATAACTGGCTAGACCAAGGAAACTCCTAACTTGTTTAACGGTTTCAGGTGGAGTCCAATGAAGAACGGCTTGAAATCTTTCGGGATTGATGGCAATGCCCTTACCAGAGATTACGTGGCCGAGATAGGACACTTCTGGCAACCAAAATTCACACTTGGAGATCTTGGCATAAAGGCGGTGCTCTTTGAGTTTTTCTAGCACAAGTCTAAGATGTTCGGCATGCTCTTCCTCGTTCTTCGAGTAAATAAGGATATCATCGAGGTAAACCACGATGAACTTATCTAAGTACTCCATGAAGATCGAGTTCATCAAGCGGGAGAATGTAGCTGGAGCGTTGGTTAGACCAAAGGACATGACGGTGTACTCGTACTGACCATAACGAGTGACAAAAGCCGTCTTAGGAATGTCCCCATTTCTGATCTTGATTTGGTGGTAGCCTAACCTCAAATCCATCTTGGAAAAGACTGAGGATCAAGCGAGCTGATCATACAAGTCGTTGATCCTGGGAAGTGGATACTTGTTCTTTATCGTGACCAAATTAACGGGACGATAATCTACAACCATCCAGTCCGTACCATCCTTCTTCTTGACGAAGAGAACGGGGCAAGCCCAAGGAGAAGAACTAGGACGGATGAAACCCTTTGTTTCTTAAGCTCGGCTAGTACTAAGGTTGCCATCTTGTAAGGTCTCCTAGAGATTGGAGCGGTTCCTGGGATAAGATCTATGACAAATTCTACATCTCTGTCAGGTGGAATACCTGGCAGTTCCTCTGGAAAGACATCCGGAAAGTCACGGACTACCGAGATATCTTCAAGGTCAGGAAGAGGGTTGGCATTAAGAGAATAGAGCTGACGCTTTGCAACTCTAGTGGAGACGGTGACTATCTTGCCAGATGGGTGTGTAAGCTGAACAGACCTTGTGTAACAATCAATCTTCGCATAATGAGCTTTCATCTAGTCCATACCCAAGATGATGTTAATATCTGTAGATTTGAGGGCTATAAGTGATGCAAGGAATACAAGTATGTCAACAAGGATTTTATTACCATGGCTTATTCTGGTAGTTTGCCATCTAGACCCTGGAGTTTGGATTTCAAGTGGAGTTGGCATATCACAAAATGACATGTCATGCAAACGAGCATAGCCTTCAGAGATGAAGGAGTGAGATGCTCCGGTATCGAACATAACCGAAGCTGGATGGCAATTGACAAGGAGGGTACCAAGAATGACATCCGGATCATCATGAGTGTCTTTAGCTGAGACATGATGCACACATCCACGTTCAGTGGGAGCTGACTTGACACTAATCATCTTGCGTGATGGCTTATCACGGCCAACAGACTTCTCAGGCTGGGGTGGAGCATAGTTGGTTTGAGAGCAGTCACGTGCATAGTGTCCTGGCTCTCCGCATGTGAAGCAAGTCCCTGAGGTAGGACGTGGACCCGCTTTGACAAGCAGTCTACCAATAGGCCTGGGTGGAGCATGTAACTGGACTGGGTGAGGTGCCACATAAGAGGGCCTCGGTGAGTAACCGGGTGGAAGAGCGGAGTGCGGAACCCAAAACCGGCGCTTCTGCGAAGTAGAACTGGAGGAAGAAACCAAATCACGGGTGTGCTTACGAGACTCCTCGTAAGTGAGCTGAGCTGTCTCTGCATTAATGGCCTTGTTCACAAGAGCCTGGAATGTATTGCAATGGCACAAGTGGAGATCACGACGCAACTTGGGGTTGAGACCCTTCCGGAACCTAGCCTGCTTCTTAATGTCCGTGGACACTTCTTCTATAGAATAGCGGGCAAGGTTCTCAAACTCTCTACTGTAAGCATCAATAGCCATCTTACCCTGGGTGAAACTACATAACTCTTCTCTCTTGCGATCGATGAGAGCCAGAGGAATGTGATGCTCGCGAAAAGCTTCAGTGAAATCTCTCCAGGTAGGTATCTGGCCAGCTGGAAGCATAGCCTCATAGTTCTGCCACCAAAGACTAGCAGGACCTTCCAGATGATATGAAGCATAGGTGACCTTGTCTCCTTCAGCCACGTTTGCGGAACGCAGTTTGTGTGTGATACTACGGAGCCAGTCATCTACATCGAGTGGTTCAATGGAATGATGGAAGGTGGGTGGTTTCAGGCCGATGAAGTAATGGATGGACACAAACTCTTTGTGTTGATGGGAGGTATTCTCCTCAATACGTGCTAGCAAGCGGTTAGACTCATTCTTGTTTCTCTCAACCTCTAACATGAACTCTGCCAACGAAGACTGGTCAGGAGGATCCTCATCCCTACCATCTCCGTGGGTTCGGATACGAGCAACAGAACTTGGGTTAACTAACGACATCCTGAAGAACCAATCAAGGAAACAAGGATGGATTCAGCATCACCATAAGGATGTAGATTATAGTATGAGAAAAATACTATCTCTTGAACTCCTACAACAATTCCGGCAGCATAACGGCAGTAAAATGCTCAAAATGAGACATTCTGCAAAAGACGGGGTAGCACCATACTCAACATCATTACTCAAGGTTCTGAGATATTACCAAACATGCTACACCGGAGATACTCAAACTGGGATATGACTCTGATCAACCAATCCTTAGAGACAACGGAGTAGTAACACGTGATCCTGATAGACAAAAGAGGAAGCCTAGTTCCTTAACCCCGTAGGAAAGATAGGATGACTCAGATCAGAAGGCATGAGGTATAAGGAGTAAACAGAGCCTTACGTTCCCTTCCACAATCAATTCCCTTACATAACTCAAGAATTTCTTGACTCAACTTTGACCAGGTTGGCTTGGAAATCCTACAGGAGGTCAGGCTCTAATACCAAGGCTGTCGGGACCCCGATTCTAAGTCACACCGATCTAGCATGTAACACATCATATCACTTTGCGGCCTCACGCACGGTATCCCCACGGGTGTCGCCTTACCATGGCCCGGGACCGTTTGTGCCTTTTGGCTCACGTATATGATAGTGTCGCTAGCATCCATATGACAGAGAACCCGGGCCGACATGGCTAGTCGTGAACCCAAAGCGGCACTAACTCATGAGGACAGGCATACATGAATCACATAGAGCATGTCGGTCATCAACGTGTGAATCCGGGCTGTAGCACTGGGCTAACAGGACTTCAGATATCACCGCTTGACATTTCCCCGAAGGGACAGACACAGGAACGAAGTGAAACACATGCCGGCCAGTCAAGTGTTCCAAGCAGTAGTGCTGGGCTAGCAGGACTCCGGTGGACCGGGCTGTAGCGGACTACTATCGCTCAGAAAGCACTAGACTACATTTCCCCATATGATAGGCTGCCAAGGATAAACAACTAGATTGTCGGACCCCACACATAGCAATACAGGTTACACGTACGCATAACATGCAAGTATGTGCTGTACAACATGGCATCACAACATAACGCAAACTCATATAGATAAAGGTCCAAAAGAGCCACATAGCATTAAATACAAGCAAGGGTCACATGACCCATCATTCAGAGCATACAAGCAACAAGCGGAAGCATTACATGTCTGAGTACAGACAACTACAAAAGAAAGAGGCCAAGAAGCCTGACTATCTACAAGTCCCCCCAAGGTACAAGATCGTAGCTGAGGTAACAAGCTACTCGTCGAAGTCCAAGCGGAACTACTAGTAAGACAGATGTCTCATCTGCAAAACATAAATAAAGCAAACGTGAGTACAAAGGTACTCAGCAAGACTTACATCAGATCCTATCATATATGCATTTGTATCAAGAAGGTAATGTGGGGTTTAGTTGCAGCAAGCCAGCTTTGACTCAGTGGCTATCCTGTTCTACGACAACGAGAAACTTCTTTGAGATGAGGCATCGCACACGAGTCCACTAATCACCACATCAATACACTACTATGGATTCATATCGTCTCCCTACGAGAAGGCCATCCATAGCACTCACACTTGTCTTGAGCATTTTAGAGTATCCACTTTAAGTTGTCTATGTACTACGTAAGCATCCAAGAAGTCCATCACCGAGGACACGGCTATTCGAATGGATCATGATAACCCTGCAGGGGTGTACTTCTTCACACACGCTCTCGCCACTTACCGCCATGTACACATCATGTATCTCGGCAACCTTCAAGCGGAAGCCTGGCGAGGGTGTCGGCCACGACCTAACTAACCATGCAAGACCCTAATCCAGGTTTATCGCCTATTCGGGTTCCATCCGCAAGGAGATTCGGCAGAGGTTTCGCTCACGGCCCCAAACGATGTGTACAGGGTTCCCGAGCCCACCATCCGGGTGCCACTCGGTACACCGGGCCACGTGTGCCTAGTCTGTCCCGAGCGCACCCTGCCGGGTGCCACTCGGTAGAAAAATAGCACTACCTACAAACACCAGAAACTATTTGCAACTCCTGGACAGAGCTCAAGGCGGTTAATAATTCGAGAGAGCTTGGAGCGCCCGGAGCCCAATGTGTGGTAGTAGCTAGTCATTGGACAACTTACACAAAACTCAGTTCTTAAGGACGGTCCCAATGAGACAACCCACCATGTACTCCTACATGGCCTCTCACCGCTACCCTTACCAAATCGTGTTCACACGCTTAACTCTCGGCACCAGAACATATCATATCACTCCAATCCATTCCCAATGAATCAGACCTAACACAACTCTAAGCAATAGCAGGCATGGCATGATAGGAACGCAACATGGCTCAATCAACTCCTACACATGCTAGTGGGTTTCAACTATTTACTGTGGCAATGACAGGTAATGCAGAGGAATGGGGTTCAACTACCGCAGCATAAAGTAGCAGTTGAATCATTGTTGTCCTAATGCAATAAATGAGAGTAGGAGCGAGAGAGTGGGATTGTATCGGAATGAACAAGGGGGGGGGGGGGTTGCTTGCCTGGTAGATCAACAGAGGGGCACTGCTCCACTGATAGGTACTCTCGAACACTTTCCAGAGCAGGACCTATCGAGAAGGAACGGTGTCGAAAATCAAACACAGGCATATGCAACATTATGATGCATGAACATGGCACGAAGATGTGATGTTATTGGAGCTAATGCAACTAGCATTCATTTGGTTAAAGTCCATTTGAACTAAAGATTCAAATGCAACTCCAAAATAAGCTCTTAAATATGCTATAAGTGTGTTTTCACATATACAGCATGTATAGGTTGGTTTGTCAGGCATGAAAATGGTACAGATGGATAGATTGAATTTTTCTGATAAATTTTCATATATAAATTATTTCAATCTGAGCTACGGTTGAATTTCTATGAAATTTTGAAGTTTTGAACATTTTGTGGAATTTCCTGATTTATTTTAATATCAGAAAAGGATATATTGCGTCAGCATGACATCAGCGTGACATCAGCGACTCAACGGGTCGGTCCAGGTCAAACCTGACCAGTGGGACCCCTATGTCAGTGTCTAAACTAACTAATCTAGTTTAGTTAGTGGCCTCGGGCCCACATGTCAGTATCATGTTAATTACCAAAGGGTTAATTAATCCTAACTACTAATTAGGGGGCGCCAGGGCCCATCTGTCATTGAGAGATAGGGGGGAGGTCAACTTGGCTGTGGTCAACCCACGCGAGTCCGAATACGGCGGGGCGCTGCGGGTTTTGCCTACAGGGGGCCATTTGGCGCGCGGAGTGCAGCTACGGGATGCGGGCGCTCGTCCGCATCCAACTGTGGTGGTGGCGCGACCGGGGAGTGGCCGGAGTGGCGCCGGCGACGACGAGTGCGGCGACCGGAGTTCGGTGAAGATGGATAGCGTGCTATGGTGCACGGGAGGACGAGTGGGTAAGTGTTCTGGTTTCCTGGGAACGCGCTGAGGACGAAAACATGCTCTGACACGACGTTTGTGGGCTTTAGCCACGGCGGCGACATGGCCGGCGGTGAGAAAGCTTTCGGGCAGGGTGGTGGAGCTAGCTAGGGCGCAAATTAGGCAATGGGGCATGGGGGAAACGGTGCAGAGGCTCACTGCAGTTCTTCTGGTGCCGCTGGCGAGGCAGGGGAGGCACGGGGTCGGGCGAATCGACGACGAAGTCGCCGGCGGCCGCAGGTTGAAGAAGAGCTCGAAGGCGACACTGTAGGGCTTCCCGAGGCGCGTGACTTGACGAAGAGGTAGCCGGCGATGTGGCAGAGCTCCTGGGCACAGCGGCAGGGCGAGGGCTGGCCAGTGGCCGCGGTGGTGCTCGTCGGTGGCGGCGGGCGCGTTCGGACGCGAGAGAGAAAGCGAGGGAGAGGAGAGGAGAGGACCGGGGGAGAGTGAGAGGGGCACGGGGCGTCGTGGTGACGTCCGGGCATTCCAGGGCAACGAGGAGGACGCCAGGCAGGCAGCTGCGTGCCGGCGCGCACGGCGTCGGGCATGGCTTCCCCTCTACCTACTTGCAAGAGGAGGAAGACGGCTATGCCCCTGGTGGGCTGGGCCAGAGCAGAAATGGGCCGGCCAGAGGCGCCAGGTAAGAAGCCCAGGTAGGTCTCTCTCCCTTTTCTGTTTTCTTTTCTAATTTTCTGACATTTGTTTTGATTTAATAAAAATACTAAACCATTTTATTTTATTATGCCAATTTTTGTAAGTGCCAGTGGTATTATTCCAGAGCTCCTCAACAATGGCACAATTTTTGGACATATAATATATATATAATTTATATATCCATAGCAAATAATTACTGCATTAACTCCAATGGCCAAAAATAAATACTTCTCAGCTCCCAAAAATATTGGTTGGAATTTTACCTCTGGGAAATATTTTTAGAGAAAATCAGGAACATTTTCTTGGGCCAAATTGAAGCAATTTTTATCTGGGTCATTTCCAGAAATGATTTCTGAGGGTTTCACAAATCCCCAATTCAAATTTAAATGGAGTTTAACCATGATGCAAGCATGAAGGGCTAGCCTAGGTCATACCAGAACTAGGGATCTGACACCAAGTCCCCAGCTGACTTGCTGGCAACGTGAAGTTGATCGAGGAGGCCCGCGAGGAGGCCAAGTTGGCTGCGCTCGCCATGGAGGAAAAGGGTTACCGTCCAGAACAGGTCTCCGGACGACGGTGCACCAGGCCCCACGGTGGGCGCCAAATGTCGTGGGTTGGCTATGACATATGCCAATGGATGGCTTATCATGGTGGGGCCGAGTAGAACATCGCCAGTGCCTGGAAACGGGATGAGGCGTAGACACAAACCCCGGCGAACTTTACACAGGTTCGGGGCTCTCCCAGGAGATAACACCCCTAGTCCTGCTCTGCGGGGTCTCCGCATGATCACTAAGGCAAAGTGAGTACAATGGTGCTCCTCGAGCTGTATCTGTGGACAGGAGGAGACTAGGCCAGCTCTCCTCCTTCTCTAAGGTCTGGTCTAGTTCTAATGGATCGAAACCCTTTGCATGGGTGCCCTGGGGGGGGGGGGTTATATAGGCCTACCCACCAGGGGTACAATGTTAAACCGACTGGGCGTAGGGCCCAGCCATCAGTCTCTTCGCCTGCCGGCCTTTCTGCCGACTGCTGGGGCCCACCGGCTAGTGGGCCCGGCCGACTGGTCTGGTACGGAGCCGACAGGCCGTACCCACCGCTTGCGGGTCTTGTCGGCTGCCGATTACTATAGCCGTGCCTCTAATGACGCAGGTTAGGTCATGGGATCTTGGCTACAGCTCCGCCACCTTGCGGGCGATTACTGTAGCCACTCCCCGTCTCATCTGGTTAATGGCGTGTGGGACCCATGGGAGAGGCAGGCCGACTTCCGGGGGCCGGCTCCCTTCGGGTTCGACTGGTGGCGCTCTTGCCGCCTTCTGGACTCTCGCTGACCGGTAGGGCCCATCATCCGTGGACCGTACCGACACGCCGTCATGGGTGCAGGACTCCGCCCACTGTTGCTGATGTCAGGGATGGCACGGCAACAATGCCTCGCCGGACGGAGTTCTCCGTTGGTACGGTGCACTGTGGCCTAGCCATACCAGGGAAAGGGGAGGGAGTGGGCTTTACTGTTGTCACTCCCTGTCACATCCTCGCTTATTAGGGCATGGGCTTTGTTGGTGTCATGGGCCGACTCCCCGTGGCCGGCTTCTCTGGGAGCCGCCAGGTAGGAGTCAGCCCGTCTTGACCTCGCCTCCAGGACTCGACCGCAAGCGGGCAGTCGGTTGTTCCTTTAGCTGGCCTCTGGAAGGGGGCTCTCCATCCCGGCGTCTTGAGGGGCGCGGTCAGCCCCGATGTCTTGAAAGGTTCTGGGCCTCGGGTTAGCCTACCCGTAGCCCATTACTCCGACAGTAACTATTGAAATGCACGAAAGGATGTACGTGTTATAGTGCTATCCACAGATGACTTACCTGGGATGATAAGGTAGGAGAATTGTTTCTTTGTCCTCATTGCTGAGCAAGAATTCTTAGATGTACTGACTCGCATATTGACGGCTGGCGTCATTGGTTGACAAGAAGCCCTCATGCATGTAGTATGGGTCCGCGACCGCAAGACCGGTGACTTGCTCTCTCCTGACGATGTAGTTCATGTGCAGCGCATACAGGAGAACGATGGTAAAATCGAGTGTCCTCATTTGAAACATCTTGAAGATGTAATCAAACCTCAGGAAGAAGAGGTCTGTGGGGCATGTGTGGACATACATCTTGCAACTGCTAGGCACATGAACCGTATAAAGTTGGTATCCTGGATCATCCGAGGCAAGGAGGCTTCTCTCTGTCGAAAACACATGGTCATGGAGTCTCTTGTGATCCCCTTCTATGGCAGCTAGTGCATTCGGCGGTACCATTGGCTGTCTCGTGACATGGATTAATGGCGCATGTTTCATCAGTACACGGTCAACCTTGGTCGAAGGCGGCTGGCTGGTAGAACCAACATTGCCAGCTTTATTGGATTTTCTCGCCGCCGGTCTCTTCCTCTGCTTCTTCTTGGTGGGCTCAGGTGGTGGTGGGTCTGTCAGGCTCAGCTTTGGACGACTCTAGCTAATTAGTTGACCTTGGGTGGAGCTGACATCTGGAGGCGTGTCCCGTGAGGATTGCATGAACAAAGACTTCTTGCACTCCCGAGGACGTTCTGGTTCTCGTACATGCATCTCATATTCATATGGTTAACTCATTGTTACTTCGTTGTCAAAGGCAGTATTGAAATACTGGTTAGGGTCATCATCGGCCTCCTCCATGTCATGATCCCTATCCTCTTCCATGGGGCAGATGGCATAATCTGACGGCGGAACGGTTGGCCCTCCTTCCTCATGTCTCTCGATCTCAACAAGCAGCACAGATGATGGTTGTACTTGTGTAGGATACGTTGTGTTCATACCTTCCTGAGGTCGCGTTGGTGTGCTCCCGGCCACCTCGACACAAAGAAGATTTTTCGGCCACAGGATCGGCCAATTTCTGCATTGCCCAAGCTGCATGGGGGTCTCGTCATCCTCTCCATCGGTTTGTATCGGACAAGGGAGACCTCTTAGCCCTCTTTCACACTCGCCACAGAGACCCTTAAGGCGTTATCAGGCATCTTTCGGCGGTGAAACAATCGATCCTTAGGCCTCACTATAGTACCCTTCTCCACATCCACCAACCCGCCCTTCATGTTGTAAAGGAGGGTGCACGGAGTGGAGTTGGCCTACAAAGACATATACGTGCGGCGTCAGAGATCCAAAAAGAATGGCAACTGAAGATTAATTAATTAGCTGAGTTGATGAAGGTGCGACGACGCGTATTTACCGTGAGGGCGTCGAGCTCAGCCAATGTCGACGGCCAGACATTCAAGCCAGAGACGGAGCTAGGGCTGCTATGAGAGCTGGGTGCAGGTGCGGGTGTGGTTGCCATACTAGGTGTGGGTATGGGTGCGGTTTTCATTGAGCTGCTCCCGGTGCGGGTGTGGTTGCCATACGCGGTTTTCACTTGGTGCCGCGTTTGGATTTTGTTGCACCCATGTGACCACTGTTGGAATCAAGCTTGTAAAGGAAGCCACCGTATCATCTCTAGAGGCAGCGATTGTCTCAGCTTTGGTCTCAACTTTTGCTTTCTGCATCACCCGCGCCACCTTCTCGTCGATAGTCACTTGACTGAACTTCTTTCTCTGTCTTTTGGCCTCGGGGTCCTCGTTATAATAGTACTTCCAAGTGACCCCATCCCTGGCGCCACATGCACATGTCCATATTGCGGCCGCTGGCCGAGCGGGTGTCCCATCATTATGTTCATGGCCCGGTTGAAAGAAGTGTCCCACTTGTACTTCGCTGACGACTAAGACGATTGAGTCGGCGAGTCGCTCTCGGCCGCAACCTTGTGTTGCTCTCTCTGCAAAATGGACCATGAATCATTTACGAACGCGACTAGAATGTAGTAGACTTAATTGATCAGAACCTAATATGTAAGGTGGAAAAAAGGATAATTACCAGTAATCTCATGAATTTCCTAGTCGGCCCGTCGGTGAAAAAAATCTTCTTATTGGGGTCCCACGAGAATCGGGCTGTGATGAAGTCGTGCTCCTGCTGGTCGGCGAACTCAGCCAATGGGTCTGGGATCCCCTGACGTTCACGTTATGCGTCCTCCTTAGCCCACACGGGCCTCTTTCCCGTGTAACCACAATTTCCAAGGCGGTGGATCCCCATGTTCTTTGCCTGGAGCTGCTTGCCTCTCTCCGACCTGGCCTTGGCAGCTTCTTCATTACAAGTCTCCTTGAACCTTTCATAGTCCTCTATCGTAATTTTCGGATTGTCTGCAACAATCTCGGCGTAGGTTTCATGGTCTACTTGAATCGCCCTTTTCACCCTAGTTTTCCAAGCACTTAATGCGCTGCTGAACTTCCCTAGGGCTTTGTTTTTGATTTTTTTTCATGCCCTCATCATCCCATGGGTCGACATCGCATTCTGACCGAGGAACTGGAATCTTGTGCGCAACCTAGTTAGAAGCAACTTCTTCAAATGTTCATCCTTTTGTATTTTTGTGGTGTTGATGTTAGCGGTATCCTATTTGGTTGCCGTAACACGCTGCCACTTCTCACGACTCTATTGGCTCGAACTCGCCAGGGTGCACCACCGTGACCACCATTCTTCCGGTGCCGAGCTCATTTGGGCGTCGTGTCCTCTTTTCCTTCTGTCCCTGACTGGCTTGGGAGGTCCCACCTTCCATGCTACAGTTAGGAACATCATCCGCGCCAGTCTCAGTGCCGATGTCGTTGGTGGCATCAGTGTTGGCGCCGGCGCCACCACCGTCATCATCTGTCATGACAAGGCGGTCCGGACACCCAGCTTCCTGTCTCTCTTGATCCGCCAGAAAGTCGAGGTAGGCGTGTGATTGACCTAATTGGGACTGAGAACCTCCGGCCTCATCGGTGTCGGTCATGTTTCCTAGGGTTCAATGTCGTAGTGGTTTAATTATCGAGCTTTATATAATAAACTGAATACTGCCAAAAAGGTGACCTTTGTTTTACCGGAAATGTTGTTTCATTCCCGGAGCAACAAATCTCGAGCACTTGATATGTCCAACTTTCTAGCACAAGTCATGCCAAAATTCACGGAAAATTTCGGCATGACCTTTGCTAGAAAGTGCACATATAGAGCGCCTGAAATTTGCCAGAATGGAAATGAATCAACATTTCTGGCAAAACATAGGTCACTTTGTTGCTGCTGACATATACATAATCATGAACATTGCTACCCAACTGATGCGAAAAAGATCAACTATACCAATCTATCAGCTCATTAACCAATCTAACAGCTCCACTCCCCATTGCATCATTATGAACACTTTAACAACCACATTATGAACACTCCCCCTTGCATCATTATGTGCTGACATATGAAGAGGGAGGGAACAGGGGTTGGCGCACCTCGGGGTCGGGGTCGCCGGGGCAGAGGGGGCTGGGGGCGGGGTTGAGGGCGTCCTTCTCCTCCTCATCGATCTGCGCCTAGCTTCGATCTGCAGAGAGAGAGAGTGACCACATTTTCAAACACTACCATAAAAAATCCTCATTTTCAAAATGGACAGCAACTGCATAAGCTAATTTTCAAAAACTGTAATTTTCATTTCCATTTTCATTTAAAAACAAACACTAACATCAAATTAAGCTAACTAACACTAACCAACTATCACTGGGATAACACTAACACTAACACTAGCGAATTAAGCAAATTAAGCTCACTAACACTAACTAGCACTAACCTGTCTAGTGCTCACTGGCGTTGCTAGGCGTTACTGCTTCACGGATGGAGGCGCTGAAGGGGTCGGGGTGAATTATCGGCGTCGGGGTCGCTAATCTGCAGAGAGCGGGAGGAGGTCAGAGAGAGATCCAGGGCTGAGGGGTCGGAGAGGAAGGAAGAGAGGGCGGAGGGATATCGGAGCGGGTTGGGGTCGAGGCGGGGCGGGGTTGGCATGGGCAGCAGCGTGGGCGGGGCGGGGCTGGGCTGGCGTCGGCGGCGGCGTGGGCGGGGCGGGACGGGGCTGGCGTCGGCGGTGGCGTTAGAGAGGGGATCGACAAGCGGCGCGAGTGAGAGAAACAGAAAGAGGGGGCTAGCGGACCGGTGCTATAGCTAAATTAGCTATAGCGCTTGTTGGCAAAACGCGCTATAGCTAAGTTAGCTATAGCGCTTGTCCTGAAAAAAGGCTCTAATGCTAGTTTTTTAAATTTTTTTCTTTTTCTTAGCTATAGCGCTTCCCAGGATAAAACGTGCTACTACTAACATTTTTCTTTTTATTTTTTTATGTTTTGATTTATCTTGCATTTCATTTACCACAACTTATTAGTTCCTTTTTCTTTTTCGTTTCATCATTTTGTAAAACTACCTTTCTTTTTCTTTTTGTTTCATTTGCACTTTCCTTTTTCTTATCTTTCTTTTGCACTTTCCTTCCTTTAATTTGGTCTGTCATTAGAGCAATACCACTGTTACCCTCCGGATAATAATTAGTTTGTCAGCTTGGGCGACGACGATGCTTCAGACTGATCTTCTTCCCTCTATTGTTCGTTGTTGAATAATTGAGCCCATGGTCGTGACTTTTCCTTCTCCAGGGATTATTATCTTTCGTAGGTAATGTTGTCTTAATTCTTCTTTTGACATATGTTTCGTCGTCATCAGCATCATCTTCCCTCATCGGATCACCGTACTGGTCATACTCTTCCTCGTTGGCGACTCCATCCAGTCCGGCAATGCTCCTTTTCCTTGTCCTCACGACAACACGGCTGGGATTGATTGAATCAGTTATGACGAAACATTGTGTCACGTGTTTAGCGTGTACCCATGGCTCATTTTTGGCGATGGCATTGACGGTACCGCTATCATCGGAGTCGGGTATACACATGGTAGTGAAATGTTGGTTTTCTCTATGTACATTTTCAGCCCATGTGACACGAAACATCGTCGCGTTATGCAATCCAGAGTAGTTAAGCACCCATATCTCTTCGACCCTTCCGTAATATCTTTCAATTACATTCCCGGTCATGGCTTCCATTGTCACCCCTGAGTTTTGGTCATCACTATTTATATCTTTCTCCTCCGTGTAGAACATGTATCCGTTGATATCGTATGCTTGATAAGTCGCGAGGTTGGTCGAGGGGCCATGTGCTAAGCTGTATATGAGTGTTCCGTTCGGACAACCCTCTTCCAGGGGACTACCAGAACTCTCTCTTTGAACCAACACACGAAAGTGGAGTTGTGCTCTCTAATAACTTCAGTGTCCGTCCTGTGCACCCCACGGTCACGGTATTTCTTTGCGATGGTCTCTTTGTGCAGTGTCACGAAATCTTCTAGCGCATCTAGGTGTTGTAGCACTACTAAGTTTGCCCTGTCAAAGTCGTTTTGTCGGCCCAAGCGTAACATATTCACATCCCAAGTGTGACCTTGGCCTTCAAGCCTTCCATAGTGCTTGTTGAGGGCAAACCAACAACATAGTCTTTGGTCAGATAACTCTCACAGAAAGAGATGCACTCTTTGGTCAGATATCCCTGGGCTATGCTTCCATCTGGACGGGACATGTTACGAATGAATCCTTTGATGACCCCATTAATCCTCTCAAACGGCATCATTCTATGCAGGAATGTCGGCGCTAGGTCGATGATGTTGTCCATGATGTGGACACATAGATGCACCATGACATCAAAGAACGTGGGTGGGAAGTACATCTCTAGCTCATTTAGTATGAGAACAATCTCTTCCAGTAGCCTATGGAGTTGCTTCACACTGATCGACTTTAGAGAGATAGCATCAAAAAAGTGGCACAGGCCAGTAAGCGTCTCACGCACATGTGTGTCCATAGTCCCTCTAAGTTCAACCGGTAGTAACTGCGTCATCATCCGATGATAGTCGTGAGACTTCATCCCACTGAACCTTTTTTTCTTAGTGTCCAGATATATTCTTATCATCCCACAGTATCCGGAACTAACTTTGATTGTGGCAAGGCACTTGAACAATTGATCGCCCTCCTTCGGATCTAAGGTGAAGCAAGAGGAGGGCAATATTGTTCTTCCTTCTTGTTTACTTTTTTGCCCATATCTTCCCTCTCCGTCTCCGTCTCGGTCTCCTTTTACAGGGCATTTGGAGATCTTTCCTGGTTTTTAAAAATTCCAAGTCTTTCCTTGCCTTCGGCCCATCCTTCGTCCTCTCCGGCATGTTCATCAATGTTCCAAGCAAACTCCTAAGGATATTTTTTGTGATACGCATTTGATCAAGGCTATGAGGCGTGTCGAGTATGGGCCAGTATTCCAAGATCTCGTCTTCCATACCTTCAGCAGGGGCTCCGGCGCCTTTTTCTTTGTCTTTCCTGGCGAGGGGCACTCTTTCCAGTTCTCCAATAACTCATATATTTCTGCACCGCTACGCTTACGTGGAGGACCTCGATGCTCAGCCTTACCATTGAATAGATCTCCACGCTTTCTCCATGGGTCATCCTTCTCGTGCCATCTTTGATGCCCCATGTACACAATTTTCGAAGACCCTCCATATTTTGATACCTGCAGAGAAGTTGTATCATCCATGCACCTCGTGCATCCGCAATATCCGTGGCACACCTGGCCGGAGAGATAGCCGTAACCGAGATAGTCCTGCACCGTCGTGATCAGCACGGCTCTCAAGTAGAAATACTCTCCTTTGCTTTCATCCCATGTCTTGGCCGGCGTTGTCCATAAGGCCTGTAACTCCTCTTTCAGTAACCCAAGATACAGATTAATATCATTTGCCGGTTGTCTCGGCCCTTGAATAAGCATAGCCATGTGTATGTATTTTTCCTTCATGCACAACCAGGGGGGAGGTTGTACATCCATACAAACACGGGCCATGTGCTATGATTGGTGTTCTGGTTGCCAAATGGATTCATTCCATCACTACTAGCGCCAAGCACGATGTTCCTTGGATCATTTGTGAAAAAATAAAATTCAGCATTCAATGCTCTCCACTGGCTAGCATCTACGAGGTGTCTCAACCTCGGCTCATCTCCGTAATCTGGCTTCACCTTCTCCGCGTGCTAGCGCATATGCTTTGCTTCCTTAGGATCTACGAAATACCGCTGTAGACACGGAGTGGTCGTAAAGTACCATACAACTTTCTGTGGAGCTTTCTTTCCGGCCTTTTTATATCGTGAAGCATTGCACTTTGGACATATGGTTTTTCCGCGTGCTCGTTTCGATATATGATGCAATCATTGATGCATGCATGATATCTAATATGTGGCAGATCAAGAGGGCACGCGATTTTCTTTGCCTCCTCGATACTAGTAGGACACAGGCTTCCCGCGGGAAGAAACTTCTTTAGGTACTTCAGAAGCTCATCTAGGTTTGTATCTGTCCATTTGTTTTTTTCCTTCATCTTTAGAAGTTCTAGTGTGAAACTCAAGCGGGTCACCTTGGGATTATTCCAACCATCATACAAAGGAGTCATCGAGTCTACCTCTAGTTGCGCCAGTTTGGCCTCCTCTCTAGAAGCAGCTCTGTCGCTATTCGTCTTCTTGCGAAGTAGGTCTCGAACATGCGGGTCCCGCATGGCTGAAGATAGTAGCGACGAAGATGGTGGCATGTTCGCGTCTTCTCCGCCTTGAACTGCCTCTTCGCCATCGACATTTCCGAGGCCGTCTTCCTCTTTGGGCACATAATCGGTCATCTCTTCATCTGGTGGCCCAATGTAGTTATTTCTTTCCCCTTCGACGTCCTGAAAGGGGTGAATCTTGACTCTTCCTTTGCATTATCCACCGAGTATGGCAATGCATGAAACCATGCATGAGCAGGTGCGCCTTCAATTTACCACCCTGAAAGGGGTGAAGCTTGTCTCTTCCTTTGCATTTTCGACACGGACATAAAACATCCTTCAGTCTTTTTTCATACATGTCATCCACAGCGGATTGTCAGTATCTTTCCACCTTCCTTCCATTGACCTTCATGATCACCTGCGGGCGGAGCAAATATTATAACCATGTATATATCCATGCATGGATCAAATTCATACAAAAATTCGGCATGACCTTCCCTAAACATAGGACATATTGAGTTTTCCCGAAATTCACCGAAACGGAATTGAATCGACAATTCGGCAAAACAGAGGAAACTCATGTCACCCACATGATTTCATCAAATACACAATGTAGGCAACCCAAATTATGCCGCACACAATTCGGTATATTCTCATATCGCCCATATATATATAGTTTCGGTCCTATCCACACAAACACTTTTTTTGCTCACCTATGTGTCGAGAGGGATATCGAGCACCTTTCTTCTTAATTACCTAGTAGCTCTATAGATATATAGCTCTAATTAGCTAGGTAGCTAGGGACAGAGTGGGAGGAGAGGGAGAGGAGAAGAGGGAAGGCATTAATGGAAGGGGTGGTGGAGGGAAAAGAAGAGGGGGAGGGAGGGCATTAATGGAGGGGGTGGTGGTGGAGGGCAAAGAAGAGGGGTGGTGGAGGGCAAAGAAGAGGGGAAGGGAGGGCTCTAATGGAGGGGTGGTGGAGGAGCAAAGAAGGGGGTGATGGAAGGGCAAAGAAGAGGGGAAGGGATGGCTCTAATGGAGGGGTGGTGGAGGGGAGCATTGGAACAATCAAGGTGCAAGGAAAGGGGGAGAAAGGAAGGGGGCAGAAGAAGAAAGGGGAGGAAGGAGGGGAAAGGTGGTAGGTGGGTGGCGGGCATAGCAGTAGCGCAAGTCTCCTATGCGCGCTACCGCTATGGCTGCTTGCAAAATATCTACGACTGGTGGTGCACTACATATAGCGCGGGATAAAAAAACACGCTACTGGTAAAATTTTATAGATAGAAAAAATAGCAGTAGAAAAAATAGCAGTAGCGCATTTATACCAACAGGCGCTATAGATCCATAACTAACAGTAGCGTTGGTTGGGCGACAAGCGCTGCTAATATTTATTGATCAGATATTGTGGTGTGTTACACTTAGTAGTAGTGTGGTTTTATATAACAAGCGCTGCTGCTAACGTATACCAATAGCGCTCTTTCTAGCCAGCGCTACAACTAACAGTAGTAGCATTGGGTCATAAACACACGTACTGGTAAACTTCTATGTATAAGCCTTTTCCTAGTAGTGAGCATACCGTCTGTTTCCTCCAGACAGGGGAACTTCCTGAGGAGCAGGAAGAAGCGGAAAAAGTAGCCCGTCGCTCTTCCTTGTGCCAGTTCATCGATGACGTCCTATATAGAAAAAGACCGAACGGTGTGAAATTGAAGTGTATCCCCCGGGAGGAAGGACTGGAGCTGTTGGCAGAGATACATGGAGGCATATGCGGCTCCCACATATGGTCAAGGGCCCTTGCCGGCAAGGAGTTTCGGCAAGGCTTCTTCTGGCCCACCGCCCTCCAGGATGCGATGGCACTAGTAACCAGGTGTGAAGCGTGCCAGTTCCATTCGAAGAAGCTTCACAAACTAGCTCAAGCCCTTCAAACAATACCTCTCTCATGGCCGTTTTCAGTCTGGTGGCTCGACATACTGGGCCCTTTCCCTCGCGCTATCGGGGGCTTTGAGTACTTGTACGTTGCAATCGACAAGTTCACAAAGTGGCCGGAGGTGGAGGGAGTGAGGAAGGTTACAACACAGTTAGCCGTCAAGTTCTTCAAGGGGCTAGCCTGCCGTTTTGGTGTACCGAACACGGTCATCACCGACAATGGCACGCAGGTCACAAGCCACACCTTCATGCAATATATCCAAGACCTCGGCACCAAGGTCTGTTTTTCTTCTGTGGCTCACCCCCGGAGCAACGGCTAGGCGGAGAGGGCAGATGCGGAAGTGTTCGAGGCCTTAGAACGAAGACTTTTGACAGGCTGCACAAGAGAGGAAGGCGCTGGATTGATGAGTTGCCGACGGTTCTTTGGTTGATCATGACGACACCAAATTGAGCCACCGGCCAGACACCCTTCGCTCTAGTATACGGGGTAGAAGCAGTTCTCCCCACAGAACTCATATAGGGGTCACCTCGAGTGCTCGCTTATGACGAGCTTGAGCAAGAGCAGTTGCGGCAAGATAACGCAACGATCCTTGAGGAAGATCGTCTTCGGGCGGTTGTGAGAGCAGCACGCTACCAGCAAGCCTTGCGCCGCTACCAGCAACCCTTTAGGAAGGTGACCTTGTTCTTCGGCACGTTCAGTCAGCCAAGAGTTCCATCAAGTGGACGCCGAAGTGGGAAGGCCCTTATCGGGTAATACGAGTCACTAGGCCCGATGCAGTCTGCCTGGAGACCAAAGATGTTGTCCCAGTGAGCAATTCCTGGAACATCGAACATCTTTGTAAGTTTTACCCATAAGGCGCGGTTGTCGGGCCACCCGGCAAACAACCTTTTGTACAAGCCTTGCCAGCAAGGCATGTGACCCTCTGTACAAATCCAGGCGCAGACCCTGAGCATAAATAAATGAAGCGCTGGCGCCCTAAGTTCTAGCATGTATGCTAGGTTACCTCTCTCCCTCGGTTAGGGTTGATAGTGCTTAGCGGCATCTAGAGGTCGAGTGTGCATCTTTCTGTTCTCTTTTGTTCGCAGGGCACGCAGACACTTCTGCTGAGCCGCTTGGGAAAAAAAGGACGAATCGGCGCCCCGGCCCCAGCAGGCCAAGACTGCCGGGGACTGAAGATACACTTCTAGGAAAAGGGCTATAGATGATATCGCCACTAATGGTGCACCAGATATGTGGTGCGCCACTACTACATAGTAATGGCGCACCACGAGTTGGTGCACCATTAGTGTGGTAGACACTAATGGCGCACCAGACCCACGGTGCGCCACTAGTAAAATTTATTTTTTATATATTTTTCCAAAAATACTAATGGCGCACTAGGGAACAGTGCGCCATTACTAGTTTAACTAGTAATTGCGCACTTGCCACGTAGTGCGCTACTACTATATATATGTTTTTTTGCAAAAGTACTAATGGCGCACCTCAAGCCGACGACCCACCGCACCCACCCCCGCTCCACCGCCACCGACGACCCATCGCACCCTCCCCCACTCTACCGCCGCCGACACCCTGCACCCTCCCCCGCTCCACCGCCGCCGACGACTCCCGCATCCTCCCCCGCTCCACCGTCACAAACGAATGCAACTAAAAATCCAAAAAACCAAATTTGATTATATTTTCAAATAACAAATTTGATGATATTATGAAATAACAAATTTGATGATATTTTCTAAAAAATAATTACTGTTTTTATAAAAATTTATTACTGTTTCATATGCATTTTCTAAAAAATTATTAGATGCAACAAAAAATAATAATAAAAAGTCACTTATGGCGCACCTCTGGCTGGTGCGCCATTGCTATGCAAAAAAAGTTACTTATGGTGCACCTCTGGGTGGTGCGCCATTGCTATCTAAAAAAAGGTTACTTATGGCGCACCGCTCGGGGGTGCGCCATTGCTAACCTTCCCCCCTCTATCCCTTTCCCCCCGAGCGCCGCCTCCTCCCCGAGCCCAATCCCCAATCCCCCGAGCCCTCGACCTGCTGCTCCGCCGCCGCCCCGACCCACTGTGCCGCCACTAGTCACGCCGCGCCGCACGGGGACGTCCAGGAGGACTGCCGTCGACTGCTTCTAGGGATGGCAATGGGTCGGGTTTGGGGCGGGTGGAGCTGGTCCAAATCCAACCCATGACCCATCTTCCTATACCCTCTGCCCATCCACCAAATTATCCATGGGCACAATTTGTGCCCATGCCCAAACCCGCTGGATAACCACATACCCATGGAGCTCCATAGGCATAGAAAAGTCAGCATGAAGCCTTCCCAAATATCAAATCAACCCATCATCATTCACTCACAAATGACAACATAAGCTACATGCACTACAGGAATCGGCTATTTTGCCGTCAGCCACGGCGGACGGCGAAGACATGAACGGCAGACGGCAAAGGACTTTGCCATCAGCCGCGGACGGCAAAAGGCTACGGCAAAGTAGGCTACGATAAACAGCTACTTTGTCGTCTGCTTCCTGGTGGCTGACGGCAAAGGCCCTTTGCCGTCTGCGGCGGACGGCAATAATTGCGCTGTCAGTCCGTTAAGGGGCTAACGGCCGGCCTTTGCCATCCGCCGCTGACGGCAAAATTTCTAGTGTCTTTGCCGTCCGCCGTATGATGTCATCTACACGTCACTACATGGCAGGTTCTTTGCCGTCTGCCACTGATGGCAAAGTCTTTGTCGTCTGCCACTGTAGGCAAACTGATCAAATGGGTCAGCTCCCAGGAAGCACAGCTGGATGCCACGTGTCTTCTTTGCCGTCCGCGGCAGACGGCAAAGAGCCCGTTGCCGTCGGTGGCAGACGGCAAAGAGCCTGCATATTGGCTCTTTTATCTGTTTTTTATTAAATCCAACAATTTTCATCACAAATATATATGACATAGATAGATATATTTCAAAAGGCCATTACAGAGCAAACATATAAGATATCCAACACATAACTTCATCATCCAACCATATATATCACATGCATAGTTCCATCATACATAACAAGTTCAACATAGAGGCATCCAACCATATATATTACAATAGTTTCATCCAACGATACATGCATAGTTCAACGATACAAAAGAAACAGAGAAAGGGATAAGGAGCACTCCATCTATGCAAGCTTTCGTCAAGTGAATGAAATATGCAAAATGAAAAATAAGAAAGTTAGAACAAGAAGAGTAGAACAAGAAGAAGAGTAGAACAAGAAGAAGACTAGAACAAGAAGAGTAGAACAAGAAGAAGACTTGAACAAGAAGAGTATGTCATTTATGATTTAACTTACGTGAAATGGATCATATATGAGCTAACTAAGTTGAAATGGGTCGTTTATGAGCTAGCTAAGGTGAAATGGATCATTTATGAGCTAACTTAGTTGAAATGGGTCGTTTATGAGCTAACCAAGGTCAAATGGATCGTTTTTGAGGTAACTAAGGTGAAATGGATCATTTTTAGATAACTTAGGTGAAATGGATCATTTATGAGCTAACTTAGTTGAAATGGATCGTTTTTTATCTAACTTAGGTGAAATAGATCATTTATTAGCTAATTTAGTTGAAATGGATCTTTTTGAGCTAACTTAGGTGAAATGGATCATTTAAGAGCTAATTTAGGTGAAATGGATCATTTTTTAGCTAACTTGGTGAAATGGATCGTTTATGAGCTAAATTAGTTGAAATGGATCGTTTATGAGATAACCTAGGTAAGATGGGTCATTTTGGAGTTAACCTAGGTGAAATGGGTCATTTTAAAGCTAACGTAGGTAAAATGGATCATTTAGGAGCTAATCTAGGTAAAATGGGTCATCTTTTAGCTAACTTGGATGAACTGGATCATTTATAAGCTAAGCTAGGTAAAATGGGTCATTTTAGAGCTAACTTAGGTAAAATGGATCGTCTATGAGCTAACTAAGCTAATTATGTAATTTTTGACATAAGTAATCTAAGGACAGATCATTTTAGAGCTAACTTAGGTAAAATGGATGGTTTTGGAGGTCAGTAAGCTTATTAAGTCATTTTGGAGGAGAAGAAGCTAAGTCTATGTCATTATGGTAAGCATTGGAGGAAATAAAGCTAAGTCTAGGTCTTTATGCATGCGTTAAGCAAAACACTAGATAAACTTACCAAGATTCAGGAGATGTAGGAGCGGGGTGGCTCGTGTCGGTAGCTGGAGAAGGATCGTGCGATGCTTGTCTGGAGTTACGCTGCACCAAATATCATTTCCAATGTCTTGTTAGCATGATGACACTCAAATGTTAAGACTAGCAAGTAATGTCCATTCAAATAAAACTCACCGTGGTCCTAGGAGCAATCACTAGCATCGGTGGAGTGGTCTGACCTGTCTTCTCGCACATAGACTGCACATTTGGTTTTGACGACTCAGTCATACTAGTTAGTAATGAGACAAACACTACATGAATGTTTTGGCTAATCTGCAGAAGAAACTTACCACAAGGAGCTCATACATGGCCCTTGCCTGCATGTCATTCTGTGCCCTCTCCTCCTCCATCATCTTTGTTGTCGTCTCCTCCAACTCCTGCTGCCTCTCTGCCGCCTCCGCCAGAAGTTTCTCCGTTCTATCTCTCTCACTCTTTATAGCAGCCTGCAACACCACTCACATGACCATTTGTAATCATTGATGGAAGCACACACAATGTAATGGAGAAAGATAACTGAGTACGTATCACTAACCTTGATGGCGAGTTGCACTGGCCGTTCATGAGGCCTTATCTCAGGAGCGGAGCTCGACTGGCGCGCCTTGATCTCCGGGAGAGTGCTAGGACAACGGATAAGTCCATCTCCAATGGCTATGGAGCCATGGGACCTCCCGCCACCAGATATCATCAGCAGCTCTGGATCAATGGGACCCTGGCTCGGGTTAAAGTCCTCCCCTTTCCTCGCCTTCCCCTCATCTCTATATCTCACGAGCTTGTTGTGGGAGGAGATGTTGGTGAAGTTGTTTGCATCATCGAGGTCAGACTGAGAGAAAGCCTTGACTTTCTTGAAAGAGGCAGTGTGGGCCATGGCATACAGGTCGTACACCTCTGGCACCTTATCCACCTTATTGTAGCGTGCCTGAAAGAGAGAAACAATGAAAATTAGTAATTAAAGGGCTCAAGCTAGCATGATGAATGAATTGCATGAATCATGAAGCAAACCACATACCCAGTTGCACCCGAACTGATATAAGTTGGAGCAGCCTTGATGGTGTGGCACACCTTCCATTTGGGCACGTTTGTTCTTGGCCTCGTTGTGGAGGGCTAGCCATTGTTTTGAGCACCACTCATCGACCAACACCTCCCAACAATCCATCCGATCCGCACACCATCTCGGAGGCGCCTAAGTTAGCAAATAGAAACTTGAGCGCTACGGCTAAGAATTACTAAATGAAGGAACTTAAGTAGAGAAGGCGTTAAGAATTACCTTCATGTACTGCTCCTTACTCAGGAACTTATCGCGGCACGCCGGCTTGGTCTTCTTGATACCACGCAAGGCGTAGTAGTCTCGAACAGCCTGCACCCGAGCCTCGTGCCATAAGTTCTGGAGTAGGCGCTTGCAGACGTTCTCGATAACATGTGCCGCGTCCTCCTCGTATCCCTCCTCACACCTGTAGAATATCTGCAATCAACTGAGACAATATTGATTAGTACAATTAATAACTAGCTAGTTGAAGATTTTTAAATGTGTAAAGGAGAAATTACCCAGAACTTTCTGATCACCATGTCTGCCCTCGTGTCGCACACAACACCGTCGATAATCTCATCCGGCGGGGCCGGGGCAGCCACGTAGTGCTCCCAGCTCAATCCAAGCTCTGGAAGCCGACCCTCACTAGGCAACGTGACAAACCCCGGGAAGTTTTGCCGGCAAAGAACTCCAAGGACGGAGTTGGGCCTGTGGACACTATGATGGTGGTCCCAACCCCTGCAGCATGACAAGGCCAACGCATTAGTTATTTGAAGAAACGTGAATGCAAAAGGTATAAAAATATTAAATGCACTTACGTACCTCTCCCCATCAGGGAAAATCAACCACCTCTGCTCGCGGGTCACCGGCACGGACGGGAGCCGTGAAGCACCACGCTGGTAGACGTTGCCCCCCTCCTCCCCCTCCTCATCAATCGGCTCCCCGCCATGCTCGGGCTGACTCGACCAGGTACCCCATCAAGACGTGTGCTCCTCCGGGGTCTCGTGGGCCGAAGGCCCGTTGACCCAAGTCTCGTGAGCGAAGACTCGTGGACCGGAGGCTCATGGACCGAAGTCCGTGCAGCCTCCTCCTCAGACGAGTCCACCCTAGCAGTCACGTGCTCGGGTGAAACAGCTGGGGGCGGTGGCGAGGAAGGCGCCGTAAGAGTCACCCTACCTCCTCTCCCACGACCACGTCCTCCACCTCCTCTCTTCTTCTTACCTCGTCCCCTGCTGGGCACCGCGGTCGACGAAGAAGGGCCCGGCAGTGTCGCCATACTGTGCAGCAACGCTCGGCGGAGAGGTGCGTGTGGAATGGAAGACCTCGCACCACGCGCCGACGAAGAAGGGGCCTCGGCGCGCTCCCGATGAGCGCCCACCATCTTTCAACACCTGCCATGAAAAAGAATAAACGAAATTAGTACAACATAAAAAAAGTACCGACATGAATAATAATATGTATATCACTTAAGTGTATCATCATCAAGTACAACATAAAAAAATTGAATACCTGACACTACTAATAATCTCGATCAGTATCATCAATAAATGCATAATCATCATCATCACTATAATCAATGATGGGCTCATAGGGTTCATTGGCATCAACATGTGCAAGGCCACCTTGACGTAATCGGTCAAGCATTGACAGGTCATCCGCAGCAGTAACCTCTTCTTGTTCCGGCTCTTCTTGTTCCTCCTCTGGGGTGATGTCGGATTCATTGTCGCTGTCTACTTCAATGTTTTGGGGTGAAGTATAGCGGTTCTTGAAACGCTTTTTGGAAAGACGTGTCTCTTGGAAGAATTCTCCTTCATATGTGTCTGGGTTAATGTGAGGTTCATAATCCTCTTCCTTTGTGGGAGAAAGTCTAGCACGTGGCGGCACTTCATAAACGACATCCCAAACTTTCAGATTTGGATTAGTTTGGCAGGCCCACGGTAGATAGAATACTTTGGTCGCCTGTTGAGCCATAATATAGACATCAGGAACATCTAAATGAGTGCTTTGGTTGATTTCAACTAGCCCTATATGTTCATGAGTCCTTCTAGTCTCCTTCGGCTGAAACCAATAACATTTGAAGACTACGACATTCGGTGGGTTTTCACCATAGAACAGAAGTTCATAAATTTCTTCAACTCTCCCATAATACTCGGTACCTCCTTCGCCGATAGCAGATACACAACAATTTGTAGACTTTCGGTCCCAGGGCGGTGGGGCGCGGGGGGGCCGGGGCACGGCGGGGGCGACGGGGCGGGCGGCCGGTGGAGCGACGGCGCCCGGGGCGGTGGGGCGCGGGGGGGGGCCGGGTCGCCGGGGGGCCTGGGCGCGGCGGCGCCGAGACGGGGCGGGGGGCCGGGGCGACGGGGCGGGGGGACGGTGGGGCGGTGGTGCGACCGGGCGGCGGCGAGTGGTGGGGGCGGCGGCGCGTGTGTTTGGAGGGAAACAGAGAGAGAGGGGGGGTGGGGCGCGCCGGCCGTTAGATACGTCTAATCTTTGCCGTCCGCCACCTTTGTTGTCCGCTAGCGGACGGCAAAGAGGGGGGCCGTTAAGTATTTTTTTAACCAGCTCCTCAGTGGGGCCCCCTCCCTCTTTGCTGTCTGCTAGCGGACGACAAAGATTCTTTGGCATCAGCTAGCAGACGGCAAAGAACAGGCTGATGGCAAAGGCTTTCTTTGCCATCAGCCTGTTCTTTGCCGTCTGCTTTCAGGTAGCTGATGGCAAAGAGCTTCTTTGTCGTCCGCTAGCTGATGGCAAAGAGCTAGCAGATGGCAAAGTAGCTGATTCCAGTAGTGATGCATAAGTAGGTAACAAGTAATACGATGAGTCCTTAAGTGTGACATACCAGAGGTTGATTCTGTAGCATATAGCTCATGACACAAGTTGCATATTTCATGCCATTTCCCATTGATTCATTCTTTCTACTATCACTGGCATATGACCCCACATGTCATACGAGTATCCATAGGATATCCATGGAGCACAAACTATAACCATGCCCAACCCGGCTGTTCGTGGGTATCCATATCCACGGACCCATGGGCAGAAATGTGCTGCATACCCTTGCCCAACCGGGTCGTGTATCCATGGGTATCCAGATCCATGGATAAAATTGCCATCCCTAACTGCTTCTTCATCTACGAGTTCTCAATCGACCGGAGCTGCACCGTATCGTCGCCATCATCGTCCTTGCCAACCTCGGCCTCCCTCGTCCACCTCGTCACATCGCTCCGCCCCGGCCACCCCTGACCTCCCGAGATCATCGTTGAGCACCTCGGTGAGGCCCTTGACCAATTTCCCCCTTCCCTCGCCGGGTTCGGTGCCGTAGCCATCGTCGTCAAGATCCAGCATTGCCTCGCTGCTGCGCTGTCGCTGCAGTCGGCCGCGCCCGCACACACACGCACTTGCGTGTTTCCGCCCATGGCCGCGCTTGCCCTAGCCTTGTTGCTGCTCCTCCCTCTTGCTTTACTCCCGCTGCTCCTCCTCTAAACGTATTGCCGCTGCTATTCTCTGAAACCTCAACACTGCTGCTCCTCCTCTCCACTTCTCTCCTGCTGCACTTCTCTGAATCTGAATCCTTGTTGTCTCCCTCTCTCTTTGTCAAATTTCTATGAATTTGAGAAGTGTACTATTCAGAATTGTGTAATGTTCAGAGTTTATATATTCTTGCAACCTATTAATTGTTCAGTTTAGATTCGTCTTTGTCTAGTTTAGATTCGTGATATATATAAGGTACATTGATACACAACATGCAGCTACAGCCCCCATAGATACTTTTTTGTTTTGAAAAAGACGATATATGAAATGTGAGAATTCTTAAAATATGAATTACCGTGAAGTAGCTTGGTTGTGCCAAGAAAATGTGGCATTTTTGGTACTTGAAAGGTTTATGTTGATTCAGCAAATCCATGTGGTCTATTGAAAATTTAGAACTTGTGATCAGGAGATGTTTGGGAAAAAGGAGTGTAGGTACTGTTCTTGTGTTGGGATAATTTTGTAGATTTTTAGGAGCTAGGGGAAATAGGGTTGTAGTTGTAAACTGAAAATGGATCAGAATGGAAAAGTGGGTGTTTCTCCCAAAAATTTCAAAAGAGTAGGATGGGTCTTTGTTCAAAAATGATTTATAGGAATTATAGGGTCTCCCAAAAATTTTGTGGCAATTTTATAAAAATTATTTGAATTAGTTTTAGTGCAACAGAGGCAATTCAGAGTTTGAAAATGGCATTAAAGGAATGTGTTTTGGGGGTAAATTCTATTATGAAATAATTCCTACTGTTATTTAAAATATAAATGAAATGATTTGGAACCCCAAGCAAGAGTTATGTTTCAAGTTGCTGAACCTTTTCATATAAGCTTGCAGAAGATTTAATTGATCATACAAAAAATGAAAAACGAAGGTCATATCGATCCTAGTTGGTATTATTTTTCATGGCTAGAAGATATATTGCTATACCTCGAGTGAAGGGAAGGAGTTTTCTTGGTTTTGTCTCCAACCATCGTGTCGTGATGATTTTGCAGGTACTCCGAGAGGCCCTTGAGTTTGCCAGAATGTCGATTAACTTCCGTTCCAGCAAATTCGGGTACTCCATATCTCTTATTTTCAGCAAAGGTCATGCTGAAATTTTTCGTGAATTTTAGCATGACTTTGCTAAAAATAGGACATATGGGGTACTTGCGACAAATGCATGGGCCGGGGTATCTTAGTACTTAATTAAGTAGGATCAACTGCCTCTTGTGTTATACATATAGAAGTGTGATATCAACTCATAATTATTACTAATGTCAGTTGCTCTTCATCGATAGACCCTAATCGGGAAGAGGAACCACTCATCCTATGTAGTTTTGAATTATGAACGTAGGATATGTCGTCATCGAACGACGAAAGTCTCCCGGGGGTGTGCGGCTGGTGCCACGACGATCGAGGTCTGTGCGACATGCCTCACCTGGACGATGATCGGTGCTTCAGCATTAAGCTCGAGGAGACCATCGAAGTTGAAACAGTACGCAACGACGACAAGTGTTATTTTCATAATTAAGCATGACTTAAGCTATTTCAACGTGTAATTTTCATCTTTTACAATTCGAGCATAGCTTATCCCATGCCGTGCAAGACGCTATGTCTTGGAGAGGATGGATTTTGAAGACCATGAAATTTCTGAAACAAAGAAAATTCACCTAAGGACTCATCATGATGTGGATTCTGAAGTAAATTTGTATAATTCTGGGAGCGTAACCCATTTTGGTTGAAAAAATTGGGAAGCATTTTGCAAGATGTATGGTTTTGATGAGGGTATGCTTGTCACCATGGATCTTGGTGATCCTAAAATCGAGCAAGACAATATGGACATTTGGGTCCTTGTTGATACGCCTCCAATTCTACCGCTATGTGAGTTTCTCAAACATAGTTATTAGCTAATTTATATTGTTTATTTCAAAATAGTTGACAACTTATTTCCATTGACAGCTTATTTTTATTGTTCAAAGAATGTGCGGGAGATGGTAGACAAAAACCACTACACCGGTGGCTCCGAATTAACAACTTACAAGGAGAAAAATCATCTGATCGGATTGTGTACTGACATTGAGAATTACAATATCTACAATCAAACTCCTCAACATTATGGTCAATACGTGCCACTAGTGCATGTATTCAACTACGGTAACTACCATGGAGATACCCTGGTAAGATTTTTTTACTATTACGACATCCGTGCATCTTTTGCATACTTCTAAAACTAGTACATGATTGGTAACTATGAAGTTATTACTATGTTTTTCAACAAATAATCCCAGAGAATTGTGTGCCTCATTTGATGTATCATAAAGGTAGTCTTAATGTTTTGAACATACAGCCAGGTCATCCGACGAATCTCAATTGTCCATACGAGATTTCTAAAAGAAGTGGAGACATGAAAATCAAAGGATGGAAGAAATGTATGGACAGTCGTAAGGAGGTTCTTGGAAGCAAAAGGAAGTGAAGCGCAAGAATTGGAGACAAGATTATCTCCATTCTCCATAATGGAGAGTCAGGGTCTATATTGTTTTATGCTATTTTACCTTAAATAGGGTATTTAGGTCCTGCCTAATGCTGATGATCATGTGCTAAGAACAATTAAGTAGGGTTGGTTTGATGACTATCAAGATGATGATCGTATGACTTGTTATTAATAACGAGTAGAAGTTGTATGATGATGATTAGTAGGACTTGTTAGGATTATTATTACTTCCGACAAACTCGCTACCCGCGGTCTCGAGACTTGTAATGTTCTATCTTTGTTCGGTCTTTTGAATTCGGAGACTAATATGATGAATTGTATTCGGAGACTAATCTTCTATTGGATTCGATGAATCTGCTGTTGCTGTGTGGTGTTGTCTATATTATGTCCAATAATATATTTTGTAACCTGTGAAAATATCAGAAAAAAATTAATCCCTAATATTCATACAAGTGGCGCACCACCACATAGTGCGCCATTAGTAAGCCAGAGCACACTAATGGTGCATCATTCCACCAGTGCGCCATTAGTATGCCAAAGCACATGGGTAAATATGCCCCCCTGGGAGGCATACTAATGGCGCACCATGGGCTATACTAATGGCGCACCATGCAGTGCGCCATTAGTATACCAGATACTAATGGCGTGATACTAGTGGCGCACCTGTACTGCGCCATTTGTAGGAAAAACAGGTGCGCCACTAGTAGGCCTTTTCCTAGTAGTGATACAAGGATCCAACCATAGCAAGCCAAGGTTGCTGGGGGCTACGGATTCAGATGAGTCTTTCATCCCCCTGTTATGCATTTCCGTATAGAACTGGGACATATGATACCCCATTTATATTCTTAAAACCACCGTGCCCCCCCCTTTCCTGTACCCAAGAGCTACCTCCTCGGTCGGAATTTGGTAGTAGGCGTGGTGGCGTGGAGATGAACGAGGGGCTTAACTCTACTTCGCCCCTGCCTCCGCAAGAGCGCGATAACGGTCAACTGAAGTAGGGAGACGACAAGGCCTGTTGCCGGGCGAGAATGTTTACCTTAAAAATAACAAGGATTCATCGTTGGCACGGGCCTCGCTCACGCACAAAGAACCCGACAAGCACCCCTTTTTCATTATAAATATCCCATACAGGTACAGTTCATACGGAATTGAAAACATGAGCAAGGGAATTACAAGTCTTAAAATTAACAAGTGCCCGCCGGCTTACAAAAAAAATATAAGATGCCCGTAATCCTTTTCTTGTCCTTCTCCTCATAAGGTGGAACAAGAGAGCAGGAGGGCGAAAAGAGCGCCTAGGCAAGGTGCGAGGAGCAGAAGGCACCCAGAGTATATCTTGGTGCCGGGAAAGGAGATGGAAGACGAGGCAACGGGCCGACAATACGCGGTGAAGGCGTCGGTGATCGCATACACCGACTTGACGGCCACCACCCGCCTTCTTCGCCCCCTCCGGCCCTCCTACGTCAGCCGCCCAAGGAGACGACGGGGAGCGCCCCAATGGAGAGCTTGACGAGGAAGGCCCTCGGAAGGCCGCACGACGTAGGGCGGGGCAGCACAGTCAGTCGGAGACGATGTCAAAGTGACCCCGCTAGAAGAGGAATCTTCACCGTCGGAGGAGCTCTCCACGCAACACTTCAAGAGAGTTCCGTGATCTCAAAATACCTTGACAGAAAGCAGGTTGCCCTCCGTTAACTTAAAGTAGAGGACAAGCCCCACCATCAAGCTGTGGATGCGAGAGAACGTTTTCCATCTGCGGCGGAGGTACATGACGTGAGGGGCGGGGAAGTCGACATCGACCCGCGTGCCGCCATTCCCGCAGCCCTTCATGTGCAAGAAGATGGTCTGGGGTCGATCAAGTTCCATCTCCCAAGCAAATGCAGAAGGGAGGCGGAGGCGGCGACGCGGTCGCCGGTGCAGGCTGATGAAGAACTCGCGGGGCTGGTCACCGACGTGGTGCTCCATCGGGGGAGGCACCGCTGGCGGAGGCGAGGCCGATGTGCCACCCCGTCCTCCTCTCCCCCGAGTGCCACGCCGACCTCAGCCTCGCCCCCTCCCCCATCCCCTCATGGCCGGTTCCGCCGCCATGAGCTCCTGGGGAGGAGGGAAGCGCAGATGAGCAGCAACCCTCACTGCCACCGTAGAAGGGCCAGCGTTTCCTCTCGCCATGGCGGATGAAGAAAGAAGCGGAGGTGGAAGGAGACGAATGATGTAAGAATGCAGAATGTCTCCCCCTCCCCTTCTTATAAAGGGGCGGAGTCGGGGCTCGGCCGCCCCACTCAACCAATCCAGCCATCGCAGGCGCAGGCAACTAGGACGGGCCCGCTGCCCCAATCAGCGATGGCCTGGTTTCCCGCCTCCACCTCCTGCCACCTGCATGCGGGACGCATGGCGAACGAACAGCATTAAAGGGACAGGCAGAGCGGCCGCACCCCACCATGCGATCGTGGGGCGCGGGCGCCTTGAAGACCGCGACCCGAGTCCACCCAAGTAAATGGGCTATGCCTCTGCGCCTCCCTCCTTCTACGGGGAAGGCGCGAACCGCCTCTTTCCCATGATGTGACGCATGCGTGCGGAAGCCGCCCCACGCATGACCCCCACGTCACGCACGACCCTCCACATCGCACGTTCAACGCGGGTCATGGGGAAGCGCAGCGTACGAGAAGTTACTACGGTAAAATCCAGCCCACCTACCCGCGCACCATTCTAGGCCTAGCCCAACAACGCATTGCGGTTATGTGTGGTCTAGGCCCGGGGGCTCCTGTCGGTGTACAAAAGTAGGGGCTCTCCTTTTGACCCCTTTACTTGTCCACGGGCAGTTAGAGCCACGCGTCGTAGCCAAAATTAGCAGGGCGAAGGAGGGAAGCCAGAGTGGATCCAAAGCACAAGACAACCGAGGCGACGCCAAGACCAGAAGCGCAGGAGGGCAAGAGGGCGAGGTGGACTCCCTCGGCAAGATCCTTGCCGAGGCGGCCCCCCGCAGCCCCGACAAGAGCCTTGCCGGGGCAACTTGCACAACACCAGCAGAGCGAGCCACCCTTGAGCCCAAAGGTTTCGAACGCCGTCAACAATTGCGTGGGACCAGGGCTCGGGAGACACCTCTGAGGTGGCATGCAAATCTTCGTCGAGACCATAGACATATGAGTTCAGATGAGGACCAGAAGACGGTGACCCTCGGCAGGATCCTAGCCGAAGATATCCACAGAGCCCCCCGGCAAGACTCTTGGCGGGGATGACAACAACGCCACGGCAAGACCCTTACCGGGCCCCCGACAAGACCCTTGTCGAGGGCATCAGCTGGGCAATTGCCATGCCCGCACCAGCCAAGATTCTGCCGCCATTTGCATGCAGCTACCAGCCCAACCAACTGGCAGGCACCTGTGTGGCAACATGCAGCTTCCAGGCAAAATCAGCGAGCGCCTGCGTGGCGGCATGCAGATTTCATGAAGGCCCTACCACCTCAGCTGCCTGCATGCCTACATGCCGCTGCATGCACCGCTAGCCTGGGCACATGTCGAAGCGAGGCGGAGTGGCGACGGACGAGACGGGCCTCGTTCCCCATCCCCGATAAGGCTAATGGACACCTATGTAGCGTATTTAATGCGCTTTGTCCTGTAATGAAGTGCGATAAGCTCATGAACTGTAGGCCTTTCCACCTCCTATGTGCCACTGTGGCGACTCCTTTTTCTGTAAAAGGAGGCCCAAGGCGGCCAGGAGAGGGATTTTGGATTTTTGGAACTGGGAAGCCACCGTAGATAGTTCAAGAAGTTTAAGAACACTCAATACATCCACCAAAGCAGGACTAGGGTTTTATGCATCCTCGCGACCCGAACCTGGGTACACGATCTGTGTGCTAGCTCCTAAACCTGCTCTCCTCACGACCCCGCGTCCGCCGACCATAGGTGTCGTTCCCACCGACACCCACCTTCACCATCGACAACTCAAGACCCTCGCGAGGGGCCAAGCCTCGCGAGGCGGATGATACCAAGACCTCCAAAGGGAGCAGCCTCCTCAGGCTGGCTCCCGAGGAGCGGATATCTCTATGCAAGCCACACCTCGTGAGGTTCAGATGACGTGAGCCATGACGACCAAGACCAGGCGGGTGCCAGCGGGCGCAGTGCACCAGTTTCCTCTTTGGTGCTAAAGTGGCAAGCGCAGGCTCATAGTCCCGAGGAATTAGCCAAAGGTTTCCATTTCGATGCAACAAGACCAAGACCGCCAGGACAGCAAGACGGAGGTCATCGCCGAGCCCACCACGGCGTCACGACCAGAGGGTTTGCAGGCGAAAACTACTTTTGTCAGCATAGCATGTAGTAGTTGTCTGCCTTCAAATTTGGCCGTTATGGGATCCCTTCCTGCCTTCGTTTGGGAAGAGGACCAAGGAAACTATAAATAGGGCCTAGCCACCACCATAGAGATGGACTGGATCGGATCCATTCCATCCTCACACTCACCAGATCACCCCAGCACAAGAACACACCTTCTCCTAAGGTTGTTCTCCCACTGTACTAGTTCATCACCAGCCTCTCCTGGCCAATCCACCACAAAGCAGGAGTAGGGTTTTACAACGCAAGGTGGCCGGAACCTGGGTATACTGTTGTGTCTTGTTTCCTTCCTGTTCATCGAGCTAGGCCGCGAGATTGGCGAGTAGGAAGACTGGGGAGGTTGAGTTCTTCGCATGCACCCTACAGTTCGAACCTCTCAAGGGTTTGCGGAACCTGAAATCTGACAACACCATTAATTACACAAGATAGTCATGAACATATACACAGAGGACTGACCTCTCTTTCTCCGAGAGATTGGTCGAACAACAAGTTTTCGTATATCTATCTGGTGCTACTAGCTACATATATACAATATAAGATCTCTTACAATCCCTAACATCTCATCTCTATATCAATTTCCACAAAGTATTCTCTGGCTTTATGTATGACGTGGTCAAGAATGAATCCTGCCAATTCCTCTTGAATTGCTCGTTTGCGATCATGTGGTAGGAGTTCATCCCGCATCTGCCAGACCTAATTTAAAGAAGGGGGTCAATACATATATATGAATGAAACTCAGCACAAATGATGGTAATAAAATAAAATTGTGAATATTATTGTTTGCGTACTTGATATTGTTTTTTAGAGTAGCCCCGCAGAGAGGTCGCGTTGTAGATGAACTTGCAAATGTAGTATCCACAAAAATCATTCCCGACATCCTACCACAAGCACATTACGAGAAATAGAATTCTATCAAACTGATAATCAAGCATGATAAATGGTATCGATGAAACTAGAATGAATGGGAGATGCGTGGAACTAGGTAGTACTACTTACTTTCAGATGTGTAAATCGCAGCTCCCTCGGCAGTCCCGGAACAATTCCGGTGAACTCTTTCCAAACCCTCCCAGACAAAGAAAATAATTACGTGATATCAGGAAATGAACAAAGTTGCCAATATGGTGTGATAATGATCGATTGGACTTACTTCTGGACCATTTCAGCCATGTCCGCATAGTCTTGGGGATCTTTTTGTCTTGGATCTAAGACGGTTACTACTCCTCGGTCAAGCTTAGTCTCTAGCAGAATAAAGTGGAACCTGCGCACGCATGCATAACTCATCAATTGCATTACTATGACCTCGAGTAATAAGGGAAATCGAATATGCACAAGACCATAACACTTACTTGAAGTTGTAAAGAAAGAGTATTTCATTTTTGTTTTGATTTTTAAGCGATAGTTGTAGCAAGTTGTCCTCGGTATCTATGACATTCTTTTAACCGTCCATTCATGTATGATATTTGGGTTAATGAACCCAATGTCATAGTTTTTTGCTTTTCTGCATTCGACGATCTTCAATCTGCATAATATAGTGAGGATAATTATATATACATGCAATGAAAGAGTTGAGCTCTATATAGAGACTTAATTACAGATGTAATACTTACATACATTAGCAAGTCACGAATTGTTTGTCGATGGCGAATTGATTGTATAACTAGAATAACTCCATAAATTCAATAGGCAACAACTCAGTTCCAACGAGGTCGTGCTCCTCTTTAATTCTCAGCATCAAAGTATCATTCCTAGACTCGCTGCAGGTTTTCATGTACCATTCATGCAATCTTCACATCATCGTTGTTAGAGGAGAATGATCAGGTTTGATGAGAGGCTGCCCGTACAGGTAACTGAATTCATCCACCTCCATTATTTCAAACACTACATCATCACTAAGGTAATCAGCAGGATTGGTACCGGGCACTATCCCAGGTTGATTAGCGATGATATCGCTAGACACCTTGAGCGGGGGGCACAATTTGTTCGCTTGTTCGCCGAGCTGGGTATTTTTTTCCCTTCTTCGTTGTGCTAACCTTGCATCACTGGAAGTACTTCCCGAGTCCCGCGGATCTTGATATGTATTTTTAAGATAGCGGACATAGTTGGATTCCGGCGGAGGCGGTGGTGGTTGCTTCATGGCATTGATAGTGCGCTTCACTTTCACCGGCTCTAGCATCTCCTTCGGAGGTGGAGGTTTCTTTGCAAAAAAGTCCCTCACTTCAGCAGCACAAATCTCCTCATTTTCCTTCTCGGTCCTCTCATACGTTATCTTTTCTAGAGTCTTGAGAGATTGAAACTATCTGAATTGGCTCCCGCATCTTCTTGTACTGCTAGCCGCCGGAGCGGCGGCGTCTCTCTTCTGCCGTTGCTGATGAGGCGGGGAAAGAGGTAGAGTGCTCTGACGCGCCTGAGTGGAGGCGTCTGTCTTCCATCGTTGTTGACAAGGCAGAGACGGAGTGCCCTCACGCGTCGGAGGAGGCGGAGAAGGAGGCGGAGTGCCCTGATCACTAACCGGAGGAGGAGGAGGAGGAGGAGGAGGCGGAGGAGGTGGCATCCAGTTTGGAAGCTTGATGTACTCCATCCTCCATAGACATGTACTCCTCAAAGCATTAACCAGCTGATCCTCCCCTTCACCTATAGGGTGGTTACTACCTCTTGAGCATTGTGTTGGTTTTCCCTTGAATAGGAAAGGGTGATGCAGTAAAGTAGCGTAAGTATTTCCCTCCGTTTTTTGAGAACCAAGGTATCAATCCAGTAGGAGACCACGCTCAAGTCCACCATACCTACACAAACAAATAAGAACCATGCAACCAAGGGGATAAAGGGGTTGTCAATCCCTTCACGGCCACTTGCAAAAGTGAGATCTGTTAGAGATGATAAGATAATATTTTTGTTATTTTTATGATAAAGACTAAAAGTAAAGAAAGAAAAATAAATGGTAATGGAAATAACAGTAGATTAATATGATAGAGAATAGACCCAGGGGCCATAGGTTTCACTAGTGGCTTCTCTCAAGAGCGTAAATATTATGGTGGGTAAACAAATTACTTTCGAGCAATTGATAGAATTGAGCATAGTTATGAGAATATCTAGGTATTATCAGGTATATAGGCATCACGTCCGTGACAAGTAGACTGAATCCTGCCTGCATATACTACTATTACTCCACACATTGACCGCTATCCAACATGCATCTAGATTATTAAGTTCATAAGAACAGAGTAACACTTTAGGCAAGATGACATGATGTAGAGGGATAAACTCATGCAATATGATATAAACCCAATCTTTTTATCCTTGGTGGCAACAATACAATACGTGTCGTTTCCCCTTCTGTCACTGGGATCGAGCACCGCAAGATTGAACCCAAACCCAAGCACTTCTCCCATTGCAAGAAAGATCAATCTAGTAGGCCAAACCAGACTGATAATTCGAAGAGACTTGCAAAGATAACCAAACATACATAAAAGAATTCAGAGGAGATTCAAATATTGTTCATAGATAATCTTGATCATAAACCCACAATTCATTGGATCTCGACAAACACACCGCAAAAGAAGATTACATCGAATAGATCTCCAAGAATATCGAGGAGAACTTTGTATTGAGATCAAAAGAGAGAGAAGGTCTGAAGCAAACTTGGGTACAGAAGGTTGCAAGGTTGTCAGAATCGCGATTCTGTTATACGATTCTACGACTTTACGATCCAAACTAACTCCTCTGATTCTACGATTTTAGTTCATAGAATCTATGTTTTTACGATCCTGATAGTGAAGATTCTACGATTTGCGATCCTACCATCAAAGCTCCGATCCGATTCAAAATCGCGATTCTGACAACCTTGGAAGGTTGCGGCGGTGGAAATAGGGTTTCGTGGTGCTCATGGATGTTTTCGGGGTATATGAATATATATAGGAGGAATAAGTAGGTCGGTGGAGCAACGAGGGGCCCATGAGGGTGGAGGGCGCGCCGGGGGGGGGGGGGGGGGGTAGGCGCGTCCCCCTGCCTGGTGGCGTCCTCAATTGTTTCCTGACGTCCACTCCAAGTCCCCTGGATCATGTTTGTTCCAAAAATAACTCTCCCGAAGGTTTCATTCCATTTGGATTCTGTTTGATATTCCTTTTCTGCGAAACACTGAAATAGGCAAAAAAACAGCAATTTGCATTGGGCCTTGGGTTAATAGGTTAGTCCCAAAAAAATTAGAAAGTGTAAAATAAAGCCCATTAACATCCAAAACAGAATATATAATAGCATGGAAAAATCAAAAATTATAGATACGTTGGAGATGTATCAGCATCCCCAAGCTTAATTCCTGCTCGTCCTCGAGTAGGTAAATGATAAAAACAAAAATTTTGATGTGGAATGCTTTCAAGTATATTCTCAATGTAAATATCTTTATAGTGGCATGTATATTCAGATCCGAAACATTCAAAATAAAGTTTAATATTGACATAAAAATAGTAATACTTCAAGCCTATTAACTAAGCTATCATGTCTTCTCAGAATGACATGGCCAAAGAAAGTTATCCCTACAAAATCATATAGTCTAGCTATGCTCTATCTTCACCACACAAAGTATTTAAATCATGCACAACCCCGATGACAAGCCAAGAAGTTGTTTCATACTTTTGATGTTCTCAAATTTTTTAATCTTCATGCAATATATGAGCGTGAGCCATGGATATAGCACTATAGGTGGAATAGACTGGTGGTTGTGGAGAAGACAAAAAGGCGCATCAACGGGCTGTGGAGGTGCCCATTAATAGATATCAATGTGAGTGAGTAGGGATTGCCATGCAATGGATGCACTAGAGCTATTAGTGTATGAAAGCTCAACAAAAGAAACTAAGTGGGTGTGCATCCAACTCGCTTGCTCACGAAGACCAAGGGCATTTTGAGGAAGCCCATCATTGGAATATACAAGCCAAGTTCTATAATGTGAAATTCCCACTAGTATATGAAGGTGACAACATAGGAGACTGTCGGTGTCAAAACCGGCGGATCTCGAGTAGGGGGTCCCGGACTGTGCATCTAGGCCGGATGGTAACAGGAGGCAGGGGACACGAAGTTTTAGCCAGGTTCGCACCCTCTCGATGGAGGTAAAACCCTACGTCCTTCTTGATTAATATTGATGATATGGGTAGTACAAGAGTTGATCTACCACGAGATCGAAGAGGCTAAACCCTAGAAGCTAGCCTATGGTATGATTGTTGATGTGTATGTTGTCCTACGGACTAAAAACCCTCCGGTTTATATAGACACCGATACGGTTTGGGTTACATAGAGTCGGTTACAATGGTAAGAGATCTGAACATCCATATCGCCAAGCTTGCCTTCCACGCCAAGGAAAGTCCCTTCTGGACACGGGACGAAGTCTTCAATCTTGTATCTTCATAGTCCAGGAGTCCGGCCGAAGGTATAGTTCGGCTATCCGAACACCCCCTAATCCAGGACTCCCTCAGTAGTCCCCAAACCAGGCTTCAATGACGATGAGTCCGGCGCGCAGATTGTCTTCGGCATTTCAAGGCGGGTTCTCCTCCAAATTCCGTGTACCTCTTTGAATAAGGTCCGGTTTCATGTAGATGTTGCGCTCCTTGGCTTCTACGCCCAATAATGGTCGTTTTCCACGTGTCAAACGAATATGAAAAGTCTGAGTGTTTTTACGTTCACACCCCTAGCCGTGTAAATGAGTTGCCCTTTTTAAGGGGACGAGGATTTAGATCTAATCCACACCTTCTCCCCTCCACGAGTGTTCATCAGAGCGCATCCGACAAAGGTCCATTCCACCATGGCCAGCCGCCGCAACTCCTCCTCTCGCCCTTCTAGCCGTAAGCCAGGATATTGGGAGAGATGTTCTACTCCGCATAGCGAGCTAGTGACACTTCAGACCAAAGGATTTCTCCCCCGGCCTATATGGTCCCGGTCCGAGCCAGTCTTGCCGTCTACAACGGCGGAGAGCAAGAAGAGAATGCCCCTAATCCATCCAAAGGAGAGCGGATGTGCCTTGTTCCTTACTTAATAAGGGGGCTCGGATTTCCCATCCACCCGTTTCTCTGGGGGCTGCTGGAGTTCTACGGCCTCCAGCTACATCATCTCACGCCTGCCTCAGTATTGCATATCGCGGGCTTTGTAGCCCTCTACGAGCTGTTATTGGGTATTGAAGCTCATTTCAAACTGTGGAAGGAGCTATCTTGCCTCGTGCCCCGTTCCAAGAAAGGGTCAATGTATCAAGTGGGCGGAGCCGAAGTATGGCGCATCGCCGGGACCGTATATCTGTCCGGAACCCCAATGAAGGCGTCCAAAGACTGGCCCTCGGAATGGTTCTATATAGAAGACGTCCCGCTGCCGGATCCTGTCCGGATCGGCCTCCCAGAGTTTGATTGTGCTCCTTTAAAGAAGCGCCTAAGCTGGCGTCCACGGAGCCCTCAAAGGGAAAGCGACAGGGCATCGTTTATCTCATGGGCCGAATAAGATTGTTGGCCCATTCCGGACTAACCATGATCGGAGTTATGGCCGAATGCATCATGCGGGGGGTGCAGCCGCTTCTGTACAGAAGCCACCCCATGTGGGATTTCAACGGGGAGGACGACGCCACCCGCTACGGCCATAAAGGGCCAGATTCAGTTGCCTCTCTATTAAAGATCTTGTCCACTTTATACAAGGAAGAAGAGGAGGAATTTCTCCGCGTCAACCCACAGGGTGGATTCTCTATGCACAATCCCCCAAGCTGTGTAAGTGGTCGCATTTACTTGCTCATCTGTTTAGTGTTCCCATTGTTAAATACTTAGTCTGATGACTTCAACACAGGAACTGCGCCAGGCCGTTAAGGACATAAGCAGCCCGCCTCCACAACCCGAGGACTCAGGAAGGTCTCTCGACCCGGCCTCTCAAGAGGATCCGGACATATCTGTGTAGTTGATTGATGGAGTGTTCCATCAATTGAGCGAGGACAACGCCTTGGTGGCCATTACGGCCGATTACCCAGGGCTAATCCGAACACCCCAGGTACTTGAGACCGAAGTCCTTGTACCCCGAACAGGGGTCCGTCCACGCGTGTTTTAATTTCCTGATTGCAAACGAACTTTGCAGGGGAGGTTTTTGAGGCAGATGGCTGAACCTGCGGCGACAAACCACCCAGGGGCTGCAGGGCCCCATGGGCAGAAAAGAGGTGCAGTCCGGACCGAGGCATTAGAGCGAAGGTATGGCGCGCCCCTTTATCCCAGTTGTTATACCTTCGAAGCACACTTGACACTGGTGCCCTTTTTAGGACGAAGAGACCTCGCCGGACTATATTCGGAGAGGCTGCTAATCGCTCCTCCACCAGCCAGGCTCCGAAGCCTGGTCCGGGGCGGAAGCGAACGCAAGGCGTGTGCCAGACGTTCCTCCGACGGAAGATGCGGATGGGTTATCTGCCACCAACTCAGAGGTGGAAAGTGCCATGAACCACAGGCATCGCCAGACAATTCTTCGCGCCGCTTGCTTCTCCCAAGAGGCATTAGATGCCTTTAATTCGGGAGAGGCGCACCTCCATGCCGCTCAAAATAGTCTAGCCAGAGCCACGGAGCAATATGTAAAAGACATACGGGTAAGAAAATTTTGATAAATATATATGTAGCAGTAGCCCCTGAGACTGAAAACAGTTAGAATAACTGGTTTAAGGATCATTTGAAATGCAGGTTCTTACAGAAAAGAATTCCCTACTGACCCAGGAGCTGGAACAGTGCAAAGCCCAACTGGAGGCCACACTAGCCGCGGCAGGGGAGCCTAAGGAGACCCCCTCTGGTAATATTCATTCGAAAGATAAGTATGTGGCGAAGCATGGCTTGTGTGCGAATCTGACAAATAAAATTGCAGATGGCGCCGGATTGAATCCGGAAAGGGAACACCTCAAACGCCAACTAAAGGCTGGTGAGAGGGTGCTGTTAAAGGTGATGGGGGAGAAGAACGTTCTCCAAGATGCCAACACCTGGCTGGGCATCGAGCTAAAAGAGGTTCGTGCCCAGCTGTCAGACTCCGTGAAGGAGAATCAGCGGCTTCGGCGCGGCATATTTAGTAAGTGCTTGAACGAACTTTTTAAAAGAAAGTTCGGCGGTGCCGTTGATTAACAGAGCAATATCCATAGGTATGTTAACAGGTCGTCCTGCAGAGGAGATGCCCGGTTCTACGGGTGACCTTCTTCCCGAGCTCTTGCAATTGCTCGATCGAGTTCGGCAGGCGATGCGAGGCGTCGCCCAGGTCCTGTGGCCATCCGTCTCCACGCCCAAAGGTCTTGGAGAGCTTGCGGAGAAGCTGAGGGGAGCACGGCGGCGCTTCCAGTTGTGGAAGATATCAGCCTGCCGTCAAGGCGCTAGGGAGGCCTGGGCCATGGTGAAGATGCGGTATTCATAGGCCGACCCCAACCATATGGCCAAGGTTGGTCCTGTAGGGCCCGATGGGAAGGAGATCCCTGTGAGCTTAGTATACGGCCAAGTAGAGTTGGCCGCAAAGTATTCCCAGCAGGACTGTAAATTAGACAGCATGTTAGATGGTATTGAAGAGGAGTACAATCAGTCAAAATGACAATGTAATTCAATTGACATTTATAATGCCTTCTAGCCGGATTGTAGATCGTTTGTCATGGACGACCTTTTCGCTTCAGCCTCGGAACTTGATGGTCCAGAGTGTGTCCGAATTCCCATGCGGTTATATAGGAACAGGGGAATGCGTGGAGACCAGGCGTAGGGGTCATTATGGCATGAACAGACAAGTGCCCGACTAGTTATTTTATATTACATGGTTATTAAGAAACATCTTCCAGGGAGAATAGTTCCGTTAGGGGTTCCTTTCCCTGGGAGGCATGCCCTAAAGTGCATGTCCATGCTGCAAAGAAAAACGCAGGAAAAACATCTGGGGGCACGTGGAAAAAATAAAAAAGATCGTCTTTTAGTTCACCGACCGAATATTCCCTTAAGAACGCTAGCTTTTGGCTTCACCCAGTCTGAGGTACACGTCTGGCTGACCCAGCAGTAACAATCGCAGAGGTGCTCCCTTTACCGCCTAGCCGAACAATCGGGAACATAGGGGTAAGCACAGGAGCCAGGCAACCCAGCTTGGCCAAAACTTAAGTCATATCGATGCATATAGTGGTGAATAAAAGGTACACGCAGAAGTTTGACACATGTGTTGGGCGTGAAGCCCGTAGAAATAAGCTTCTGTTGAAAGAAGCCCCTAGGTTTGCTGAGCGCGGATAGCGCGTCAGTTTGTGAGCCTCTACAGGCTATAAGAGGGAAAGAGAGAGAAGGAGAGAAATGTAAGACAGAAGGTATAGATAAAAAATGGACAGAGTAAGGAGACGAACACAGGATCCGGCGCTAGGCATAGAATCTTCGGAGGCGGGTTGCATTCCATCGGTTCTGCTCGAGTCGGTTATCCGATGCACTTCGCAGGCGGTACGCACCACCAGTCAGGACTTGGTCGATGATGAAGGGACCTTCCCACTTGGGCTTGAGTTTATCCTTTTTCTTGTCCGACAGGCGTAGAACTAATTCGCCAACGTTGTAAATTTTGGCCCATACTTCTCTGCTTTGGTATCTTCGAGCCTGCTGTTGATAAAATGTGGAACGGGCTTTTGCCACGTCACACTACTCCTCTAATGCGTCCAAATTGTCCTGCCGATCGAGCTAGGCTTCTCTTTCTTTGTACATGCGCACTCGAGGTGAGTCATGAATTATGTCGCAAGGCAAAACTGCCTCCGCGCCGTACACCATGAAGAATGGTGTATATCCGGTGGTGCGATTCGGTGTGGTTCGCAGCCCCTAGAGTACGGAGTTGAGCTCCTCTACCCAGTGTGTGTTAGATTCCTTGAGGTATCGTACTAATCAGGGTTTGATGCCGCTCATGATAAGACCGTTTGCACGTTCGACCTGGCCGTTAGTCTGTGGGTGATAGACAGAAGCGTAATCGAGCTTGATGCCCAAGTTTTTGCACCAGAGTTTTACCTCGTCGGCCGTAAAGTTCGTGCCATTATCAGTGATGATGCTGTGGGGGACGTCGTAACGGTGTACAACCCCGGATATGAAGTCTATCACAGACCCGGATTCAGCCGTCTTAACAGGCTTGGATTCTATCCATTTGGTGAACTTATCCACCGTGACGAGTAGGTACTTGTGCTTGTGGGTTCCGCCTTTGAGGGGTCTGTAACGCCCTCGATGCGGCTATATCTCCCACGTGTCGAAGCACGACTTAGAGGCATATCCGCATTGAAAGCAATGTCGCAAGTGAGGTAATCTTCACACAACCCATGTAATACATAAGGGAAAGAGATACATAGATGGCTTACAATCGCCACTTCACACAATCTATTATATAATTAAGACAAGAGTCAAACAAGCCATCACGTTGATCTACATAGATGTAATTATCTTGACCGTTAATTTTATATATTAAAGACTGAGATTTGAAGATGCATACATTACATACAAATATTTTTACGTACCAATAAATGAACATGTCACGTACCAATAGCCATACTTTCGGACCAAAGCCAAACGGGATGGACATGGGCACTAATTGGAGCGGTACAGATTTGACAGAATAAAAAAGGTAATTTGGAAGGAGCAAGTCCGCAATCAAACGGCTGAAGCTGTTCAGCGTACATGCATAGAATACTGAAATCTAATATGAATTGGACATGATGGATGGATAGACCCCGCACGGACACCTAGGCTTCCAACTTTTTTACTAGACCCAGGCTTCCAACTTCTGAAAGCAACACAACAAGAGCCATGACCACATCTATAGGTCATGCTTCACGCGATCCCGCCGGGGCATCGTCGCTGATGCTGCTGCCACGCAGGCAGCTGTCTAGCTACTACTTAGAACAGGGAAGAACAATCTGACATATATGGGTTTCACCAAAGCATCACCTATTTAGCTATTTCCAAGATATATATGAATATGGTCGTATCACGGGCAGTGTGGCCTAGGAGCCTGCAGCAGCGGCTGAGGCGATTCGTGGCCTCAGGATGGCACGTACATGCATAGAATACTGAAATCTATTATGACTTGGACACGATGGATGGATAGACCCCGCATGGACACCTAGGCTTCCAACTTTTTTTACTGGACCCAGGCTTCCAACTTCTGAAAGCAACACAACAAGAGCCGTGACTACGTCTAAAGGTCATGCTTCACGCGATCCCGCCGGGGCATCGTCGCTGATGCTGCTATCACGCAGGCAGCTGTCTACTACTTAGAACAGGGAAGAACAATCTGACATATATGGGTTTCACCAAAGCATCACCTATTTAGCTATTTGCAAGATATATATGAATATGGTCGTAGCACGGGCAGTGTGGCCTACGAGCCTGCAGCAGCGGCTGAGGCGTGTCGTGGCCTCAGGACGGCAATGACGTGGCCGTGTGGTTGGTGACTTATGGTTGTGGCAGCACGATCGAGTCGAGTACGCGTGTGATCATGATCTGGGGCTTCAGCTGAGCATAACACAAGCATGTACGTACACATGCATCTGAACATGAACAGGTGCGTTGAATTGATCTCTCCGTTGCATATGCACGTACACTAATAGCTTCTTCATTATTCAGAAAACAAGATTCTTCACGGTACCAGCTATCACATGGGATTGTACAAGCTAGGCTATATCATCTATGCATGCGTTCGTGGAGGTATATGCATTTGTTTAAAATTTCTAGATGAGATATATGATGCATGCGTGTGAGATCACTTTTCTGTGAAGTAACTATACATATTTCATACATAGACGTCCAATGTCTCAGACTTTTTGCTATAAAATCAATTTGATTAAGAACCAATGGTGATATAGTGTTTGGATACAATTTTAAATATTTAATTGTCTACAAAATAAATCTCCTCATGTTTCGCTTTGTGTGTCATTTTCTAGCATATTATTTTTTCTTGGTACAACATGCATTGTAAATCTTATATGGTTCGCCAAATAAATGACATGCTTTTTTGAGATGTTCTAGCATATAATTATCCATTCAAGTTCTCGCATATTACATGCCCACATCAAAAACAATAGTATTCTCTTGATGGACTGGAAGAAAAATATGTATAATATGTTTATGGATCAAGAGCATACATCTCTAATTACAGGAGGGTAACCCAGTTTGTGAAGTAAAATCTCAACACATGGATTAAAAGTCTTCATGAAGTAGAATTTACTTCAAATTTATACAAGGAGAATTTCCTTATACTTTTCCCAAAAGTCATTCTTAATATATTTTTTTGGACAAGACTATTATTTGGCTAGCAACAAAGTAGTGGTTTCATTCTCTTTCATGCCAGTCAGCAACAAAGTAGCGGTGCATTATAAAAGAGTAGAAAAGTATATACATGTACAGAAACAATGTACAAGGCAAGCGTCCTATGATGTACTCCAACACTATGAATTAAGGAAGCATGACCATGTTTTGGCTACACCACTATGAAAAGCATCATGTGCAAGGCAAGTTGTGAGGAGCTTGAGTAAGAGATAATAATATTATTTGTTTCTAATAAATATATAGTGAAATTATGTTGTCTTAGAATGGCAAGAAACATAGGAGATTAGATTAAGATGGACATGTGTGGAAGTATATAATAGCATATATATAAGATGACAAATGAGTAAGTACAAACCATTTTTGTGAAGTGCCTTAAAATTAATGGATGGAAAGGTACACCCCATGGATGTAGAGTGGAAGAGATAATGTCCTGAACATTTCCATAGTTTTGCATTGTAGACACATATATGACTACCATTTATGTTTTGTTGTGACATAAAACTATCCTCGAATACAATCCAATGCATTAGAATGGAAATATCTTTGTAAAAAAGTACACAATTATTTTTTCTCAACACATACATTTCTGGTAGTATCTCATTTTATGTCTATTAATTTTATATCACACTAATATATCTGTGAATTAAACCAAATAATAGTTGATAAAAAGGCAAAATAAGAACATAATATGAAATATATTACATAGTAAATCTAGCCGCGCAATTGCGCGGGAGACCCAGCTAGTTACATGAATAAAGCATTACATCATCCAGATACAATCAAGGTCCGACTATGGAACCAAAATAAAAGAAGAACCCCAAATGCGACAAAGGTCCCCGATCGACCCCAACTGGGCTCCACTACTGATCAACTAGAACGAAAACAACACAAAGGGCAAGATCTTCATCGAGCTCCTCCGTGAGCTTGGTTGCGTCATCTGCACGGTTTAACGGCAACTGCAAGCTGGTTTTGGAAGTATCTGTGAGCCATGGGGACTCAGCAATCTCGCACCCTCGCGATCAAGACTATTTAAGCTTATGGGTAAGGTAAAAGGTATAAGGTGGAGCTGCAGCAAGCGACTAGCATATATGGTGGCTAACATGCGCAAATGAGAGCGAGAAGAGAAGGCAAAGCACGGTCGAGAAACTATGATCAAGAAGTGATCCTAGAACAACCTACGTCAAGCATAACTCCAACACCGTGTTCACTTCCCGGACTCCGCCGGAAAGAGACCATCACGGTTACACACGCGGTTGATGCATTTTAATTAAGGTCAACTTCAGGTTTTCTACAACTGGACGTTAACAAATTCCCATCTGCCCATAACCGCGGGCACGGCTTTCGAAAGTTCAAATCCCTGCAGGGGTGTCCCAACTTAGCCCATCACAAGCTCTCATGGTCAATGAAGGATATTCCTTCTAGCGGGAAGACCCGATCAGACTCGGAATCCCGGTTACAAGACATTTCGACAATGGTAAAACAAGACCAGCAAAGCCACCCAGATGTGTTGACAAATCCCGATAGGAGCTGCACATATCTCGTTCTTAGGGCACACCGGATGAGCAAGACGTCGGGTAAGCCAGCCCAGAGTTGCCCCTGGTAGCCTCGGACATCGCTCAGTTGGACCAACACTTAGAGAAGCACTGGCCCGGGGGGGGGGGTTAAAATAAGATGACCCTTGAGCCGGCCGACTCAAGGGAAAGAAAAGGCTAGGTGGCAAATGGTAAAACCAATGTTGGGCCTTGCTGGAGGAGTTTTATTCAAGGCAAACTGTCAAGGGGTTCCCATTATTACCTAACCGCGTAAGGAACGCAAAATCCGGGAACATAACACCATTATGACGGAAACTAGGGCGGCAAGAGTGGAACAAAACACCAGGCACAAGGCCGAGCCTTCCACCCTTTACCAAGTATATAGATGCGTCAATTAAATAAGAGATATTGTGATATCCCAACAAGTAAACATGTTCCAACAAGGAACAACATCTCCATGTTCCAACAAGGAACAAACTTCAATCTTCACCTGCAACTAACAACGCTATAAGAGGGGCTGAGCAAAGCGGTAACATAGCCAAACAACGGTTTGCTAGGACAAGGTGGGTTAGAGGCTTGGCTTAACAATATGGGAGGCATGATAAGCAAATGGTAGGTATCGCAGCATAGGCATAGCAAAAGAGCGAGCAACTAGCAAGCAAAGATAGAAGTGATTTCGAGGGTATGGTCATCTTGCCTGAAATCCCGCAAGGAAGAAGAACGGGTCCATGAAGAAGACAAACGGACGTAGTCGAACGGGTCCTCACAAACGCAACGTTAACGGAACCAACCCGAAGAAGCAACACCGGAAAGAAGCAAACAATCATGGTAAACAACCATCACATAATCATGGCATGATGCACAATCAACTATGATGCATTTCCGGTTTAAGTATGCATGGCATGGCAAAGTGCACAAACAATCCTACAAATTAAGTGGAGCTCAATATGCAACGGGTTGCATATTGAAGAAAACACCACATGACTTATTTAATTCTCTCTCGTTATGTACCCAACAATATTAAATGTTGTTAAACATGGCAAGAGGGTGAAGCAAAGAAAACTACCTATCTAGGCAAGTTTAAACGAGGCCGGAAACAACGAACAACAATTCCGGTAAATCCCCATATGTTTGGTCCTGTTCTGCCCTAAACCATATTTTAGAGTTGTTAAACATGCAAGATGATTCCACCATGTTAAACTAGGAAAAATTCTACCCCATTCACATATAAAGTTTATTAGATTTGGAGCTACGGTTAATTAGTTACGAATTAAATCATTTAGCAAGTTATTTAAGCAAATTTAAACAAACAACATCTTAAGCATTTTAAACATAGATGAAAATTGGATATTCTTAAACTAGATGAAATTCTAAGCAAGTTTCATATTAAGTTTGTTTAATTTGGATGCACGGTTTGAGAGTTATTAAATGCATGAACAACAGTGGGTTTTCTGCAAAACTGCTCTCCTCTGGAAAAAAAGAAAAACTCTGAAAGGAAAAAAAAACAGAAGCAGGCCAAAATTGCTGGGCCCAAGGTGCACGGGAGAGGGGGCGGCTCACCCATGGGCCGTGGCCCGGCTCGGTGGAGGGGATTGGGCCTGCTGGATTTCGGATGGGCCTTGAGCGCTGGAAGGCCTGCAGGCGATGCGGCAGCCCACACGGAAGGGCGACGCGTCAACAGCCTGGGCGAGCGCTCTGCTCGACTGAACGTAGCAGACAACAGTGGGGGCACGAGGTTCAGGGTAGCAGCATCGACGGAGATGAGCCCTGGGATGCTGGCGAGGGGGCCGTCTGGGTGGGAAGACGAGCGCAGGGCCGAGCGCTGCAACGGGGTACTCGTATCCCGTGCGGCTCGGGCGTGACGGGGTCGGGCAGTCGAGGAAGCAGGGGCGCGTCCGAGTGGCCTGAAGGTCGAGGAAGCAGTTTGGTTCGGGCATCCATGGCGTTAGGTGCAGGCGCAGGAGGAGTTCATGCTGGAGGCGGCCATGGCGTTCGGGGATGGAACTCGTTTCGTTGTGCGGCGGCGCCGATGGTCACCGCCAAGGTCGAGGCGGGGCACGCTCAGGCAGACGGGCGTCGGGGCTCCGCTCGTTGCGGCCTGGCTCCGGGCGCTGCTGACTCAGGAAGGAGGAGCTCGGGCTCCTGGCTTGCGGACGACGATGGGAGGAGGCATGGTAGCACATCAACGGCGACTGGTCTCAAAGAAGCGGGGCGATGGCCATGGTGTCGGGGCAGAACTCCTGTTGCACGAACAGACAGAGAGAGAGAGAGATGAGACTTTGAGAGAGAGAGAAAGGAACAAGGGAAGGAGGAGAAATAAAAGGGGCACACCAGAGGAGCCCTGGTCACTGGCGGCTTGAGAAGCTCGAGATCGAGCCTCCTTCTCGATCTGGGTTGGGCATTTGACTGGCTGCATGCCCGAGCGTGAGGGGAGCAGGGAAGCGGTGGAGCTAATTTGTTGGGTGGATCGAGGGAGGCCTCGGATGCTGGTTGGTTGGGAGAGAGGATCGGGAGGGATCCCGAGGATGAAGGAGGCTGGTCGGGTGGCTCGGGCAGGGGGAGATCCCGATGGGGATTTGAGTGTGGCGGTGGCGGTGGCGATGGGTGGATGAGAAAGGGGGCCTAAAATTTAGGGTTAAGGGGATATATATAGCATGTAGGTAATAGGAGGGGGATCTGTATCATCGGATCGGGATCGGACGATCGAGAATAAAAGGTAAGGGGAGTCCAAAAAGAAAAATGGAGATAATTAGGGGATGTTTGGGGATGATCCGGATCCATCGGTCACAATTGCTCGGGTCGGGTTCGGGACAACTTTCAGATGCGCACGCGAGGGGTTCGATGCACTGCGTAGAGAGGGTTTTCGGACCGTGCGATCGCATCGGACGACTCCGGACGCGAAGAGGGGTAGGTGGTCGGACTAGGTGATCTGTGGCGAGGCTGAGAAGATAGAAGAGAGAGAGATGGCTTGGCAGCAGTTTTCGGAGACCGAAAACGTCCGACGATAGACCGACTATAATGTCGCTATAGTTATCCGTTGGGGTGTCAAACGGACTCCGAATGCGATGAAACTTGGCAGGCGGCCTACTAACAACAAAACAACACCGCACGCCAACTTTCATCCCATTCCGAGAACATTTTCCGACCATTTATAAAATAATACTACGGACATGCCGCAGGCGCGTGCAAGTGTGGTTCGGCTCAGAACGGACAACGGAGAGAACGGGGAGACCTAGACGGATGCAAGTTTGAAAACATGATGATGCAATGCGTATGATGACATGGCAAGATGTGACACGCAAGCAAATGACAAGGAAACAACAACGAAACACCGGAAGACACCTGGCACAACGGTCTCGGGGTGTTACAACACTCCACCACTACGAGAGGATCTCGTCCCGAGATCTAGGATGACACCGGAGGGAAAAAAATGGAAGAGAAAGAGAAGAGGTAAAACTAAGTTGCTTCTTTGACCAATGAGTGAGACCAAAGAACCTTGAGAAGGTTAAGCCATTTCGAGAAAAGAATACAACGAAGGTGAATAAGGTCGAAAACACTACGATAGAAAAGAGGAACAAAGAACATTGGGAAAAACCTTGAGGTTGGAGGGCAAGATATATATTGAAACCACTCCAGTTAAGAAGTTAAGCAAGACTTGATAATATTGAAAGAACTTGAGCAAAAGGGTACAACACTCCGGTTAAATGGATAAGCATGAAAAGAACAAGAACCTGCCAAGAACAGAAGAAGGTTTGCAGAGAGAAATATCACAATGCCTCCGAAACAGAAGTGAGAATGGAATGGAATGAACAACGAGAAACAAGATCTTGAGGGAGCACGCTTACAACAAATGGTAGAATGGAGTTGTTGGAAAACCAACAACGAAAAGAATAAGCTTGACATGGTCTTTTGGAATACATCTCAAATTATGAGGTGACAACCTGCCACTCACGGGAAAAGAATTGGATTGATAAGAACAAAGAGACGAGAAACTTATTTCACCGGGAGGATAAATGAAGAACTTGGATCATTGATAAACACCATAAGAGCGACAATCCTTAAAGAAAAACTTTAGGAGAAATATAACCCAAGATAATTCCAATGAAGAGATTGATGGATTTAAATTATCTCATTCTTAACAACATGATAATCATGAAACATGAACTCAAATTATCAAGAATGACATAATACCACCTCCAATGATACGGAAGAAAGAATTGCACTCCGGATTGCAAGATGAAGAATGCTTGAGCTCCTCTGAAAAGAATCTTGATGAACACTTCGAGAAAGAATTTAAATCCTTTATGAACCATCATATAGCGCCTCCATAAAGAACTCCGTTAAACAAAGGGATAACGAAAAGAAAGAGAAGTTGAAGAACACAAGGTGGAGACTTGCAATTATTAGATGGATCTCCGTGATAATAAAATTGCGAGAGCTTGGAACTCTTGGAAAAGAAAGATAAAGCCTATCGAACTAAGAATAAGATATGATGAACCACTCCGGAAAAAGGAATTAATCACTTGGATGGAACAAGAATAAGAATTATGTTATGCGTATCCTTCAACAATTTAATTGCTGACAAGCAACGGATTTGGCATACTACTTATCCTCGTAGAACGATTAAGAGAGGTATAGCGCAAACTTAAGAAGGTCTTCGATGAACCACCGGTCAGGTTGAAACAATGAATAAATTGATATGATGAACGAAGGAAGACAAAATCATGGAAGAACCACCGTAAGAATTGAAAAAGAACGAAGAAAAGATAAATAAACACCAGGAAGAATTATGAAATGAACGAAGACACTTGAGAGAATTTAGATTCAAGTGAACGAAGAGATCCCGAGGTGATTAGAGAAATTTGAATGATGCCCCGGTAAGATTTAGAGAATGATGACTGACAGCTGAGAATGAATAAACCTGAATTGATGGACTCCAGATAGGTGAAAGGAATTCTCACAATCGAAACAATTATGAGAGGGTGGCCTCGAACTAGAACCATGAATCTTGAAGAGAAAAGAGCAAGATTGACAGAAAAATCTTCTTCGATCTTCAAATGATGAGAATGACAACGAGAAACACCACCAAGAATTATTGAGGCGCACCGGAATAAAAAATGGAAAAGTTGAGCCAACGATAAAAATAATTTGAAAGATCTTGGAGAAAGGCATTTCACTGATGATAATTCATTCTTATGTCAAACTTTGACAAAGAATTTATGATAGCTCCGGGAAAATAAGAAGAGTCCGGTAAGATCCTGGGAAAAGACCTATGGGTTAGGGCCCACTCAAAAGATACACCGTTGAAAAGATTACTTGAAAAGAGAGATTGCACCGGTTGAATTAAAAGGCTAGAATGAGATAACAATCTCGAAAGAGCTTGAAAGGATTACGAAAGCAGAATGGAAACACGAATCTTGTGAGATTTCTTGAGCACTCCGGAACAATTGAATAGCGAGAAGTGGATGATTAAGAGGTGCACCGGCATGAGAAAGCATTGAAATGAGGAAGGGTATGATCAGCAAAGCTTGACTTGAAACCACCGAAAAAGAGAATGAGTGACGAATTTGAAGCTCCGTGAGAATCTTCATGAGAATCACCGGGTAAGAACATGAAGGAAAAGAATGGAGAGACTTCACATGAATAAAAAGATACTTGATTAAGAGATCTGAATCCTTGGAGGAAAACAAAGGGAGGGAGGGTGGGAAAAACTAAAACAATTTAGAATGGGTGAAATGAACACCGTTGAGAAGAACTGATACTTGATCTTACGGTTGTAGAAATGATCGGATCCATTTGAAGAGAAACACGCCGGTTAAAAAGGATTGACATGACAGACTCGATGATCGAGAAGGATTAGTATTCACATAGAAATATGAGAACACCGCTTAGGATTGGTATGGAATCAACACTTGTCTCCGAAGCAACTCGAATACCACAACTCAAAACAAAACAAAGGATTGGCTTACAAAATAAGCCAGAGCAAACATATGATAGAGATTTCGTCCGAAGTTTTCATGGTGGGGCCTACACGGGCTCAATCGTATAGCACCATCATGTACAAGGCAGTGCACATGACATACGAAGCGTCCCCAAGTCGGCATAGCCAAGGACTCTTTAAGACACAACAAGAACATTGTAAAACCGACCGTGAATAGGCGGACCACTAGACGTCGAACCCCAATTTCGTATCATACATCTGTCGGAAGGATATCCTAAGAGCTACTTGAATTCCCACTTATAAACGCCCGAAATTTTCTGGTTATGCAATCAGGTGTTGGGGATACAGGGGAAGCATAATATCTCACCCAAAACTAACAAATCCTACATCCAGCTGTATCCATCCTTCAACACATAACCAAGAAACCTTCGCAAATCATCTACCTCAACATTCAAAAAGCATCCGTTATACAAGTTATGGCGATACTCCCGAACTCCCGCCCCAGTACTGGGTGGCGTCGAGGTTATCTCACCAACGAACTGCATAAAAGAGATTTTCGATGTCGGCGTAGTAAACTCAGGTATTCCAGAACTGCAACGATAAAATTATGATGACAACACCTCGGAGCTCAACTCCCCGGGACACTTCCACAAAACCCCTGACAAGAGGCACCAAGACAATGTTCTCGTCACAAAACCATCGGAACGATTCCAAGATACCCGCGTGATCCTAAAATTTTTTTTAGTGAAATTTGAGAAGAGAAGAGTCAAAACTCTACGCCAAGATGCCTTACCAGAGCGATGAGGGGACTGGGAAGTAAAAAGAATTCCCAAACTCTCCGATATATAATTCCAAAATGACTCAAAACATTTTTTCTAGGCTCAACTCGTCAGCTAATTCGATCAAGCAGGGGGGGCTCCTAAGGTCGGGGAAGGCTCTGATACCAACTTGTAACGCCCTCGATGCGGCTATATCTCCCACGTGTCGAAGCACGACTTAGAGGCATAACTGCATTGAAAGCAATGTCGCAAGTGAGGTAATCTTCACACAACCCATGTAATACATAAGGGAAAGAGATACATAGATGGCTTACAATCGCCACTTCACACAATTACATGAATAAACCATTACATCATCCAGATACAATCAAGGTCCGACTATGGAACCAAAATAAAAGAAGACCCCAAATGCGACAAAGGTCCCCGATCGACCCCAACTGGGCTCCACTGCTGATCAACTAGAACGAAAACAACACAAAGGACAAGATCTTCATCGAGCTCCTCCGTGAGCTTGGTTGCGTCATCTGCACGGTTCAACGGCACCTGCAAGCTGGTTTTGGAAGTATCTGTGAGCCACGGGGACTCAGCAATCTTGCACCCTCGCGATCAAGACTACTTAAGCTTATGGGCAAGTTAAAGGTATGAGGTGGAGCTGCAGCAAGCGACTAGCATATATGGTGGCTAACATACGCAATGAGAGCGAGAAGATAAGGCAAAGCACGGTCGAGAAACTATGATCAAGAAGTGATCCTAGAACAACCTACGTCAAGCATAACTCCAACACCGTGTTCACTTCCCGGACTCCGCCGAAAAGAGACCATCACGGTTACACACGCGGTTGATGCATTTTAATTAAGGTCAACTTCAGGTTTTACAACTGGACGTTAACAAATTCCCATCTGCCCATAACCGCGGGCATGGCTTTCGAAAGTTCAAATCCCTGCAGGGGTGTCCCAACTTAGCCCATCACAAGCTCTACGGTCAACGAAGGATTTCCCTTCTAGCGGGAAGACCCGATCAGACTCGGAATCCCGGTTACAAGACATTTCGACAATGGTAAAACAAGACCAGCAAAGCCACCCAGATGTGCTGACAAATCCCGATAGGAGCTGCACATATCTCGTTCTCAGGGCACACCGGATGAGCAAGACGTCGGGTAAGCCAGCCCACAGTTGCCCCTGGTAGCCTCGGACATCGCTCAGTTGGACCAACACTTAGAGAAGCACTGGCCCGGGGGGTTAAAATAAGATGACCCTTGAGCCGGCCGACTCAAGGGAAAGAAAAGGATAGGTGGCAAATGGTAAAACCAATGTTGGGACTTGCTGGAGGAGTTTTATTCAAGGCGAACTGTCAAGGGGTTCCCATTATTACCCAACCGCGTAAGGAACGCAAAATTCGGGAACATAACACCGATATGACGGAAACTAGGGCGGCAAGAGTGGAACAAAACACCAAGCATAAGGCCGAGCCTTCCACCCTTTACCAAGTATATAGATGCATTAATTAAATAAGAGATATTGTGATATCCCAACAAGTAAACATGTTCCAACAAGGAACAACATCTCCATGTTCCAACAAGGAACAAACTTCAATCTTCACCTGCAACTAACAATGCTATAAGAGGGGCTGAGCAAAGCGGTAACATAGCCAAACAACGGTTTGCTAGGACAAGCTGGGTTAGAGGCTTGGCTTAACGATATGGGAGGCATGATAAGCAAATGGTAGGTATCGCAACATAGGCGTAGAAAAAGAGCAAGCAACTAGCAAGCAAAGATAGAAGTGATTTCGAGGGTATGGTCATCTTGCCTGAAATCCTGCAAGGAAGAAGAACGAGTCCATGAAGAAGACAAACGGACGTAGTCGAACAGGTCCTCACAAACGCAATGTTAACGGAACCAACCCGAAGAAGCAACACCAGAAAGAAGCAAACAATCATGGTAAACAACCATCACATAATCATGGCATGATGCACAATCAACTATGATGCATGTCCGGTTTAAGTATGCATGGCATGGCAAAGTGCACAAACAATCCTACAAATTAAGTGGAGCTCAATATGCAACGGGTTGCATATTGACGGAACACCACATGACTTATTTAATTCTCTCTCGTTATGTACCCAACAATATTAAATGTTGTTAAACATGGCAAGAGGGTGAAGCAAAGAAAACTACCTATCTAGGCAAGTTTAAACGAGGCCGGAAACAACGAACAACAATTCCGGTAAATCCCCATATGCATATATTAGGTTTGGTCCTGTTCTGCCCTAAACAATATTTTAGAGTTGTTAAACATGCAAGATGATGCCACCCTATTAAACTAGGCAAAATTCTACCCCATTTACATATAAAGTTTATTAGATTTGGAGCTATAGTTAATTAGTTATGAATTAAATCATTTGGCAAGTTATTTAAGCAAATTTAAACAAACAGCATCTTAAGCATTTTAACCATAGATGAAAATTGGATATTCTTAAACTAGATGAACTTCTAAGCAAGTTTCATATTAAGTTTGTTTAATTTGGATGCACGGTTTGAGAGTTATTAAATGCATGAACAGCACGGGGTTTTCTGCAAAACTGCTCTCCTCTGGAAAAAAATTAAAACGCTGAAAGGAAAAAACACAGAAGCAGGCCAAAATTGCTGGGCCCAAGGTGCACAGGAGAGGGGGCGGCTCACCCATGGGCCATGGCCTGGCTCTGCGGAGGGGATTGGGCCTGCTGGATTTCGGATGGGCCTTGAGCGCTGGAAGGCCTGCAGGCGATGCGGCAGCCCACACGGAAGGGCGACGCGTCAACAGCCTGGGCGAGCACTCTGCTCGACTGAACGAAGCAGACAACAGCGAGGGCACGAGGTTCAGAGTAGCAGCATCGACGGAGACGAGCCCTGGGATGCTGGCGAGGCGGCCGTCCGGGTGGGAAGACGAGCGCGGGGCCGAGCGCTGCAACGGGGTACTCGTCTCCCGTGCGGCTAGGGCGTGACAGGGTCAGGCGTTCGAGGAAGCAGGGGCACGTCTGAGTGGCCTGAAGGTCGAGGAAGCAGTTTGGTTCGGGCATCCATGGCGTTAGGTGCAGGCGCAGGAGGAGTTCATGCCGGAGGCGGCAATGGCGTTCGGGGATGGAACTCGTTTTGTTGTGCGGCGGCGCCGATGGTCACTGCCGAGGTCGAGGCGGGGCACGCTCAGGTGGACGGGCGTCTGGCTCCGGGCGCTGCTGACTCGGGAAAGAGGTGCTCGGGCTCCTGGCTTGCGGACAACGACGGGAGGCGGCATGGTAGCAGATCAACGGTGACTGGTCTCAAAGAAGTGGGGTGATGGCCCTGGTGTCGGGGCAGAACTCCTGTTGCACGAACAGACAGAGAGAGAGAGAGATGAGACTTTGAGAGAGAGAGAGAAAGGAATAGGGGAAGGAGGAGAAATAAAAGGGGCACACCGGAGGAGCCCTGGTCGCTGGCGGCTTGAGAAGCTCGAGATCGAGCCTCCTTCTCGATCTGGGGGTGGGCATTCAACTGGCTGCGTGCCTGAGCACGAGGGGAGCAGGGAAGCGGCGGAGCTAATTTGTTGGGTGGATCGAGGGAGGCCTCGGATGCTGGTTGGTTGGGAGAGAGGATGGGGAGGGATCCCGAGGATGAAGGAGGCTGGTCGGGTGGCTCGGGCAGGGGGAGATCCCGATGGGGATTTCAGTGTGGCGGCGGCGGTGGCGATGGGTGGATGAGAAAGGGGGCCTAAAATTTAGGGTTAGGGGGCTATATATAGCATGTAGGTAATAGGAGGGGGATATGTATCATCGGATCGGGATCAGACGATCGAGAATAAAAGGTTAGGGGAGTACAAAAAGAAAAACGGAGATAATTAGGGGATGTTTGGGGATGATCCGGATCCATCGGTCACAATTGCTCGGATCGGGTTCGGGACAACTTTCGGACGCGCACGTGAGGGGTTCGGTGCACTGCGTAGAGAGGGTTTTCGGACCGTGCGATCGCATCGGACGACTCCGGACGCGAAGAAGGGTAGGTGGACGGACTAGGTGGGCTGTGGCGAGGCTGAGAAGAGAGAAGAGAGAGAGATGGCTCGGCAGCAGTTTTCGGAGACCGAAAACGTCCGACGATAGACCGACTATAATGTCGCTATAGTTATCCGTTGGGGTGTCAAACGGACTCCGAATGCGATGAAACTTGGCAGGCGGCCTACTAACAACAAAACAACACCGCACGCCAACTTTCATCCCATTCCGAGAACATTTTCCGGCCATTTATAAAATAATATTACAGACATGCCGCAGGCGCGTGCAAGTGTGGTTCGGCTCAGAACGGACAACAGAGAGAACCGGGAGACCTAGACGGATGCAAGTTTGAAAACATGATGATGCAATGCGTATGATGACATGGCAAGATGCGGCACGCAAGCAAATGACAAGGCAACAACAACGAAACACCGGAAGAGACCTGGCACAACGGTCTCGGGGTGTTACAGGGTCCTACCATATCAAGCCCCCAGACTGCAAAGGGCCAAGTGATGGGGATAGTTTGGAGGGCGGTGGGTGGCATATGGCTTTGGTTTGCAAAGAGCTGTCAACCGGTGCATCGCTGGACTAAGTCCTGGGCGTCTGCCCGGGCCGTCGGCCAATAAAAACCTGTACGGAAGGCCTTGCTTACCAGAGATCGGGCTGCAGCGTGATGACCGCCGAGTCCGGCATGGATTTCAGCCAGGAGATTCCGCCCCTCCTCTTCGGAGATGCGCCTTTGAAGGACTCCGGTAGTGCTTTTCTTATAAAGCTCCCCCTCGTGGACTCTATAGGCTTTGGATTGCCGCACTATGGAGCGTGCCTCATTCTGGTCCTCGAGGAGTACCTGCCTAGTAATGTAGGCAAGGAATGGTTCCATCCATGGGGCAACGACGGCCATTATTACGTGGGCTGAAGGTGTTACTTCAATGGCAGAGCCACTGATTGTGTCAGAATGCTCGGAGTTGGATGGTGCGGTTGGGTCCGGGCTTTTATTGTTCGGCTCCCCTTCCCATGCCACGGATGGCTTAAAAAGCCTTTCCAAGAAGATGTTGGGGGGACTACATCGCGTTTTGCGCCGATGCAAGCCAGGACATCTGCCGCCTGATTATTTTCCCGGGCTATATGGTGAAATTCAAGCCAATTGAACTGAGCTGACATTTTGAGGACGGCGTTGCGGTAAGCTGCCATTTTCGTATCCTTGGCATCGAAGTCTCCGTTTATTTGGGATATTGCGAGGTTCGAGTCCCCGTGCACCTCTAGGCGTTGGATGCCCATGGATACTGCCATCCAGTGACCATGTAGAAGGGCCTCATATTCGGCTGCGTTGTTGGAGTCCGTGTACAGAATCTGTAGTACGTATTGAACTGTGTCTCCTGTGGGGGACGTCAGAACGACACCAGCCCCCAGTGTGGCCAACATTTTGGAGCCGTCGAAATGCATGATCCAATTTGAATATGTGCCGTACTCTTTAGGGAGTTCGGCCTCCGTCCATTCGGCGACGAAATCGGCCAGAACTTGCGACTTGATGGCTCGTCGTGGCTTATAAGTTATGACGAACAGGAGGAGCTCGATGGCCCATTTCGCAATCCAGCCTGTTGCGTCACGGTTGTTGATAATGTCATTAAGTGGTACTTCCGAGGCTACTGTTATCAAACACTCTTGAAAGTAGTGTCATAGCTTCCGGGATGCCATGAATACCCCGTACGCAATCTTTTGATAATGCGGGTACCATGATTTTCAGGGAGTGATGATAGTAGACACATAATAGACAGGCCTTTGAAGGGGGAATTTGTGTCCGTCCGCTTCTCGTTCGACGACGAGCACTGCGATTACAACCTGATGTGTTGCTGTGATGTACAATAGCATTGGTTCGCCGGTGTTTGGCGCGGCCTGGACTGGGTTTGTTGCCAGTATGGCTTTTATTTTGTCGAGTCCGACGGTGGCTGCGTCCGTCCATTTGAAGTGTTCGGTGCGCCGAAGTAGGCGGTAAAGGGGAAGGGCCTTTTCTCCCAGGCGGGAGATAAAGTGACTTAGAGCCGCCACACATCCGGTTAACTTTTGTATTTGTTTGAGGTCCTTTTGGATATCCAATTGCGACAGAGCTCGGATCTTGGCTGGATTTGCTTCAACTCCTCTATTGGATACAATGAAGCCCAGGAGCTTTCTGGCTGGGACGCTGAAAGCACATTTTCCGGGTTGAGCTTGATGTCGTATGTTCGGAGATTATCAAATGTGAGCCTCAAGTCGTCTACTAGAGATTCAACATGTCTTGTTTTGACGACCACATCATCTACATATGCCTCCACTGTTTTACCGATCTGGCTTGCCAGACATGTCTGAATCATGCACTGATATGTTGCGCCGGCGTTTTTGATCCCGAAGGGCATCGTGTTGAAGCAGAATGGACCGTATGATGTGATAAATGACGTTGCGGCTTGGTCTGATTCTGCCATCTTGATTTGACGGTAGCCAGAGTATGCATCGAGGAAGCACAACGAATCGTGTCCTGCGGTGGCATCGATAATTTGATCGATGCGGGGGAGAGGGAAGGGATCCTTTGGGCAAGCCTTGTTGAGATCTTTAAAATCGACACACAGGCGCCAGGATTTGTCCTTCTTTGGTACCATCACCAGGTTTGCTAGCCAGTCCGGATGTTTTATATTTCTAATGAATCCGGCCTCCAATAGCTTTGCTAGCTCCTCTCCCATATCCTGTCTCTTAGGTTCAGAAAAACACCGAAGAGCCTGTTTGACAGGTTTGAATCCTGTTTGGATATTTAAGCTGTGCTCGGCCAGCCTGCATGGGATTCCTGGCATGTCCGAAGGATGCCGGGCAAAAATGTCCCAGTTCTCCTGTAGGAACTCTCGCAATGCGACGTCGACATCAGGGTTTAACTGTGCCCCGATGGAAGCTGTTTTGTTGGGGTCCGTTGGATGGACTTGGAATTTGACTATTTCATCTGCTGGTTTAAAGGAGGTGGACTTGGATCTTTTGTCGAGTACCACATCGTCCCTATGCACGCTAGAGCGCAGCGTAGTCAGTTCCTCAGCCGCTAGGGCTTCGGATAGTGCCTCGAGGGCCAGTGCGGCTGTCTTGTTTTCGGTGCGAAGTGCTACATCCGGATCAGTAGCGAGAGTGATGATCCCGTTAGGCCCGGGCATCTTGAGCTTCATGTACCCGTAATGGGGTATTGCTTGGAAGATTGTGAATGCTTCCCGCCCTAGCAAAGCGTGATAACCACTACTGAACAGGGCCACGTGGAACATGACTTCTTCAAACCTGTAATTGTCCGGCGTGCCAAACACCACATCTAGTGTGATTTTTCCTGTACAGCGCGCTTCCCGACTGGGGGTTATTCCTCTAAAGGTTGTGCTGCTTCGCGTGATGCGGTTCTAGTCTATATCCATTTTTTGGAGGGTTTCCTCATAGATGAGGTTCAATCCGCTGCCGCCGTCCATGAGTACCTTGGTGAGATGAAAGCCGTCCACTATTGGACTGAGGACCAATGCGGCTGGTGCTCGTGCTGTTTCGAATTTAGGTTCATCACTGGCATTGAAGGTAATGGCCGTCTCACTCCATGGGTTTATTGTTGCTACCTGGTAGACTTCGGCAAGGCAGCGGAGTGTCCTTTTTCGCATGTTATTTGATGCGAAGGTCTCGAAGACTATTAGTACCGTATTGGTGTCTCTGGGGTGGCTTTCTGTGGCTTCTGAGATTAGGAGGTTTTCACCAATTTTAGCCACCTGCCGGAGTATCCAACATGCTCTAAGGCTGTGAGTTGGTGTGGCGTCCTCTGTACTATGAATTTTACAGGGTCCTTTAAGCCATCCTTCCAGTACGGTTCCATGCCCTGTAGAGGGTTTTTGCCTTTTGGTGTTTGACCCGGGTGTCTGGCGATGATGCACCCTTTTATTTCGGACTGGGCTTGCATTAAGGGCCGGATTGTCCCAAAATTTTGTTTCGGTTTTCCGGGCGCTTTCCATCACACAGTACTTTCGTAATATGGACGCTGAGTCAACAAAGCATGTAATATCACGGCGACTTATGGCGTTGAGTATTCCCTTGTCCGTTCAATTATTGCAGAAGCATGAAATTGCGTCTTCCTCACGGCAGCCCCTTATCCTGTGCATAACCAGGAGGAATCTGGCCCAGTAATGATGTACCGTTTCTTTGGCCTCTTGCCTGATTTGGGATAGATCGCTAATGTTCGGCTAGGTGGTTGTAATTGAATCCGGAGCCTTATCCCTTCTGATGCTCAGAGGCCGAGGAATTTCCGAACTTGAAAGTTTCGATTGCTGGATGTCGTCCAATGAATCCAGTCCGTCGTCTGATTCTCGGTTCAGGTCTTGAGTGATATCCTCCCCTCCGCGGACATCCGGCTTGGAGGGATCGGGAATCCGGACGTAGCGAGTCCTTAGGATAGATGAAGGGTCGCCACACTGTCCCTCTACCACGGCAACGTGATGGGTGGCTTGGGGAGAGTTAATCTCTCTCAGATCAGTTTTAGGACCAATCTGGTCGTAATCCGTAGCGACTCCAAGGGCAGCGAAGCGATCCAAGAGCTCATTTATGGAGGAAAGCTCTATTGGATTTAACTGCTCGGCAAGTTCTGAGTTGACATGAAGATTGTTTTCGATGGCTCGAGAGGTCATCGTCGGCGTAGAAGCCGAACAGGTGGTCATAAGAAAACCACCTAGCCGGAGGATTTGGCCGACAGCCAAAGCTCCCTTAGCAACGGTGCCGTCTTTAAAGACAGGGCGATGCATCCTTCCTAATGGCGACGACATAGAGGAACTCTCAATGAAAGCACCAATGTTGGTGTCAAAACCGGCGGATCTCGGGTAGGGGGTCGCGGACTATGTGTCTAGGCCGGATGGTAACAGGAGGCAGGGGACTCGAAGTTTTACCAAGGTTCGGGCCCTCTCGATGGAGGTAAAACCCTACGTCCTGCTTGATTAATATTGATGATATGGGTAGTACATGAGTTGACCTACCACGAGATCGGAGAGGCTAAACCCTAGAAGCTAGCCTATGGTATGATTGTTGATGTGTATGTTGTCCTACGGACTAAAAACCCTCCGGTTTATATAGACACCGGATAGGGTTTGGGTTACATAGAGTCGGTTACAATGGTAAGATATCTGAACATCCATATTGCCAAGCTTGCCTTCCACACCAAGTAAAGTCCCTTCCAGACACGGGACGAAGTCTTCAATCTTGTATCTTCATAGTCCAGGAGTCCGGCCGAAGGTATAGTTCGGCTGTCCGAACACCGCCTAATCCCGGACTCCCTCAGAGACTCTATATCATGAAGATCTTGGTGCTACTTTGAAGCACAAGTGTGGCAAAAGGATAGTAGCATTGTCCCTTCTCTCTTTTTCTCTCATTTTTTGGGCCTCTTTTCTTTCTTTCTTTTTCGTCCGGAGTGTCATCCCGACTTATGGGGGAATCATAGTTTCCATCATCCTTTCCTCACTTGGGACAATGCTCTAATAATGATGATCATAACACTTTTATTTACTTACAAATCAAGAATTACAACTCAATACTTAGAAAAAAATAAGACTCTATGTGAATGCCTCCGTCGGAGTACCGGGATACGCAATGAATCAAGAGTGACATGTATGAAAGAATTATGAACGGTGGCTTTTCCACAAATACGATATCAACTGCATGATCATGCAAAGCAATATGACAATGATGGAGTGTGTCATAATAACGGAACGGTGGAAAGTTGCATGGCAATATATCTCGGAATGGCTATGGAAATGCCATAATAGGTAGGTATGGTGGTTGTTTTAAGGAAGGTATATGGTGGCTCTGATACCGGCGAAAGGTGCGCGGTATTAGAGATGCTAGCAATGGTGGAAGGGTGAGAGTGCGTACGTATAATCCATGGAGTTAACATTAGTCATAAAGAACTCACATACTTATTGCAAAAACCTATTAGTTATCGAAACAGAGTACTACACCCATGCTCCTAGGGGGATAGATTGGTAGGAAAAGACCATCGCTCGTCCCCGACCGCCACTCATAAGGAAGACAATCAATAAATTAATCATGCTCTGACTTCGTCACATAACGGTTCACCATACGTGCATGCTATGGGAATCACAAACTTTAACACAAGTATTTCACAAATCCACAACTACTAAACTAGCATGACTCTAATATCACCATCTTCATCTCTCAAAACAATTATCAAGTATCAAACTTCTCATAGTATTCAATGCACTTTTTGTATGACAGTTTTATGATACCAATCTTGGATGCCTATTATATTAGGACTAAATTCATAACCATGCTGTTCTAAAGGACTATCAAAATAATATAAGTGAAGCATGAGAGATCAATTATTTCTATAAAATAGAACCACCACCATGCTCTAAAAAGATATAAGTGAAGCACTAGAGCAAAAACTATATAGCTCAAAAGATATAAGTGAATCACATAGAGTATTCTAATAAATTCCAATTCATGTGTGTCTCTCCCAAAAGGTGTGCATAGAAAGGATGATAGTGGTAAACTAACAAGCAAATACTCAAATCATACAAGACGCTCCAGGCAAAACACATATCATGTGGTGAATAAAAATATAGCCCCAAGTAAAGTTACCGATACACGGAGACAAAAGAGGGGATGCCTTCCGGGGCATCCCCAAGCTTAGGCTTTTGGTTGTCCTTGGATTTTACCTTGGGTTTCCTTGGGTATCCCCAAGCTTAGTCTCTTGCCACTCCTTGTTCCATAATCAATCAAATCTTTACTCAAAACTGGAAAACTTCACAACACAAAACTCAAATAGAAAATCTCATGAGCTCCATTAGTAAAAGAAAACAAACCACCACTTCAAGGTACTGTAATGAACTCATTATTTATTTATATTGGTGTTAAAACTACTGTATTCCAACTTCTCTATGGTTCATAAACTCTATTAGTAGCCATAGATTCATCAAAATAAGCAAACAACACACGAAAAACAGAACCTGTCAAAAACAGAACAGTCTATACAAATCTGTAGGTTTCGACTACTTCTGGAACCCAAAAAATTCTAAAAATAAATTGATGGACGTGAGGAATTTATATATTAATCATCTTAAAAAAGAATTAACTAAATATAAGTCTCTAATGAAAAATGGCAACAATTCTCGTGAGCGCTAAAGTTTCTGTTTTTTACAGCAAGATCACAAAGACTTTCCCCAAGTCTTCCCAAAGGTTCTACTTGGCACGAACACTAATTAAAAGAATCAAACCACATCTGAACAAAGGCTAGATGAATTATTTATTGAATAACAGCAAGTAAAAATATTGTTTTGTCTCCCAACAAGCGATTTTCTTTAAAGCCTTTTAGGTAGGCAAAAGATTTCAACGATGCTCACATGAAAGACAAGAATTGACGCACAAAGAGAGCATCATAAAACACGTGACAAACACATCTAATTCTAACATACTTCCTATGCATAGGCATCTTATAGGCAAACAAATTATCAAGGAAAGGAAAAACTAGCATATGCAAGGAAGCGGAAAGAAACAATAGCAATCTCAACATAACGAGAGGTAATTTAGTAACATGAAAATTTCTACAACCATATTTTCCTCTCTCATAATAATTAGATGTAGGATAATAAGAAAATTCAACAATATATCTATCACAAAACATATTCTTAACACGATCCACATGTATGTAAAGTTGACGCTCTTCCAAAATAGTGGGATTAATATTAACTAAAGTCATGACCTCTCCAAACCCACTTTTATCAAAAACTTCATAAGATTGAACATTCTCCAAATATGTGGGATCTAAGGTTGACACTCTTCCAAACCCACTTTCAATATTATTGCAAACATTATAATCAATCTCATATTTATCATGGGGCTTAAATAAATTTTCAAGATCATAAGAAGAATCACCCAATCATGATCATTGAAACAAGTAGTAGACATAGCAAAACTAGCATCCCCAAGCTTAGGGTTTTGCATATTATAAGCACAACTGACATTAATAGAATTTATAATATCATCATTTCAATCATGCTTTCTATTCAAAGATCCATTGTGAATCACTCCATAAAGTACTTTATCACAATTTTTAGATTCACGAATTTCAAGCAAAACTTTATAAATATAATCTAATGCAGAAAACTCACTAGCAATTGGTTCATCATACTTGGATCTCTTAAAAAGATTAGCAAGCGGATGAGGATCCATAGATCTTAGGTTCTCTGTTTAGCAATAAATAAACAACTATTCCAACCAAACGAGCAAACTATCCAAGTAAGACATCAAACCCGAGCACTATGATATAAACACCATATTTTTATCACCGATGGCAACAATACAATATGTGTCGTTTCCCCTTCTGTCACTGGGATCGAGCACCGCAAGATTGAACCCAAACCCAAGCACTTCTCTCATTGCAAGAGAGATCAATCTAGTAGGCCAAACCAAACTGATAATTCGAAGAGACTTGCAAAGATAACCAATCATACATAAAAGAATTCAGAGGAGATTCAAATATTGTTCATAGATAATCTTGATCATAAACCCACAATTCATCGGATCTCGACAAACACACCGCAAAAGAAGATTACATCGAATAGATCTCCAAGAAGATTGAGGAGAACTTTGTATTGAGATCCAAAGAGAGAGAGAGAAGAAGCCATCTCTAGCTACTAGCTATGGACCCGAAGGTCTGAAGTAAACTACTCACACATCACCGGAGAGGCCATCGAGTTGATGTAGAGGCCCTTCGTGATCGATGCCCCCTCCGATGGAGCTCCGGAAAAGGCCCCAACACTACTAGAATTAGCTTCTTTGTCGTCCGCTTATAGAAAACGGATGACAAAGAATAGGCTGATGTCAAAGAATGTCTTTGCCATCAGCCTAGTCTTTGTCGTCCGCTAGCTGACGGGGAAGAGAGAGCTGGCCCCCACTAAATGAGGTAATTGGAAAAAACTTATCGGCAAGAAGACGACAAAGGGAAAACAAAGCGGATGGCAAAGGGTGTGCGGACAGCAAAGAAGTGACCTAACTAACGGCCGAGCCCCACCGTGCCCCTTCCTCTCTCTGTTTCTCTCCCTCTCTCCTCCCCGACGACCAGAGCAGCCCCCGCCGCCGCCCCCGCCGCCCGCCACCGCCCCCACCACCCGCCGCCGCTTGCCCCGTCGACCCACCACCCCGCCGCCCCCACGCGCCGACGCCTCGTCGCCCCACCACCCAACCACCCCGCCGCCCCCACCACCCCGGCGCCCCGCCATCCCCACCACCCACCCACCACCCGGCGCCACCGCGGCCCCATCGCCCCGGCCTCCCTGCCGGCTCGGCGCCACCGCTCACCGCCCCGGCGCCACCGTCACCGCCGCTCCGGTGAGTTATTTTGTTCTGTTTTTTCTTTTTTTTGCTGTTTAATTGTTAGTGTTAGATTTAGTCGGAGATATGTCTTACTATTAGATTTAGTGTTAGATGTAGTTTTAGTATTAATGCTAGAATATGTAGAAGGGGAAGAAGAAGAAGAAGAAGAAGAAGAAGAAGGGAGAAGGGAGAAGGGAGGAAGAGGAAGAGGGAGAAGAAGAAAGAAAAGAAGAGGAAGAGGAAACACTATACCCTAGTTTTAGTTATAGTTTTACTTTAGTTTTAGTTTTAGTTTAGTTTTAGTTTTATTTTCAGTTTATTTTATTCTAGATTAGTTAGTTTTAGTTCAGAAGAAGAAGAAGAGTAGAAGGAGGAGGAGGAGGGAGGAGGAGGAGGAGGGAGAAGAACACAGAAAAGAAGAAGAAAGAAGAAGAAGAAGAAGAACAAGAAGAACAAGAAGAAGAAGAACAAGAAGAAGAAGAAGAAGAAGAGGGGAGAAGGGAGGAAGAGGAGCAGGGAGAGGAAGAAAGAAAAGAAGAGGAAGAGGAAACCCTAAACCCTAGTTTTAGTTATAGTTTTACTTTAGTTTTAGTTTCAGTTTAGTTTTAGTTTTATTTTTAGTTTATTTTATTTTAGATTAGTTTTAGTTTTAGTTTAGAAGAAGAAGAAGAGTAGAAGGAGGAGGAGGCGGGGGGAAGAGGAGGAGGGAGAAGAAGACAGAAAAGAAGAAGAAGAAGAAGAAAGAAGAAGAAGAAGAAGAAGAAGAAGAAGAAGAAGAAGAAGAAGAAGAAGAAGAAGAAGAAGAAGAAGAAGAAGAAGAAGAAATATGATGATGAGGAGGAGGATGATGGGAGGAAGAGGAGAAGAAGAAGAAGAAGAAGAAGAAGAAGAAGAAGAAGAAGAAGAAGAAGAAGAAGAAGAAGAAGAAGAAGAAGAAGAGGCTGTCACGTGCCCGACCGCGACCCACACCCCGACCCCGACCCTGACACCCCAACCCCGACACGCCACCCAGACACCCCGGCCCGACACCCCGACACCGACCCCCGACACCACACCCCGACCCCGACACCCCGACACCCCGACCCCGACACGGCACCCCGACCCCGATACGCCACCCCCACACCCCGGCATGACACCCCGACCCCGACACCCTGACAACCCGACCATGACCCCCGACCCCCGACACCCTGACACCACACCCCGACCCCGAGACCCCGACCCCCAACACCCCGACCCCGAAACATCACCCCAACCCCAACACGCCACCCCGACACCCCGGCACCCCCACCCCCGACACCCTGAGTAAGGAGCAGTACATGAAGGTAATTCGTAAGGCCTTGTACTTACTTCCTTCATTTAGTAATTCATAGTCGTAGCGCTCAAGTTTCTATTTGCTAACTTAGGTGCCTCCGAGATGGTGTGCGGATCGGATGGATTGTTGGGAGGTGTTGGTCAATGAGTGGTGCTCAAAAGAATGGCTAGTCGTCCACAACGCGGCCAAGGACAAACGTGCCCAAATGGATGGTGTGCCACACCATCAAGGCAGCTCCAACTTATATAAGTTCGGGCAGAACTGGGTATGTGGTTTACTTCATGATTCATGCAATTCATTCATCATGCTAGCTTGATCCCTTTAATTACTAATTTACGTTGTTTCTCTCTTTCAGGCATGCTACAATAAGGCGGATAAGGTGCCAGAGGTGTACGACCTCTATGCCATGGCCCATACTGCCTCTTACAAAAAAGTCAAGGCATTCTCTCCGTCTGACCTCGATGATGCAAACTACTTCACGAACATCTCCTTCCATGACAAGCTCGTGAAATATAGAGATCAAGGGAAGGCGAGGAAAGGGGAGGACTTTAACCAGAGCCACGGTCCCATTGATCTAGAGCTGGCGATGATGGCTGGTGGCGGGAGGTCCCATGGCTAGATAGCCATTGGAGATGGACTTATCCGTTGTCCTAGCACTCTCCCGGAGATCAAGGCGCGCCAGTCGAGATCCGCTCCTGAGATAAGGCCTCATGAACGGCCAGTCCAACTTGCCATCAAGGTTAGTTATACGTACTCAGCTATCTTTCTCCATTACATTGTGTGCGCTTCCATCAATGATTACAAATGCTAACGAGGAGTGGTGTTGCAACCTGCTATACAGAGTGAGAGAGATAGAACAGAGAAACTTCTGTCGGAGGCGGCGGAGAGGCAGCGGGAGTTGGAGGAGATGACCACAAAGATGTTGGAGGAGGAGAGGGCATGGAATGACATGAAGGCAAGGGCAATGTACGAGCTCCTTGTGGTAAGTTTCTTCTGCTAATTAGCGAAAACATTCGTGTATTGTTTGTCTCATTACTAACTAGTATGACTGAGTCGTCAAGACCAAATGTGCAGTTTGTGTGCGAGAAGTCCGGTCAGACTACTCCGCCGATGCCAGTGATTGCTCTTGGGACGACGGTGAGTTTAATTTGAATGGACACTACTTGCTAGTCTTAACATTTGAGTGTCATCATGATAACGAGACATTGGAAATGATCTTTGGTGCAGCATAACTCTAGACAAGCATCGCACGATCCTTCTCCAGGTACTAGCACGAGCCAGCCCGCTCCCACACCTCCATGATCACTGTAAGTTTCTCTAGTGTTTTTCTTAACAAATGCATAAACACCTAGACATAGCTTTATTTCCTCCAAAATGATTTAATAAGCTTATTGACCTCCAAAACGATATATACTTAACTTTGTTTCCTCCAAAATGACCAAAGTTAGCTCTAATATGCTTAGTTAACTAGGTTTGCTCAATAATGACATGTACTTAGCTTACTTATGTCAAAAATGGCATAATTAGCTTAGTTAGCTTATAAACGATCCATCTTACCTAAGTTAGTTCTAAAATGATCCATTTTACCTTAGTTAGCTCATAAACGATCCATTTTACCTAAGTTAGCTCTAAAATGACCCATTTTCCCTTACTTGGCTCATAAATGCTCCATTTTAACCAAGTTAGCTCTCAAATGACCCATCTTACCTAGGTTAGCTCCAAAATGATCCATCTTACCTAGGTTAGCTCTAAAATGATGCATTTTACCTAAGTTAGCTCATAAGCGATCCATTTCACCTAGGTTAGCTCATAAACGATCCATTTCACCTATGTTAGCTCACAAACGATCAATTTCACCTAAATTAGCTCATAAATGTCATATGTTCTTCTTCTTCTTCTTCATTTTCTTCTTCTTCTTCTTCTAATCTTCTTCTTCTAACTTTCTTATTTCCCATTTTACAGAATTCATTTGCTTCATGGAAGCTTGCATAGATGGAGTGCTTGTTTGCATGAACTATGTTTCTTTTGTATCGATGAACTATGCATGTATGGTAGGATAACACTATTGTAATATGTATGGTTGGATGCATGTATGTGGAACTTGCTATGTATGGCTGATGGAACTATGCATGTATGATGAAATTATATGTGTTGGATATCTCATATGTTTGCTGTGAACTTGCCATGTGAAAAAAATATGTATCATCTATTGGTTGTGAAAATGGTTGGGTATAAGAAAAAAACAAAAAAAAGAGGCAATGCAGGCTCTTTGTCGTTTGCCACCGACGACAACGGGCTCATTGCCGTCCACCGCGGACGGCAAAGAAGCCACGTGGCAGCCACCTGTGTTTCCTGGCAGCTGACCATTTGGTCAGTTTGCCTACAGTGGCAGACGGCAAAGGCCTGATGCTCTTTGCGGTCAGCCACAGACGGCAAAGACTGCCGTTAGCTACCTAACGGACTAAAAGCGAATTTATTGCCATCGGCTTTCTTTGCCGTCCGCCGCTGATGGCAAAGGCTCCTTTGCCGTCCGGGTCAGGAAGTAGACGCCAAAGAAGGTCTTTGTTGATTCTTTCTTTGCCGGCGCCTTTTGCCGTCCGCGGCAGACGGCAAAGTAGCTGATTACTGTAGTGCAAGATGGGATCTCTTGGGTACTGAAGGTTGCGGCGGTGGAAATAGGGTTTCGTGGTGCTCCTGGATGTTTTCGGGGTATATGAATATATATATATATATATGGGAGGAAGAAGTAGGTCGGTGGAGCAACGAGGGGCCCACAAGGGTGGAGGGCACGCCCCCTGCCTCGTGGCTTCCTCGATTGTTTCTTGACATCCACTCCAAGTCCCCTGGATCATGTTCGGTCCAAACATAACTCTCCCGAAGGTTTCATTCCGTTTGGATTACGTATGATATTCCTTTTCTGCGAAACACTTAAATAGGCAAAAAAACAGCAATTTGCACTTGGCCTTGGGTTAATAGGTTAGTCCCAAAAATAATATAAAAGTGTAAAATAAAGCCCATTAACATCCAAAATAGAATATATAATAGCATGGAACAATCAAAAATTATAGATACGTTGGAGACGTATCAGTGGTCAAGCTCCAGCTCCTCAAATCCCTCCATTATTTCATCCACCGTCACAACAGCATAACCATGTGGAATCGTACGGCAGTGAAAAGTTTCGTCTGGTTGAGGATGTGCAATAGAGTCGATAGCCTCCTTCAAAGTTAGGTTCTGCCATTTCGTCATATGCTCCCAATGTTGAACCTCCATGATAGTATCCACGGGGTAGCAAGGAGCCGTGAAATCAGGTTGAACGAGCTCCGTGGAAGCCATGCTACTTCTCCACTGAGATGGTGGGGTAGCTTCGTGCCGCTGAGATGGTTGACCGGCAGCTGCAAGTTCCTCTAGCTTTACTAATCTTGCATTGAGCTCAGCTCCACATTCATCTTTCTCTCTCGGCTTCTATAACCGCCTGCGCCGGGAAACCAAACCACCCATGGAACGGAGCTTGGTGTGCCTCGTGTTCGTCCAGGGTGCCCATGATTCCCGAGGGCCTCAGTCAACTTGTCCCTCTCTTTGTCGGGAATGAACATCCCTTCCTGCACTATGGTGATATAATCTTGAAGCTTCTTGACGGGTATTGCAAGTTGCTCGTCCATCCAATGACACTCCCCTATTTCTGGGTCCAAAGTTCCCCCAACCCCGAAGAACCAAGTCCTTGAACGGTCTGGCCAGTTCAATGTCGGTGGTTGGACCCCTTTAGCAAGCAGGTCTTGCTCAGCTGTGTCCCACAATGGTCGGGCTTTGTGGTAGGCACCTGACCCCACGTGATGGTGTGATACGTCTCCAACGTTTCTATAATTTTTGATTGCTCCATGCTATATTATCTACTGTTTAGGACATTATTGGGCTTTATTTTCCACTTTTATATTATTTTTGCGACTAACCTATTAATCGGAGGCCCAGCCTAGAATTGTTTTTTTTGCCTATTTTAGGGTTTCGAAACGGAATGAAACCTTCGGGAACGTGATTTTCTTGCCGAACATGATCCAGGAGACTTGGACCCTACGTCAAGAAACAAAGGAGGAGGCCATGAGGTAGGGGGGCGCGCCTACCACGCCCCACCCAGGCGTGCCCTCCACCCTCGTGGGCCCCCTGTTGCTCCACCGACGTACTCCTTCCTCCTATATATACCTACGTACCCCCAAACGATCAGATACGGAGCCAAACCCCTAATTCCACCACCGTAACTTTCTTTATCCACGAGAACCCATCTTGGGGCATGTTCCGGAGCTCCGCCGAAGGGAGTATCCATCACGGAGGGCTTCTACATCAACACCATAGCCTCTCCGATGAAGTGTGAGTAGTTTACCTCCGACCTTCAGGTCCATAGTTATTAGCTATATGGCTTCTTCTCTCTTTGTGGATCTCAATACAATGTTCTCCCCCTCTCTTGTGGAGATCTACTCGATGTAATCTTCTTTTTGCGGTGTGTTTGTTGAGACCGATGAATTGTGGGTTTATGATCAAGTTTTTCTATGAACAATATTTGAATCTTCTCTGAATTCTTTTATGTATGATTGGATATCTTTGCAAGTCTCATCGAATTATCAGTTTGGTTTGGCCTACTAGATTGATCTTTCTTGCAATGGGAGAAGTGCTTAGCTTTGGGTTCAATCTTATGGCGTCCTTTCCCAGTGACAGTAGGGGCAGCAAGGCACGTATTGTATTGTTCCCATCGAGGATAACAAGATGGGTTTTTATCATATTGCATGAATTTATCCCTCTACATCGTGTCATCTTGCTTAAGGCATTACTCTGTTTTCATGAACTTAATACTCTATATGCATGCTGGATAGTGGTCGATGAGTGGAGTAATAGTAGTAGATGCAGGCAGGGGTCGGTCTACTTGTCTTGGACATGATGCCTATATGCATGATAATACCTAGATATTCTCATAACTATGCTCAGTTCTGTCAATTGCTCAACATCAATTCGTTCACCCACCGTAGAATACTTATGCTGTTGAGAGAAGCCACTAGTGAAACCTATGGCCCACGGGTCTATCTTCATCATATTAATCTTCCAATACTTAGTTATTTACTTTGCTTTTATTTTACTTTGCATCTTTATCACAAAAATACCAAAAATATTATCTTATTATATCTATCAGATCTCACTCTCGTAAGTGACCGTGAAGGGATTGACAACCCCTTATCGCGTTGGTTGCGAGGAGTTATTTGCCTTGTGCAGGTACTAGGGGACGCACGCGCAACCTCCTACTAGATTGATACCTTGGTTCTCAAAAAATGAGGGAAATACTTACGCTACTTTGCTGCATCATTCTTTCCTCTTTGGGGTAATCCAACGCAGTGCTCAAGAGGTAGCAAGAAGAATTTCTAGCGCCATTGCCGGGGAGGTTCGCGCAAGCCAAGATTTGATTTCCGACCACGAGCCATTTTTGGCGCCGTTGAGTAAACATACCAAGTACGTATCACAATCCTTATCTCCCGCATTACATTATTTGCCATTTGCCTCTCGTTTTCCTCTCCCCCACTTCACCCTTGCCGTTTTATTCGCCCTCTCACTCTATCCTCCCTCTCTTTCTCTATTTGCTCTTTTTGCCCGCTTGCTTTTTTTTGCTTGTGTGTTGGATTGGTTGCTTGTCACGATGGCTCAAGATAACACTAAATTGTGTGACTTTACCAATACCAACAAAAATGGTTTTATTAGCACTCCGATTGCTCCTCTTACCGATGCTGAATCTTATGAAATTAATGTCGCTTTGCTGGATCTTGTTATGAAATATCTGTTTTCCGGCCTTCCTAGTGAAGATGTCGCTACCCATCTAAATAGCTTCGTTGATTTGTGTGATATGCAAAAGAAGAAAGATGTGGATAATTATATTGTTAAATTGAAGCTCACTTAGAGATCGTGCTAAAGCTTGGTTTTCGTCTTTCCCTAAAAATAGTATTGATTCTTGGAACAAGTGCAAAGATGCTTTTATCTCTAAGTATTTTGCTCCCGCTAAGATCATCTCCCTTAGAAACGATATTATGAATTTTAAGCAACTTGATCATGAACATGTTGCACAAGCTTGGGAGAGCATGAAATTAATGATACGTAATTGCCCTACTCATGGTTTGAATTTGTGGATGATTATACAAAAAATTTATGCCGGATTGAAATTTTGCTTCTAGGAATCTTTTAGATTCGGCCGCGGGAGGCACTTTTATTGAAATCACTTTAGGAGAAGCTACTAAAATCCTAGATAATATTATGGTTAATTATTCTCAATGGCATACTGAAAGATCTACTAATAAAAAGGTGCATGTGATAGAAGAAATTAATGTCTTGAGTGGAAACATGGATGAACTTATGAAATTATTTGCTAGTAAGAGTGTTTCTTCTTATCCTAATGATGTGCTCTTGTCTACTTTGATTGAGAATAATAATGAATCTATGGATGTGAATTTTGTTGGTAGGAATAATTTTGGTAGCAATGCGTATAGAGGAAATTTTAATCCTAGGCCTTATCCTACTAATCCCTCTAATAATTATGGTAATTCCTACAACAATTCTTATGGAAATTATAATAAGATGCCCTCTGATTTTGAATCTAATATTAAATAATTTATTACTTCGCAAAAGAATTTCAATGCTTTGATTGAAGAAAAATTGCTTAAGATTGATGATTTGGCTAGGAACGTTGATAGAATTTCTCTTGATGTTCATTCTTTGAAACTTAGATCTATTCCACCTAAGCATGATATCAATGAGTCTCTCAAAGTCATGAGAATTTCCATTGATGAGTGCAAAGAAAGAACCGCTAGGATGCGTGCTAAGAAAGATGCCTTTATAAGAGCGTGTTCTTCTAGTTCCTATGAAAATAAAGATGAAGATCTAAAAGTTATTGATGTGTCCCCTATTAAATCTTTGTCTTGCAATATGAATCTTAATAATGATGGGACTAAATATGATCCATCTTTACCTAGAAGGTGTTCCAAAAATTCGGAGTTTTTAGATCTTGCTGCTAAAATTTATGAAAGTCGGATCGAAGAAATTAAAACCCTAGATGTTGCTAAACCCACTATTTTGGATTTCAGGAATTTAATTATGAAAATTGCTCTTCAATTGATTGTATTTCCTTGTTGCAATCTGTGCTAAACTCTCCTCGTGCTTATAGTCAAAATAAAGCGTTTACTAAACATATCGTCTATGCCTTGATGCAATCTTATGAAGAAAAACTTGAATTGGAAGTGTCTATCCCTAGAAAACTTTATGATGAGTGAGAACCAACTATTAAAATTAAGATTAAAGATCATGAGTTCTATGCTTTATGTGATTTGGGTGCTAGTGTTTCCACGATTCCAAAGACTTTGTGTGATTTGTTAGGTTTCCGTGATTTTGATGATTGCTCTCTAAACTTGCACCTTGCGGATTCCACTATTAAGAAACCTATGGGAAGAATTAATGATGTTCTTATTATTGCAAATAGGAATTATGTGCCCGTAGATTTTATTGTTCTTTCCATAGATTGCAATCCTTCACGTCCTATCATTCTTGGTAGACCTTTCCTCAGAACGATTGGTGCAATTATTGATATGAAGGAAGGAAATATTAGATTCCAATTTCCGTTAAGGAAAGGCATGGAACACTTTCCTAGAAAGAAAATTAAATTACCTTATGAATCTATTATGAGAGCCACTTATGGATTGCCTACCAAAGATGGCAATACCTAGATCTATCATGCCTAGCTAGGGGCATTAAATGATAGCGCTTGTTGGGCGGCAACCAAATTTTATTTTTATTCCTTGCTTTTTGCTCCTCTTTAGTAATAAATAATTTACATAGCCTCTATTTTGGTTGTGTTTTTTGTGTTTAATTAGTGTTTGTGCCAAGTAGAAGCGTTGGGAAGACTTGGGGAAAGTCTTAATATCTTGCTGGAAAAAACAGAAACTTTAGCGCTTACGAGAACTGCTGCCATTTTTAGTTGGAAAGTGCTATGTAGTTAATTCTTTTTGAAGATTATTAATAGATAAATTCCTCACTTCCAGAAATGTATTTTAGAATTTTTGATGTAGCGAGCCGACCCGAATGGATCAAGTCTCCATGCTTAAGTGTCATCCCTGGATCGGTATGCTGACACACACAGTACTCGAGGATTTATAACAGAGGTAAATCACATGTAAAAAGTAACGTAAATACTATTACCTCAATCCAAAATAGCGGAAGTAACAAGGTTGTGGATTCCCATCAACACCAATGGCAAAGTTGAGTGTAGAAATCGTAACCCTAACGTATCACTTACTCGTCGTAAGATAATCCTGCAACATGAGACGTTGCAGCCACAAAGGGTCAGTACATTGAATGTACTGGAAAATTCACACCATAGAGACAAATGATGAACAATGGCTATCTCTACATGCATATTTGTCCGGTGGAAAAGCTCTACGGTTATAAGGTTTTTGCGAAAAGCCAATTTTTCCCTACTACAAAGGAATAAATTTTATTTGACTATCATGGTGGCTGTTGAACATTGGGAATGGTTGACAGCATTCTCAATCCCAATTAAGTAACATCATTAAACCCAACAAAATTAATTTAAAGTAACATGATGAGATTCACATGATAATCCAAGTACTAGATACTCAAAACGTCCATAACTGGGGCCACGGCTAATCATGATTAGTTTATACACTCTGCAGAGGTTTGCGCACTTTTCCCACAAGACTCGATCTCCTCCATTGGATTTCTCGCACTACATGGTGTTTGAGAAACGGATGACCGAGACATTGTCTTTCAGAAGCGTTTGCACCGTACGATGGGTAGACTGTACCACCTACAACCCCTACATCTGCTAGTCTACCACTTTAAGAGTTCACACGACTTAATCAACTATGCTAGAGCCCATAATAGCTTGTAGCTGCACATGGAAGTTTCTAATATGAATAATCTCACGATCCCTTTGAGCCTGGGTGGCGGTCCATCAAAAAACAGGCAATCCTGGAATACCTAGGTGCCTAGACTGGCAATCGCTGGAATACCCAGGTTTTCAATCCACCCAGATGTGTGTTAAAGTTGCCACCTTAAGTAAACCATTAATTAACAATCTCACATCTATCATGAAATACTCTCAAACCCAATCCACGTCTACGAGCATAGCATGGCAATATAAGCATAATGTAATAGTAACTCCAAAGGTTTGAATGCAGGGCAATAGATTCCTACCTCATGAACTACTTCCCAATACCCACATGTTATCAATCCTACTCATGCAATGTTTGAGGGTGAAACTAATGCATAAAATCTGGGTATGAAAGGGATATGATCAAAGTGTGAACTTGCCTGCAATGTTGATGAAGATGATGCGCACCCAAAACTCTTGATAGTTCTACTCGTCACACTATGGTCAATCTATCATAAGCAAGCAATAGTAACCACACATAAGCAATCACTCAAAAGATCAGAAAGATCGAAGAAGATGATTCGGAAAACTTCCAAACCAAGCAAATAACTCTTTCAACATAAAACAATTTCTAACAGTACCAAAATTATGTGAATTTGGCCTTATCAAAAAGTTTAGGTCAAGAGCTTCGATTTGCAAAAACAATCAACTCAAACGGAGCTACGAAACTCAAGTTGTGATCAAACGAAGTTTGAATATACATCTAATCTAATTCAAATTTTAAACTTTTGAAAAACATGTTTGAGTTGGATTAATGGATAGAGGGGATCATAACGAAGACGTGAGCATTGGTTTCAACATCATTATGAACATTATCATTAACATTTTCATTAGGTTCATGTTCATTACCAGATTGTGTTTTAGCATCAGAAATATAAATATCATTTGGATTATGAGGTGATTCAGCAATTGGTTCACTAGAAGTTTGCACAGTTCTATAATTTTTCTATTTCTTCCTTTTAGAAGAACTCGGTGCATCAATATTATTTCTCTGAGAATCTTGCTCAATTCTCTTAGGGTGGCCTTCAGGATACAAAGGTTCCTGAGTCATTCTACCAGTTCTAGTAGCCACTTTAATAGCATAATCATTTTTTCTTACTATTCATCTCATTGAGCAATTTCTTCTGAGCTTTAGGTACTTTTTCTACTTGAGTGGTGACCATAGAGGCATGTTTGCTAACAAGTTTAAGTTCACCTCTAATATTAGCCATATAATCATGCAAGTATTTAATCTCATCAGCATCCTATTTTAATTGTCTACCAAAATAAGCATTGAAGTCTTCTTGCTTAAACATGAAATTATCAAACTCATCCAAGCATTGACTAGCAATTTTAGTAGGAGGGATTTGAGCTCTACATATCTATAGAGAGAATTTACCTTTACTATCTATGTCGGGTTATGGGGGTCTGGGGGTTCTTCAATAAATAAAGGATTAAGATCATATGTTTCTTCAACATGCGGTAAATTAAGATCATGTATTTCTTTAATAGGAGGTAAATTCTTAACATCTTCAGCTTTAATACCTTTTTCTTTCATAGATTTCTTTGCCTCTTGCTTATCTTCAGGACTGAGAAATAGAATACCTCTCTTCTTCGGAGTTAGTTTAGGAATAGGATCGTTAATTGGAGCAGGAGCTGGCTCCGAAGGTGTCCAATTATTTTCATTTGTCAACATATTATTCAATAAGATTTCAGCTTCATCCGGTGTTCTTTCCCTGAAAATAGAACTAGCACAACTATCCAGGTAATCTCTGGAAGCATCAGTTAGTCCATTGTAAAAGATATCAAGTATTTCATTTTTCTTAAGAGGGTGACCAAGCTTGTGGGAGACTCTCTTCTTTAATTTGAACAAAGTTGTATATTTCCTTTAAAGCAGCTTGTTTCTTATGACCAGGGAAATATTTAGCATAGAAGTAATAGATCATATCCTGGGGACTATGCACACAACCAGGATCAAGAGAATTGAACCATATCTTAGCATCACCCTCTAATGAGAACGGAAATATTTGAAGGATATAAAAGTAGCGAGATCTCTCATCATTAGTGAACAGGGTTGCTATATCATTTAATTTAGTAAGATATGCTACAACAGTTTCAGATTCATAGCCACGAAAAGGATCAGATTCAACCAAAGTAATTATATCAGGATCAACAGAGAATTCATAATCCTTATCAGCAACACAGATAGATGAAGTAGCAAAAGCAGGGTCAGGTCTCATCCTAGCATTTAGAGATTGCTTATTCCATTTAGCTAATAACCTTTTGAGTTCATATCTATCTTGCATGCTAAAATAGCTAAAGAAGCATCTTGATCAAATAAATAACCCTCAGGAATAACAAGTGATTCTTCTTCATCACATTCATCTTCATAATCAGATTCAATATTTTCAATCTCTCTAGCCCTAGCAAGTCGTTCCTCGAGAAAATCACTAAGTGGCATAGTAGTATCAGGCATAGAGGTAGTTTCATCATAAGTATCATGCATAGCAGAAGTAACATCATCAATAACATTCGACATATCAGAACGAATAGTAGAAGCAGGTTTAGGTGTCGCAAGCTTACTCATAACAGAAGGTGAATCAAGTGCAGAGCTAGATGGCAGTTCCTTACCTCCCCTCGTAGTTGAGGGATAGATCTTTGTTTTTGGATCTCTCAAGTTCTTCATACTGTACAGAAGATATAAATTCCAAGTGACTCAAAGAATAGAGATATGCTCCCTGGCAACGGCGCCAGAAATTAGTCTTGATAACCCACAAGTATAGGGGATCACAACAGCTTTCGAGGGTAGAGTATTCAACCCAAATTTATTGATTCGACACGAGGGGAGCCAAAGAATATTCTCAAGTATTAGCAGCTGAGTTGTCAATTAAACCACACCTGGAAACTTAGTATCTATAGCAAAGTGTTTAGTAGCAAAGTAATATGATAGTGATGGTAACGGTAACAAAAGAGTAATGAAAGCAAAGTAATGTTTTTGGTATTTTGTAGTGATTGTAACAATAGCAACCGGTATATGAAAAGCTCGTAGGCATCGGATCAATGATGGATAATTATGCCGGATGCGGTTCATCATGTAACAGTCATAACATAGGGTGACATAGAACTAGCTCCAATTCGTCAACGTAATGTATGCATGTATTCCGAATATAGTCATACATGCTTATGGAAAAGAACTTGAATGACATATTTTGTCCTACCCTCCCGTGGCAGTGGGGTCCTAATGGAAACTAAGGGATATTAAGGCCTCCTTTTAATAGAGAACCGGAACAAAGCATTAGCACATAGTGAATACATGAACTCCTCAAACTATGGTCATCACCGGTAAGTATCCCGATTATTGTCACTTCGGGGTTAACGGATCATAACACATAATAGGTGACTATAAACTTGCAAGATAGGATCTAGAACTCTCGTATATTGATGAAAACATAATAGGTTCAGATCTGAAATCATGGCACTCGGGCCCTAGTGACAAGCATTAAGCATAGCAAAGTCATAGCAACATAAATCTCAGAACATAGTGGATACTTGGGATCAAACCCTAACAAAACTAACTCGATTACATGGTGAATCTCATCCAACCCATCACCGTCCAGCAAGCCTACGATGGCATTACTCATGCACAGCTGTGAGCATCATGAAATTGGTGATGGAGGATGGTTGATGATGACGATGGCGATGGATTCCCCTCTTCGGAGCCCTGAACGCACTCCAGATCAGCCCTCCCGAGAGGTTTTAGGGCTTGGCAGCGGCTCCGTATCGTTAAATGCGATGATTTCTTCTCTCTGATTTTTTTCTCCCCGAAACTCAATATATGGAGGTGGAGTTGGAGTCGGAGACGCAACAGGGGGCCCATGAGGTAGGGGGGCGCCCCCCCACCCTCGTGAGAAGGGTGTGGCCCCCCTGGTCTTCATCTTTGGCGAGGATTTTTTATTATTTATTGTAAGGTATTCCGTGGAGTTTCTGGTCATTCCGAGAACTTTTGTTTTCTGCACATAAAACAACATCATGGCAATTCTATTGAAAACAACGTCAGTCCGGGTTAGTTCCATTCAAATCATACAAGTTAGAGTCCAAAGCAAGGGAAAAGTGTTTGGAAAAGTAGATACATTGGAGACGTATCAGTATTGGAGAACCTGATGTCCATAGCAGCCATGTAGCGATGGACGTGCTCGTCCTCCTCCCTGACACGGCGACGCACCACCTCCAGTGCGGCCGGCTCCCTCTGCACCGAATGTGGCCCATGCGAACTCCACCAAAGGAGATCAGGGTCGACGACGGGACCCGAGGCCGGGTTCCTCACCAAGCAGCGTGCCCCTGTACGTAGCACCTCCCAGTGCCAACCCGGCGGAGCCTAGTCCCGGACATGGGTCAGCCGGACGTCGTCGCGAACGGGTCGATGGCGAGGACGACGGGGCGGGGCGCGGCGACAGGGACGACGGGGACGGCCGGGGCGGCGGCGACGGCGACGGGGACGGCGAAGGGGACGTCGACGGACGGTGATGGGGGCGGCGACGAGGGGCGGCGGTGATGGGGCGAAGGAGAAGAAGCAGAGGGAGAGATGAGAAACTGATTTTTTTGAAGTGTCTTCTTATATAGAACACCCCTTTAGTACTAGTTGGAGCCACCAACCGGTACTAAAGGTATGTTTTGTCCAAGCGAAGCGGCGGGAAGCGCACCCCCTTTAGTACCGGGTGGTAGCACAACCGGTACTAAACCCCCCCCCCCTTTAGTACCGGTTGGAGCCACGACCCGGTACTAAAGGGGGTGCACTAGCGCAGGTGCGGTGCGGCAAGTTTAGTCCCACCTAGCTAGCTGAGGGGCGTCCGCACTGGTTTATAAGACCAAGTGCGGTACCTCTCTCGAGCTCCTCTCCAAAGCAGGCCTACCGGGCCTACCTGTTCTGTGCTGCCCTGTGGGCCTACTGGGCCTTTGCGGGCCTGCATTCTGGCCCAACAACACGTTGGGTTTCTAGTCGTATGCAGGCCGTTGTGGCGCAGTAGGCGGGCTTTTTTATTTTCTTTTTTTTGCTTTATTTTTTTGAGTTGTTTTTGTTGTATTTAGACTTTCTTTGTGAATATTTTTGCTTTAGGTACAAAAAATTACAAACTTTATGTTAGTTCCGGTATCAAATTTGAATAGTTTAAATTTTGAATTATTTGAAATTTGTGTGAATCACTAGTTTGTGAATAACTTAACTTTGAAATAGATTTTTCAGTGATTCTATTTTCTTATGTTTAATATTAGTGTGTTTTATCATTATATTCAATTTGGTAATTCTTAGGTTATTTGAAAAATGAAATGCCTTTGTAACATATGAGTTTTCGAAATCCTGATACTTCGAAAGAGACATTCAATTTTGTACACGAAGTGCATCCAGTTTTTGCGGTAACCCTCTCTACTTGTTTGCACATGCTATGTGGGTGAAATTATGATACCATGCCAACTTTCAACCTTTTCTGAGTTCATTTGAAGTGCATTTCATTTTCAGGGTCATTTAGCTGAAAAAATCAGTAAATGCATGAAAGAATATTTTTGCACATAAAATTTCTGCTCGTTTCAAATACCAAAACACATAACTACCCTAACTATTACAGAGATTCCCTCCTGGGTGTGAAACACAGAAGAAAGTGATGATAGTTAAGCCGGTCACATCCCAGATCTTTGGGTGTGAAACTTTTTCTTCGCGTGTGTCCCTTTGCGCCGTAACCATGGAAAATCCTCATCATTTAACTGGATGCTCGGGTCAATATTCACTATGAATGGAGCAATTGCATCAAACTTTTCATAATCTTCTGTCATGTCTATCTTGTCATCCACTCCCACGATGTTTCTCTTCCCAGAAAGAACTATGTGGCGCTTTGGCTCATCGTATGATGCATTCACTTCCTTATATTTTCTTTTTCTCGGATTGGTGGACATGTACTTCACATAGAAAACATGTTCCACATCATTGGCTAGGACGAATGGTTCATCTGCATATGCAAGATTGTTGAGATCCACTACTGTCATTCCGTACTGCGGGTCTTCTGTTACCCCGCCTCGTGTCATATTAACCCATTTGCACCGAAACAAAGGGACCTTCAAACCACGTCCATAGTCAAATTCCCATATGTCCTCTATGTAACCATAATATGTTTCATTCCTGTCTTGGTTGCTGCATCAAAGCGGACACCACTGTTTTGGTTGGTGCTCTTCTTATCTTGGGCAATCATGTAAAATGTATTCCCATTTATCTCGTACCCTTTGAAAGTCAATATATTCGAAGATGGTAACTGGGACAGCGAGTACACGTCACCACCGGCGTCAAATTCCCATATGTCCTCTATGTAACCATAGTATTCGAAGAGGCGTCATGCACGGTACGTGTCTGGAGCCAGCCGGCGAAAGTCCTCATTTGTTCACGTGTAATCCAGTCATCAGACCACTCTGGGTGTTTGGAGCATAGAAAATTCTTGTGTTTCTCCATATACGAAGCCACCAAGGTAGAATTCTGTAGAACTGCGTAGTGTGCTTCAGTGAGAGAATGTTCGTCCATACATATTATTTGATCCCCTCCTAGCGTGCCTTTTCAATCCAGTCTGCCCTTATCCTGCTATTCAGGAACACCAATCGGCTTCAGGTCAGGGATAAATTCAATACAAAACTCAATGACCTCCTCATCTTCATGGCCCTTGGAGATGCTTCCTTCTGGCCTAGCACGGTTATGAACATATTTCTTTAAGACTCCCATGAACCTCTCAAAGGGGAACATATTGTGTAGAAATATAGGACCCAAAACGTTAATCTCTTTGCATAGGTGAACTAGAATGTGCGTCATGATGTTGAAGAAGGATGGTGGGAACATCAACTCGAAACTGAAAAGGCATTGCACCAAATCATTCTCTAACCTTGGTATGATTTCTGGATCAATTACCTTCTGAGAGATTGTATTGAGGAATGCACATAGCTTCACAATGGCTAATCGAACGTTTTCCGGTAGAAGCCCCCTCAATGCAACCGGAAGCAGTTGTGTCATAGTCACGTGGCAGTCATGAGACTTTAGGTTTTGGTACTTTTTCTCTGCCATATTTATTATTCCCTTTATATTTGACGAGAAGCCATACGGTACCTCAATATCGAGGAGGCATTCAAAGAATATTTCCTTCTCTTCTTTGGTAAGAGCGTAGCTGGCATGACCCTGATGTATGCCGTCTTTTTGGTGCATACGTTGCTGGTCCTCAAATGCCTCAGGTGTATCTTTTGTCTTCCCATACATGCCCAAGAAGCCAAACAGGGTCATGCAAATATTCTTCGTCACGTGCATCACGTCGATTGCGGAGCGGACCTCTAGGTATTTCCAATAGGGCAGGTCCCAAAATATAGATTTCCTCTTCCACATGGGTGCGCGTCCGTTAGTGTCATTCTGAACAGGTTGTCCACCAGGACCCTTTCCAAAGACCACCTTCAAATCCTTGACCATATCATGTACATCAGCACCAGTACTGTGGCGAGGCTTCGTCCGGTGATCCGCCTCACCTTTGAAATGCTTGCCTTTCTTGCTTACGGGATGCCTGCTCGGAAGAAATCGACGATGTCCCAGGTACACATTCTTCCTACAATTATCCAAATATATACCGTCGGTACCATCCAAGTAGTGTGTGCATGCATGGTATCCCTTGTTTGTCTGTCCCGAAAGGTTACTGAGAGCAGGCCAATCAGTGATGGTCACGAATAGCAACGCCTTTAGGTAAAATTCTTCCTGTCCGTGCTCATCCCACGCACATACACCTGTTCCATTCCATAGCTGTAAGAGTTCTTCAATTAATGGCCTTAGGTACACATCAATGTCATTGCCGGGTTGCTTTGGGCCATGGATAAGCACTGGCATCATAATGAACTTCCGCTTCATGCACAACCAAGGAGGAAGGTTATACAAACATAGAGTCACATGCCAGGTGCTATGGTTGCTGCTCTGCTCCCCAAAAGGATTTATGCCATTTGCGCTTAGACCAAACCATATGTTCCTTGCGTCACCTCCAAACTCCTTCCTGTACTTTCTCTCGATTTTTCTCCACTGTGACCCATCAGCGGGTACTTTCAACTCTCCGTCTTTCTTACGGTCTTCACTGTGCCATCGCATCGCATTGGCATGCTCTTTATTTTGGAACAAACGTTTCAACCGTGGTATTATAGGAGCATACCACATCACCTTGGCAGGAATCTTCTTCCAGGGGCGCTCGCCCTCGACATCACCAGGGTCATCGCCGTTGATCTTATAGCCCAATGCGCCGCATACCGGGCAAGCGTTCAAATCCTTGTACTCACCGCGGTAGAGGATGCAGTCATTTGGGCATGCATGTATCTTCTGCACTCTAACCCTAGAGGGCAGACAACCTTCTTTGCTTCGTATGTACTCTCGGGCAATTCGTTGTCCTTTGGAAGCATATTCTTTATCATTACCAACAACTTTCGAAATCCTCGTCAGATACACCATTCTTTGCCTTCCATTGCAGCAATTCCGGTGTGGTGCCCAACTTTTACTTGTCAGCTTCGCAATTCGGGTACAACAATTACTTGTGATCCTATAACATGCTCTGGAACTTCTTCTTCTCCAAATCACTTGCGCAGTTTCTCTTTGCATTGGCAATGGCCCGACCTATATCATCAGCAGGCTCATCTGATGCCTCTTCTTCAGCTTCTTCCCGCATTGCCGGCTCAGCTTCTTCCCCCATTGTTGTATCATCGTATTCAGGGAACCCATGGCCAGGATAGCTGTCGTCGTCCTCTTCTTCTTCATTTTCTTCCATCATAAACCATCTTACTCCATGCTTGGTCCAAACATTATAGTGGGGCCTGAAAACAGACTCAAACAGGTGGATGTGAATGGTTCTTGACGTAGAGTAATTGTGATCATTCTTACAGCCTGCACATGGACAAGGCATAAAACCATCTGGCTGCTTGTTTGCCTCAGCCGCAAGCAGAAAAGTATGCACGCCATTAATGAACTCGGGAGAGCATCGGTCATCGTACAACCATTGTCGGCTCATCTTCATTACACAACACCAAAAAGACCAAATTAATACAGGTTCATACATCACTTAAATGAAAGAAACAAATAACTCTCTAGCTAAAGAATTTAAATGCACCAACAAATGCGATCAAGAACGCAGCTAAGGTAACAATTGATCCAATAGCATAATGATACCAAGCCTCACTATGAATGGCATATTTTCTGATCTATCTAATCTTCAAGCTTATTTTCTCCATATTGATCTTGTGATAATCGACGACATCGGCAACATGCAACTCCAATTCCATCTACTCCCCCTCAATTCTTTTCAATTTTTCTTTCAAATCCTCGTGTTCTCTTTCAACTAAATTTAACCTCTCGACAATAGGGTCGGATGGAATTTCTGGTTCACATAACTCCTACATACAGATATCTGTATCAACTTGATGGGCATAATTTGTCATAAACATGAAATGCAACAAATAGTTTTAAAAGAGAATATACCACATCCGAATCATAACAAGGACGAGGGCCGACGGGGAAGGATATCAAAACCATGGCACTTTGTATAACAAACAACGTACGGGTAAGATAATTATACGAGTAACTATATATCCAAATCACACAAACATAAATTTTTTATATAAAACATTCATGAACAAGAGGCTCACCGCAAGGTGGTGCCAGCGACCGGACGGTGCGGGCGATCGACGGTGGTTACGACGGAGATTTAGCAGGCACTAAGTAAACCGCACCTACATATGCAAACTAAGTGTTATTTTTGACCTCAAATTGCATATAAATCAAATACTAGCACATATAATTCCTCCCAAATTACTAAACTTACAAATTAATCACTATATAAAGCATTGCAAGAGCTAATCTAGCAATGAGAGATGAAAGGACAAAGTTGCTAACCTTTGTGATCATTTGAATGGATGGGGGCCTTCAAATCTTGACAAATTTTGGGCAAAATGTGTGATGAGGTTGAGAGGAAGAGGGGAAGAATGGAGAGTAGAGGGTAAAGGGGAAGAACAGAGCGAGCTCGGGTGGATGAAGGGTGTATGTAGGACGACCTTTAGTACCAGTTCGTGCGACCAACCGGTACTAAAGGTGCCGGAGGGGCCCCAGACTGACAGCATCCTTCCACCACCCTCTTTAGTACCGGTTCGTGGCACGAACCGGTGCTAAAGGTTCGCCACGAACCGATACTAATGAGAGCGGCCCGGCTAGCCGAATGGACACATTAGTGCCAGCTCAAATTCAAACCGGCACTAATGTGCTACACATTTAACCCGTTTTCTACTATCACCATCTTCATCTCTCAAAACAATTATCAAGTATCAAACTTCTCATAATATTCAATGCACTTTTTGTATGATTGTTTTTATTATACCGATCTTGGATGCCTATTATATTAGGACTAAATTCATAACCAAAGCAAATTACCATGATGTTATAAAGGACTCTCAAAATAATATAAGTGAAGCATGTGAGATCAATTATTTCTATAAAATAGAACCACCACCATGTTCTAAAAAGATATAAGTGAAGGACTAGAGCAAAAACTATATAGCTCAAAAGATATAAGTGAAGCACATAGAGTATTCTAATAAATTCCAACTCATGTATTTCTTTCCCAAAAGGTGTGTTCAGCAAGTATGATTGTGGTAAACTAAAAAGAAAAGACTCAAATCATACAAGACGCTCCAAGAAAAACACATATCATGTGGTGAATAAAAATATAGCCCCGAGTAAAGTTACCGATAGACGAAGACAAAAGAGGGGATGCCTTCCGGGGCATCCCCAAGCTTAGGCTTTTGGTTGTCCTTGTATTTTACCTTGGGGTGCCTTGGGCATCCCAAATCTTAGGCTCTTGCCACTCCTTGTTCCATAATCCATCAAATCTTTACCCAAAACTTGAAAACTTCACAACACAAAACTCAAGTAGAAAATCTCATGAGCTCCGTTTGTAAAAGAAAACAAACCACCACTCAAGGTACTGTAATGAACTCATTCATTATTTATATTGGTGTTAAACCTACTGTATTCGAACTTCTCTATGGTTCATAAAATCTATTACTATCCATATATTCATCAAAATAAGCAAACAACACATGAAACAGAATCTGTCAAAAACAGAATAGTCTGTAGTAATCTGTAGGTTTCGACTACTTCTGGAACCCCAAAAATTCGAAAATAAATTTTTGGACGTGAGGAATTTAATTATTAATCATCTTCAAAACGAATTAACTAAATAGCACTCTCCAATAAAAAATGGCAACAATTCTCGTGAGCGCTAAAGTTTCTGTTTTTTACAACAAGATCACAAATAATTTCCCCAAGGTTTCCCAAAGGTTCTACTTGGCACAAATACTAATTAAAATTATAAAACCACATCTAAATAGAGGCTAAATGAATTATTTATTGAATAACAGCAAGGAAAAATATTGGGTTGTCTCCCAACAAGCGCTTTTCTTTAAAGCCTTTTAGCTAGGCAAAAGATTTCAACGTTGCTCACATGAAAGACAAGAATTGAAGTGTCAACAAGCGCTTTTTTTAAAGCCTTTTTGTTAAAAGTGGATCATGTTAAGAATATGTTTTGATAGCAAAATTGACACTATTCCAAAATTGTGGGAGTAACATTAACTAAAGTCAAGGCCTCTCCAAACCAACTTTTATCAAAAACTTCATAAGATTGAACATTCTCCAAATATGTGGGATCTAAAGTTGACACTCTTCCAAACCCACTTTTAATATTATTGCAAACATTATAATCAATCTCATATTCATCATGGGGCTTAAATAAATTTTCAAGATCATAAGAAGAATCACCCCAATCATGATCATTGAAAGAAGTAGTACACATAGCAAAACTAGCATCCCCAAGATTAGGGTTTTTCATATTATAAGCACAATTGACATTAATAAAATTTGTACTATCATCATTTCAATCATGCTTCCTATTCAAAGATCCATCATGAATCACTCCATAAAGTACTTCATCACAATTTTCAGATTCACGAATTTCAAGCAAAACTTTATAAAGATAATCTAGTGCACAAAACTCACTAGCAATTGGTTCATCATAATTGGATCTCTTAAAAAGATCAGCAAGCGGATGAGGATCCATAGAACTTAGGTTCTCTGTTTAGCAATAAATAAACAACTATTCCAACCAAACGAGCAAACGAGCCAAGTAAGACATCAAAGCAAATGGAAAGACGAATAGAAGAAGGGCGAATAAAATGGCAAAGGTGAAGTGGGGGAGTGGAAAACGAGAGGCAAATGGAAAATAATGTCATGCAAGGGATAAGAGTTTGTGATGGGTACTTGGTATGTCTTGACTTGTGCGTTGACTCCCCGGCAACCACTACAAAAAAATACACTTCCGTGATGATAGGTGTTTGTCATAGTAGGTCGTGTTTTCTGTCATGCATGTACATCCATGACGATTTTATGACAGAATCAAGATAGTCATACCTGTGTTGTCGTAGAAGTGTTCCATGACATTACCAAAATTTTCATCACGGAAGTGTCCACTTCCATGTCCATAAATCACGCGTCACAGAAGTGCTTGCATCAAGGGTGACCGACATGTGGCATCCACCGTAACGGAACGCCGTTAAGCTATCGGGTCGGGTTTTGGATCCGATAACCCGTTAACAGCCCCGGCCAATGGGGATTTTCCATGTGTAAAATCATCATTGGCTGGAGGAAACACGTGTCGACTCATCGCTGGGACAGATGTCATCCACTCATTGGATAGAAGGCGCCTATGATACGTCGACACGTGGCACGGCCCAATAGAGGCCCATTCCTGTGAAAAGGCCGGCCCGTTTGACTTGGTCAAAAGGAGGCGGGCCGGCCCATGGAAAGCCTATTAACAACCTATTCGCATATAGCCCATTTACAGCCCGCTAAACCAAGGCCCGTTACGCCCTATTCGAATTAGGCCCAGTAGCGTTATCTGGGCCATCCAATATGATTCCAGCCCTTATTCACTTTTGGCCCATGTATGGCCCATGACATCTTTCAGCCCATATGAGGCCCTATGTAACTCTTGGCCTATTAACGACCCGTGGTGAAACTGGCCCGTAATGAACAGTGTGTCCCTTTACACCCATTAACTGCCCGTGGTGAAACTGGCCTTTAAAGAACAGTGTATCACTTTATACCCATTAATGGCCCGTTATTCCGTTGGGCCGTTTCCAGCCCATGTTATATTTCAGCCTTCCCAGAACCCATTTATTCTTGGGCTATTTTCCAGCATTTGTTTACTTACGGCACGTTACTGTCATTTTCTGCTTGTGGGCCAAATTCAGCTCGTGGTTACAGTCGGCCCATTTGTGGTCCGTTAATACATTTGTCTGTTTTCATAGCGTCATCAAATACGGCCTATTAACGATGGCCCGTTATGGTCGGCCCATGAACGGACGATTCCAACTCTAGCCCGTTTACGGCCAGAATGCGGTCTGTTTGGCCCATGTTTGGCCAATCGATCATAGGACCGGTATAAGGCCCATTGATGATACGGCCCGTAGAAGTCCCATTGTTTCTACGGCCCGTAGAAGGCCCATTGTTTCTACGGCCCGTAGAAGGCCCACTTTTTCTACGGCCCGTAGAAGGCCCACTGCTTATACGGCCCATATAAGGCCCACTGTTTCTACGGCCTGTAGGAGGCCCACTGTCACTACAGTAAATATTAGCCCATGGTTATTGTGGCCTAGTTTTAAAAAATAGGTTATTGCAGCCACTAGCAAACCGCATAATAAGAGCTGCACTGACTACAAGCAAACAAATAAACAAGACAACAAGGAAATAAATAAGCAAGCAACTTACACTAGGCTATCACGGCTATTACACATATTACATCCACTGGGCATCAAAGTTCGCCACCAGTGCAAATATAGGGAACACAGCAGCATATAAATGCCGCAGCAAAACAAGTCCAGAACTGAAACCACTTCGGAAGAGCTCAAGAAACAATATCATGGGTTCCCATAATGCTGGCAAGATGCTTAGCAAGCTTATTAACTTTCTCTTGTTTGGCGCTTAAGTCCTCCAGCGCTTGCTGTTGCACCAGAAAGTATGCATCTGAATTCTGCAGGGACTTCCTCAGTCCTTCGGCTTCCTGTCGCATAACATCTGATCGATGTATTTCAACTTGAAGTTGAGACTCAAGAAGCCGAACTGATTCAGGCAACAAGTTCGAAGAGCTGGTGCCAACAGTGGTAGCCAGTAACTCGAACACTACATCAAGACAGGACTTTGGGGTTGTCTGAGTGTCTTCAGTATAGTTTTTATCATCTTTCTTGGAGACCAACAGGGATGTCTCACTATCTTGAACCTTATCTGCATTACTTCCTTTACCATTGCATAACAGGGTACTCTTCTCCAATATTTTATCCGCGTTCTAAAAGAGAAACAAACAAACACATCTCAGGTTTACAATGTAGTATCACTACTAGGAAAAGGCCTACTAATGGCGCACCAATTTTGCCTACTAATGGCGCACTACTGGTGCGCCATTAGTATCACGCCACTAGTATTTCTTACTAATGGCGGTGTGCCATTAGTATCTGGTATACTAATGGTGCACCAAGCAGTGTGCCATTAGTATAGAACACCATGCGCCATTAGTATGCCTCCCAGGGGGCCATATTTAACAATGTGCTTTGGTATACTAATGGCGCACTGTTGGGTGATGCGCCATTCGTGTGATTATCACAGTGCGCCATTAGTGTCTTGTGTGGTGCGCCACTAGTATGAATATTAGGGATTTTTTTTCATTTCTGATATTTTCACAGGTTAAAAAATATTAGAGATAATATACAACACTGATCTGCTTAGCTTACATATAGGGGGCCATATGTAATGATGTTACCTGCGTCCACCAGATCATATCCAACACACAAGTTTTATCATATATACATACATAGCCAACACATAGTTCCATCGTTACATATTACAAAAGTTTCACAATGTTCATTCAACACCGTTATCCATCAATTCACAAAAGTTTCACATTGATACAAAATAAAAACACAAATGGAAAAGAAGCACTCCATCCATGCAAGCTTCCGTGAATTAAATCAAATCTGCAAAATGATAAACAAGAAGTTAGAAGAAGAAGAAGAAGAAGAAGAAGAAGAAGAAGAAGAGAAGAAGAAGAAGAAGAAGACTAGAAGAAGAATAAGAAGAATAAGAAGAAGACTATAAGCTTATTATGTAAACTTGATCATTTTGTGCTCACATAAGTAATTTTGGAGCTAACCTATAGGAAACTAAGCATATAAGCTCTAAGTTAGCATATTAGAGCCAACTTAGGTAAAATGAAGCTAACCTATGTCATTTTGGATAAGAAGAAGAATAAGAAGAAGACTATAAGCTTATTATGTAAACTTGATCATTTTGTGCTAACATAAGTAATTTTGGAGCTAACCTATAGGAAACTAAGCATATAAGCTCTAAGTTAGCATATTAGAGCCAACTTAGGTAAAATGAAGCTAACATATGTCATTTTGGATAAGAAGAAGAATAAGAAGAAGACTGTAAGCTTATTATGTAAACTTGATCATTTTGTGCTAACATAAGTAATTTTGGAGCTAACCTATAGGAAACTAAGCATATTAGAGATAAATAGGTAACTAAGTATATATATATATATATATCATTTTGGAGATCTAACATACCTGACATAGTTTAGTTCTCATTGTTCTTCTCCTTCTCCTTCCTCAGCTTGATGCGCCAAGAGCGGCGAGGCGGTGGAGGCAGCTATGGGATGTAATCTTCTACCACAATTGGTGTGGTCATGTCGCCCAGCTGTGGGATCGCCGACGCAACCACCAGTGCGTGGTAATTGTCAGGCACCACCACCATCGCAAGGCCACCCTCAGCCACCACCATCTCTTGCCCATGGTCAGCAACCACCATCTCTTGCCCATGGTCAGCCACCACCATCTCTTGCACCTGGTCAGCCACCACCATCTCTTGCCCATGGTCAGCCACCACCATCTCTTGCACCTGGTCAGCCACCACCATCTCTTGCCCTTGGTCAGCCACCACCACCAGTGCTAGGTCATCCTCAGCCTAATGCCCATCGTCATCCTGCAGCTCCTCATCCCCACTCTGCTCCTCTTCTCCCCCACTCCAGTCTGGATCATCCTTCTTGTTGTCTCCGCTGCTGCCAGAATCGCTGCTGCTTTCGCTAAGGCCAGAATCGCTGTTGCTTTTGCTACAGCCATAATCGCCGCTCCTTTGGCTGTAGCCAGTGTCGCTGCTGTGCTCCCATTGCATGTCCAAATGCAACAATAACCATTAACAATCGATGTGAGACAAAGCCAAATGTAGAGGAATAAGAGGAGGCAGACCGCACTGGCATCTTCGTCTTCAGCATAGCGCATGCGACACATAGTCGTGTTGAAAACCTTCACGATGAGCATTGTGGCGTCATCATCATACCTCAAGAGAAGAAAGTACCTAGTCCGCGGGTCGTAGGCATTGTAGAACTTCTCCCAGCCACGGCACAGGTACATGTGGCCCTCCTCGATCGCCAACTCCACGTCCCACAGCCTGCGAACCCCGCTGCCGGCCTGTCGGAGCTTCACATTATCTAGCGGAACTTCACCCAGCATCTTCATAAAAGCGTCAAGCAGCCTCTGCAATTTGGGACAAGGAGTGATGTAGCAAACAACAGAGTTATCATAATGAGATGGGTGAAGGGGGGGTCTCTCGTTTTATATACCTGCCTCGTGGCTGATACTGAAGAAGAAAGTATGATAGTGAAGAACTCGAAAGCATCCAACTCGTACTCCGGTGAGGCAGAGCGGCGGTGGCTGCTTCCCCCCATCTCTGATAAGCAGCAGAAGAGACCAATTAGTACCCTTACAACACTATAGCAGCATAAATTTTGAGCAGAAGATAATCAACATTAGTCGCAAGTACCCCATATGTCCTATTTTTAGCAAAGTCATGCTAAAATTCGCGGAAAATTTCAGCACGACCTTTGCTAAAAATAGGACATATGGAGTACCCGAATTTGCCGGAACGGAAGTTAATCGACATTCTGGCAAACTCAAGGGCCTCTCGGGGTACCTGCAAATTCATCACGACACAATGGTCTAGCAAGTCTGTACAAACACAGAAAGAATAGAAAATTATAGTCTATGCATCATGAAAATTATAGTGTATGGATCATAGCATTTTTTATTCTACGTTTTTATTCTATGGATCATGCCAGGAAATTATAGTCTATGGATTTTTTAATCTCTGGATCATGATCCAACAAAATTGCCATCTCCTATGGCAAATATAGCCTATGCATCAGGGAATTTATACTGTATCACTAGTGCAGAACCGGGCAATAACACCGGTTCGTAAGGCCCTTTAGTGCCGGTTAGGTAACCGGCACTAAAATTTGGGCACTAAAGGCCCCCCCTTTAGTACCGGTTCAGCACGAAGCGGTGCTAAAGGGAAACCACGTGGCACGAGCCAGCTCCGGGGGCCAGTAGCCCTTTAGTACCGGTTGGTAACACCAACCGGTACTAAAATGTTTGGGGGGTTTTTGGTTTTATGATTTCTTTTTCATTTAATTTTGTGTTTTCCATTTTAATTCTTTTTCGTTTGCTGGTATTTTACGGTACTACACATTGTACACATTATGCATATATATATATATATATATATATATATAAATAGAATTTCTAGTAGAACCAATCATATATATATCTTCAATGTCTCACAAACCACCATATTAATTCACACATACACACATGTATAGCTATATACAGTTTCTCCTACATATGCATGTTGCCTTCGGAGCCAGTGGCATTAGCCTGATTGGTGCCTTCGGAGCACGATGACAATTGGAAGTGGTTCATGACCTGGTCAATGGGGGCGGTAGCGGGTAATAGTATTCTCCCTTCGGATTTATGACCTGGTCGAGCAAAAATCCCGCTATTTCCTCTTGAAGTGCTTCTACGCGGTCCGTTTCTAGGAGCTTGTCCCGCACCTCTTTGAACTGTTAAGAAGGAGATCAATATGCATGTGTATTAGTTGTGTGACTAGATATCGATAATGGTGTAAAAATTGTGAATAGTGTTTTGACAAGCGTACCCATTCCTGTCTTTGAGCTCTGCTCGTTTCGGACGCCATCATGCGAATGTTCTCGCAAACGCAGAATGCACACAGATCAGTCCCCTGCGCCTGCTTCAGGGCCTTTATTACGAGAATGGAATTTAATTTGATCAGATAATAATTAATCAAGCATGATAATTAAAGAGATGGCAGCTAGCTCGCTAGCTAGTACTACTTAATTACTTACCTTGGGTCGAAACCATTTCAGCTGTCGTTTCCATTCGCCTTCCGTGACGCAGATGAACCTTGCCCAAGCCCTGCCCGCCGACAAAGAAAATGAATAAAGGGGTTATTAAATAGTTCATATCATGAAATGACGAACTAAATAGGCCAACCTATATAGTTAATAATGATTGAAATTACCTATTGACTATCCCAAACAAGATGTTATAGTCACTATTTGCTTTGAGTAGCGAGTCCAGTATTTCAACTGTTCCGGCGTCAACTTTAATGATACACAAGATCCAGTGAAATCTGCATGCACACACATTTGCATGTCTTAATTAAGCGGGCATATGTAAGCAAAAACATGTAGCTAGCTAGTAGGCAAAAACAGGGAATTTGTAGTACAAGTAAGTGTGACTCACTGGAAGTTGTAAGGAAGTCGTATATCTTCATTGTATTTGAGGCGCTTCAAGAACTCTAGCATGTTGTCCTCTACCTGCTTTTCATAATGCTTGTTCATTTTCCATGTGTATTCTTTAACGGTGTTTGGGTCTATGAACCCAATGCCATAGCGTCCACCTTTTCTCATTTCATACATCTTCATCCTGCATAATACCACAGAAAAGAATATAGTGAGGATAATTACAGGTAATGATTGATCAAAAGGATCACTACAGCTAGCTTGAGACTTAAATTACAGAAAGAAATCACTTACAAACAATAGCAACTGACGATAGATTTGTCGAGTGCGTCTTGATTGTATAACTGAAACAGTTCAGAATACTCAACGGTCACAGGTTTCTCATGGTAGTAATGATCCTTCTTGACTTGCACCATGAGGGACTCTCGATCGGATCTCTTGCGAATGTCCATGTACCATTCATGTAATTCATACATTCTCGTTGGGAGCTTCTTGACCTCTTCTGGCTCGACCAAAGGTTGGCCCCGGGCATATTTCCGTTTTATTTCCTCCTCTTTAAGCCCAGGCATGTCCTCGATCTCGAGGAGTTGTCCAATAGTGATTTTGAGAGTTTCAGCCTGCATTATATGCTCCTGGGTTATTACCACATCGCCCACCTCGGGAACATAAACTGTTTGGCCACAATAATATTGGGCGCGCATACTGTCACGTGTTGTTGGCGGCACAACAAGCGGCGGGATCGATTGCGCCGCCTGTTCTCCCAGCTGGGCAACAGTTTTCCCGCATTTTTTGACAGCTGCTTGTTGTTTGCTCGAGCTCGCGTCCTTTTGTAGACGTTGTCGATGTAACTTCCTGATGTGGCGCTCATTGTTTGTGTCAACAGGCTTAGGAGCTGGTGGTTGAGCCATACGAATGAAGTGGTCAACTAATTCCACAGGCACTTTCTCCCTTGGCGGCGGTGGCAGTTTCGGTCCAAAATGGGCGTCGACTTTTGCCCGCACTATGGCATTGGTTTCCTCCTCGGTCCTGTCGTAAGCCCTCACAGGAAGAGGAGTACTGAGGTTTGGACCATATTTATATCGCTTGCCTCCGCCAGTACTTCCTGTACTATGACCTCGACTGGTACCGCTACGCACCATAGCTGCGGGGTGTCTCTTCTGCGATTGCTGAGGCGGCGGAGACGGCTGACGGGGCTGAGTTGGACGAGGAGGAGTGGCCTGAAGCTATGCCGGACTTGGAGGAGGAGTGGCCTGAGGTTGTGCCGGACTTGGAGGAGGAGTGGACGTCTGACGTTGTGTCGGACTTGGAGGAGGAGTGGCCTGACACTTTGCCAGACTTGGAGGAGGAGGAGTGGCCTCACGCGTTGGTGGACTTGGAGCGGGAGTCTGCTGACTCAGTGGCGGACTTCGACGAGGAGTCGGGTGACGCGGTGTCGGTGGCCTTCGAAAGATGATGCAATCCTTTCTCCATAGGATGACATGATGTATGGCCTCTCCCAATGTGTGCTCGTCGTCACCTCCAGGAATGTCAAGCTGTAGCTCCGAATATGGGTCCACCACCTCATCAACCAAGACACGAGCATAGCCCGCTGGAATCGGGTTGCAATGGAAGGTTGCCTCGGGGGAATTTGAAAAAGCAACGGTGTCCGCCACCTTCATGGATATGTTCTTCGTTTTGAAGTGTAGCTCGCAGTTAGTGTTCTCCGTGATGTCATCCACGGGGTATCTATCCAGCACTGCGTCGCCCGGGGCGGAACCCACGCTGCTTGTCGGCATGGATGGGGCGGTGCTATCCAATGCTGGATCATCCGCTAGCTGCTGCAGATGCTGAGACCCCCTTTGCTGGCTAAGTGAGTCGATCTACTCCTGCTGCCGCTGGAATTTAACCGCCAATTCCGCTTGACTTGCTTCTAGGCCTTGAAGGCATTCATAGTCCCGCTTCCTCTGCTCATCCTCCATCTTCCTCTTCTTGTCCTCCCTAATCTTCTTTCTCGCACGGGTTCTGTAGTCAGCGTTCCAGTCCGAAAACCCCTCATACCACGGAATAGCGCCCTTGCCTTGTGTTCTTCCCGGGTGTTCAGGATTTCCCAGGGCACGTGTAAGCTCGCCGTTCTCTCTGTTGGGCTGGAACACCCCCGATCGAGCCTCTTCTATTGCAACAAGTATCGCATCGTCGGCTCCGTTCAGACATGCCTTCGTCGAAACATTGCCTGTCTTCGGGTCCAACTCCCCCCCATGCGCATAGAACCAAGTCCTGCACCTGGGGGGCCAGCTCTTAGTAACCAGAGTGACACCTGCATCCTCCATCTCTTTCTCAGACTTATCCCACTTAGGCATTGCCACCGCGTAGCCACCTGGCCCCAGCTTATGGAACTTATCCTTTTTTTCGGCATTCTTCTTGTTTATTCTTGACCGTTCCTTAGCTAATTCTGAATCCTTGAATTTCACGAAATCGTCCCAATGAGCACTTTGATTCTCTAGTATCCCCTCGAATACTGGGGTCTTCCTTCCTCCCTTGACGTACTTCTCCCACGTCGTTCTCTTGTGGTTCTTGAATGCAACCGCCATCTTCCTAAAAGCAGCGTCCTTGACTTTCTGCACATCTGCTTCTGTGAAATGATCTGGGAGGGTGAAATGTTCCATGAGAGTATCCCAAAGCAGTTTTTTTTATTCTCGTCGACAAAAGTAACATTTGGACATGGCTTTGCTGGCTTTCTCCATTCTTGAAGGGAGATCGGGAGTTGGTCCTTCACAAGAATTCCGCACTGATGAACGAACTTGTCCGCAATCTTCTTAGGCGCTAATGCTTCGCCATTAGGTTTGGATGCCTTGATATTGTACTTTACGCCCTCCTTCAACTTTTTGTTCGGGCCTCGTTTCATCCTTTTGCCTGAAGATTTGCTCGATCCGGATGGCTGAAAGAAGAAAGATCAATTCATTAATATATCTTCAACTCATTTAAAACATGCGATGATCACCAGATTCCTGCTTATATAAATATATATACCTCGTCGTCGTAGTTCATGACTTCATCAATTCGGTCGTCGCGATCAGATATCATATCACCCTCTCCGGTGTTGTTTAGAAATTCGGAGCCGTCAAAATCTTCTTCATTCTGATCATCATCTGGCCCGCGTATGATATCGAACATGGTTTGTTCTCTCTGTCTGTCGGTATTGTCCGCCATAGCTTTTATTTAACTATGCCAAAAGAAATATAAAGTAATTTAGTATAATCTCGAATAATAGATATAATCTTGAATACATCGTCTCGAATAATAGATATAATCTCGAATACATCGTCTCGAATAATAGATATAATCTCGAATACATCGTCTCGAATAATAGATTTAATCTCGAATACATCGTCTCGAATAATATATAATATTGAATAGTACATCACTGGCTAGGCGGTGGACACCCAAAGAGAAGGAACCCTCACAGGATCAATAGCTGAAGTGAGATCCCTGAAGAAACTGCCAGGTATTGGAGAACCTGCCGCCCTCTAACGCAACCATGTAGCGATGGACGTGCTCGTCCTCCTCCCTGACACGATGATGTACCACCTCCGGCAGGGCTGGCTCCCTCCGCACCGAAACTGGCCCACGCGAACGCCACCAAACGAGATCAGGGTCAACGATTGGACCCGGGGCCGGGTTCCTCATCAAGCGGCGCGCCCCTCCAGGCAGCACCTCCCAGTGCCAGCCCGGCGGAGCCCAGTCCCGGACATGGGTCAGCTGGACATCGTCGTGGCGTGTCGACGGCGAGGATGCGGGCCTGGCATCCTCGACAACAAATACTATGTTCCGCAAAAGTAAAGTAACATTTTTTAAATGATGGATTGTGATGATTTCATATATGCAAATTCTAAATTTTATAACTAAAAATATAAGAAACTAAAAAAACATCGATCATCGTCTAAATATTTGAAATTAATATAATTCATCTAGCTAGCTAAAACTAACATTTCCAAAATTTCTAACATTTCTATAACATTTTACATTATATATATTATAACTAACATTTCTATATACTATTTGACATTAGTGTAATCTAATTAATTAATTCATCTAAAACTTTATATGAAAAACAGAAAAACAGAAAAAATTAAAAGCTAAAAACAGAAAAAATTATGTGTGTGTGCGCGTGTAGTGTGTGTGTGTAGTGTGTGTGTGTATGTGTGTGTGCATGTAGTGTGTGTGTGTATGCGCATGCATGTGTGTGCGCTACGGTCGACGCCGGCGCGCGGTGTGGCTTTGATCGATTGGAGGGAGGAGAGGGGCTAGGGGAGGAGCTCACAGCGCGCGCGGGCAAGGTCGAGGCGACGGCGATGGCGTGGCGAGGTCGATCCAAAGGCGACGGCGACGGCAAAGCGAGGGGATCGGCGACGGGCCGGTGCGGTGACCGGGACGGCGACGGGCCAGTGCGGCGACAGGCCGGCGACGGGCGCGACGCGGAGTCGACGGGGACGACGCGGGGAGGACGGGGGCGTCGCGGAGTCGACCGCGACAGGGGCGGCGACGGCACGGGACGGGGCGGCGGCAGAGAGAAGTGGGAGATGAGAAACTGAAAATTTTCGAAGTGTTTCTTATATAGGGGACACCTTTAGTACCGGTTGGAGCCACCAACCGGTACTAACGGCCTGTTTTGGCCAGGCCAAGCGGCGGGAAGCGACCCCCTTTAGTACCGGTTGGTGGCACCAACCGGTACTAAAGGCCCCCCCTTTAGTACCGGTTGGTGCCATGAACCGGTACTAAAGGGGGGTGTGCTGCCACGCGAGGGGCGCAAAGTTTAGTCCCACCTCGCCTAGCGAAGGGCAGCCGCACTGGTTTATAAACCCAGCCGCGGCTGCTCCTTCGAGCTCCTCTGAAATGCAGGCCTTCTGGGCCTACCTGTGCTGTGCTGCCCCATGGGCCTACTGGGCCTTTGCGGGCCTGCATCCTGGCCCAACAACGGGTTGGGTTTCTAGTCGTATGCAGGCCGCTCTAGCCTAGTAGGCGGGCTTTTTTTTCTTTATTTATTTTTGAGTTGTCTTTTTTGTATTTAGAGTTTCTTTGTGAATATTTTTGCTTTAGGTACAAAAAATTACAAACTTTCTGTTAGTGCCCGTAGTTTTCAAATTTGAATAGTTTAAATTTTGAATTATTTGAAATTAGTGTGAATCACTAGTTTGTGAACAAACTAACTTTAAAAATCGGTAAAGGCATGAAAGAATTTGTTTGCACATAAAATTTATTCGCGTTTCAAATGCTAAAACACATAATTAACTACCCTACCTATTATAGAGATTCCCTTCTGGGTGTGAAACACAGAAGAAAGTGATGATAGCTAGTAAAGCCGATCACATCCCAGATCTTTGGGTGTGAAACTTTTTCTTCGCGTGTGTCCCTTTGCACCATAACCATGGAAAATCTTCATCATTTAACGGGATGCTCGGGTCAATATTCACTGTGAATGCAGCAATTTCATCAAACTTTTCATAACCTTCTAACTTGTCTGTCTTGTCATCCACTCCCACGATGTTTCTCTTCCCAGAAAGAACTATCTGCCGCTTTGGCCCATCGTACGATGCATCCGCTTCCTTATCTTTTCTTTTTCTTGGCTTGGTAGACATGTCCTTCACATAGAAAACCTGTGCCACATCATTGGCTAGGACGAATGGTTCGTATGCATACGCAAGATTGTTGAGATCCACTGTTGTCATTCCGTACTGCGGGTCTTCCGTTACCCCGCCTCGTGTCATATTGGCCCATTTGCACCGAAACAAAGGGACCTTCAAACCACGTCGATAGTCAAGTTCCCATATGTCCTGTATATAACCATAATATGTTTCCTTTCCCGTGTTGGTTTCTGCATCAAAGTGGACACAACTGTTTTGGTTGGTGCTCTTCTTATCTTGGGCGATCGTGTAAAATGTATTACCATTTATCTCGTACCCTTTGAAAGTCATTATATTCGAAGATGGTAACCGGGACAGCAAGTACAGGTCATCTTCAATAGAGGTGTCATGCATGGTACGTGCTTGCAACCAGCTGGCGAAACTCCTGGTTTGTTCATGTGTAATCCAGTCATCAGACCGCTCCGAGTGTTTGGAGCGTAGCAAATTCTTGTGTTCATCCATATACGGAGCCACCAAGGCGGAATTCTGTAGAACTGTGTAGTGTGCTTCAGTGAGAGAATGTCCGTCCATACATATTATTTGTTCCCCTCCTAGCGTGCCTTTTCCATCCAGTCTACCCTTATGCCGCGATTCAGGAACACCAATTGGCTTAAGGTCAGGAATAAAGTCAATACAAAACTCAATGACCTCCTCATTTTGACGGCCCTTGGAGATGCTTCCTTCTGGCCTAGCACGGATATGAACATATTTCTTTAAGACTCCCATGAACCTCTCAAAGGGGAACATATTGTGTAGAAATACATGACCCAAAACGTTAATCTCTTCGCATAGGTGAACTAGGATGTGCGTCATGATGTTGAAGAAGGATGGTGGGAATACCAACTCGAAACTGACAAGACATTGCACCAAATCATTCTGTAACCTTGGTATGATTTCTGGATCGATTACCTTATGAGAGATTGTATTGAGAAATGCACATAGCTTCACCAATGGCTAATCGAACGTTTTCCGGTAGAAGCACCCTCAATGCAACCGGAAGCAGTTGCGTCATAATCACGTCGCAGTCATGAGACTTTAGGTTCTGGAACTTTTTCTCTGCCTTGTTTATTATTCCCTTTATATTCGACGAGAAGCCAGACGGTACATTAATACTAAGCAGGCATTCAAAGAAGATTTCCTTCTCTTCTTTGGTAAGAGCGTAGCTTGCATGACCCTGATGTATGCCGTCTTTTCCATGCATACGTTGCTGGTCCTCCCGTGCCTCAGGTGTATCTTTTGTCTTCCCATACACGCCCAAGAAGCCAAGCAGGGTCACACAAAGATTCTTCGTCACGTGCATCACGTCGATTGCGGAGCGGACCTCGAGGTCTTTCCAATAGGGCAGGTCCCAAAATATAGATTTCTTCTTCCACATGGGTGCGCGTCCGTCAGCGTCATTCGGAACAGGTTGTCCACCAGGACCCTTTCCAAAGACCACCTTCAAATCCTTGACCATATCATGTACATCAGCACCAGTACGGTGGCGAGGCTTCGTCCGGTCATCCGCCTCACCTTTGAAATGCTTGCCTTTCTTTCTTACGGGATGCCTGCTTGGAAGAAATCGACGATGTCCTAGGTACACATTCTTATTAGCCAAATATATAATGTCGGTATCCTCCAAACAGTGCGTGCATGCGCGGTATCCCTTGTTTGTCTGTCCTGAAAGGTTACTGAGAGCAGGCCAATCATTGATGGTCATGAACAGCAACGCCTTTAGGTCAAATTCTTCCCCCATGTGCTCATCCCATGCACGTACACCTGTTCCATTCCACAGTTATAAAGAGTTCTTCAACTAATGGCCTTAGGTACACATCAATGTCGTTGCCGGGTTGCTTAGGGCCTTGGATGAGCACTGGCATCATAATGAACTTCCGCTTCATGCACAACCAAGGAGGAAGGTTATACAAACATAGAGTCACAGGCCAGGTGCTATGGTTGCTGCTCTGCTCCCCAAAAGGATTAATGCCATCTGCGCTTAGACCAAACCATACGCTCCTTGCGTCATCTGCAAACTCCTTCCCGTACTTTCTTTCGATTTTTCTCCACTGCGACCCGTCAGCGGATACTCTCAACTTTCCGTCTTTCTTACGGTCTTCTCTGTGCCATCGCATCGCCTTGGCATGCTCTTTGTTTTGGAACAAACATTTCAACCGTGGTATTATAGGAGCATATCACATCACCTTGGCAGGAATCTTCTTCCTGGGGCGCCGGCCCTCGACATCACCAGGGTCATCGCGGCTGATCTTATAGCGCAATGCACCACATACCGGGCAACCGTTCAAATCCTCGTACTCACCGCGGTAGAGGATGCAATCATTAGGGCATGCATGTATCTTCTGCACCTCTAACCCTAGAGGGCAGACAGCCTTCTTTGCTTCGTACGTACTCTCGGGCAATTCATTGTCCTTTGGAAGCATATCCTTTATCATTACCAGCAACTTTCCAAATCCCTTGTCAGATACACCATTCTCTGCCTTCCATTGCAGCAATTCCAGTGTGGTGCCCAGCTTTTTCTTGTCACCTACGCAATTCGGGTATAACAATTTTTTGTGGTCCTCTAACATGCACTGCAACTTCTTCTTCTCCAAATCACTTGCACAGTTTCTCTTTGCATCGGCAATGGCCCGACCTAGATCATCAACGGGCTCATCTGATGCCTCTTCTTCAGCTTCTTCCTGCATTGCTGGCTCAGCTTCTTCCCGCATTACCGGCTCAACTTCTTCCCCCATTGTTGTATCATCGTATTCAGGGAACCCATGGCCAGGATAGCTGTCGTCGTCGTCTTCTTCTTCATTGTCTTCCATCATAACCCCTCTTTCTCCGTGCTTGGTCCAAACATTATAGTGGGGCATGAAACCGGACTTAAACAGGTGGACGTGAATGGTTCTTGACGTAGAGTAATTGTGACCATTCTTACAGCGAGCACATGGACAAGGCATAAAACCATCCGCCCGCTTGTTTGCCTCAGCCGCAAGCAGAAAAATATGCACGCCCTCAACGAACTGGGGAGAGCATCGGTCATCGTACATCCATTGCCGGCTCATCTTCATTACACAACACCGAATAGACCAAATTAATACAAGTTCATACAACACTTAAATGCAACAAACAAATAACTCTCTAGCTAAAGCATTTAAATGTAACAACAAATACGATCAAGATCGCAACTAAGGTAACAATGGATCCAACAGCATAATGATACCAAGCCTCACTATCGATGGCATATTTTCTAATCTTTCTAATATTCAAGCGCATTTTCTCCATCTTGATCTTGTGATCATCGACGACATCGGCAACATGCAACTCCAATTCCATCTTCTCCCCCTCAATTATTTTCAATTTTTCTTTCAAGTACTCGTTTTCTCTTTCAACTAAATTTAACCTCTCGACAATAGGGTCGGCTAGAATTTCCGGTTCACATACCTCCTAGAAAAAATTGCATATAAATCAAATACTAGCACACACACACACAAACACACATATATATATATATCCTCCCAAATTACTAAACTCACAAATTAATCACTATATAAATCATTGCAAGAGCATATCTAGCAATGAGAGATGAAAGGACAAAGTTGCTAACCTTTGTGATCATTTGAATGGATGGGGGCCTTCAAATCTTGACAAATTTTGGGCAAAATGTGTGATGAGCTCAAGAGGAAGAGGGGAAGAACAGAGAGGAGAGGGGAAAGGGGAAGAACAAAGCAAGCTCAGGTGGACGAAGGGTTTATGTACGACGACCTTTAGTACCGGTTCATGCCAAGAACCGGTACTAAAGGGGCTGGAGGGGCCCCAGTCTGACAACATCCTGCCACCACTCTCATTAGTACCGGTTCGTGGCACGAACCGGTGCTAAAGGTTCGCCACGAACCGGTACTAATGAAAGCGGCCCGACTAGCCGTTGGAACCGGCACTAATGTATACATTAGTCCGGCACTAATGTATACATTAGTGCCGGCTCAAATACAAACCGGCACTAATGTGCTTCATGTTTGACCCTTTTTGTACTAGTGTATGGATCATGGCATTTTTTGTCTATGGGTCATGATCTATAGAACATTTTAGTCCATATCATTTTCTGAAACATATTTTTGCCATGGCAATTTTGAATCAATAGACATACTTCTCAAAAGAGGCATGATCAAATTCTGGTGCCCTTGACTTACTAGTATTTATCTCTATAAATGCAGAACTAATCTGACCTCTATAAATGACCCAGAAGACAAACTGAAAATAGTTGTTGTTGCTGAACTAATCTGACCACTATAACCTATTCATCATTCATCCATAGTTGTTGTTGATGCTACAAGTTCAACAAGCAACATGCCTCAATCCAGTGCTTGTTTGACTTACTGAATTACCAACACATGGCACACAACACATTTATATTTTGTCAGGTCACACAACACATGCCTGAGGAGGAACACTGAATTTTCTATAGAAGAATCATCAGGTACACTTCAACATGTGCTAGCAGCAACAAATGGTCAATATTCATTCTTATTTATGGTCAATATTGATAACCTATCAACAAATGGCAAGAATATTGAGTAATCTACTGTAGTTTGATCTACTGCAAATAATCTATTGCAATTTGATCTATTACATAAACATGGTTGATCTTAATTTTGCATAAACCTAGTTGCGTATTATAGAGCAATTGACAACAAATTGACCTGGTTGGAATTCATACAGCAACAGTAACAATTAACTGAACTTCTTTTGTATGCATTTATCACTCCAAAAAACTATCAGTAACAAGTGAGAAGCATCTGCATTTTCTTAGTGAACTTTTGAGTGCATTTATCACTTGTTGGAATATGCTACAGCTTCTGCAAATCACAAACTCCTTTAGTTTACATCTTAGTTTTAGCAAACACTACAGTTCAGTGAAGGAGTCATAACAGAATAACATGCACTATAGTTTCTCTACAGTATTGGAACACTGAACATTTTCAGTATTGGCACTATAGTTCCTCTATAGCTTGACAACCAGTGTAAACTACTGTACTGAGAACATCAAATTCAAACTCACAGCAACAAATTGAACAGTGAGTAAGCCTGAAGATTCTTCTCTCGCAAACCCCCAACCCTAGCTACTTCATTCTCCAACCCCCTTTTCCTTGTCCAAAATTCTCCAACCCCCAAGAGGGGGAAGAGGGGGAAGTGGCTCGGGTGCTCACTAGGGAGGTCGAGGGCGACTCGGGGTAGCCGGAGCTAGTCGAGGCGGCGCGAATTCGGCGTCGAGCAGTGGCGATGGTGGCCGAGGCGGAGGAAATCGGCGGGCATCGAAGGGATGGTTCGAGGGCGTCCGAGCTCGCCCGGGTCCTCATAGTAGAAGAGGAAGATGGCGGCTGTCCTCCTGGGCAGGCCGCGCAGTGTTGGACGGCGAGCACGAGGTTGACGCAGGCGGGGCCGCGGGGGGAGGGGGCGCTTGGGCGGGAGGACGTCGAGGGCGCGGGCGCGGGCAGAGGGGGGACGGCGAGGGAGGTGGCTCCCGGCTCGGGGAGGGGCGTTGGGGGAGGTGGTGGTTGGGTGCGGCGGGGGAAGCGAGCACGGCCGGGGAAGGCGAGCACGGGGACGGTGGTGGTTGGTGGTAGTCGGGCGCGGGTGAGATGAGGTAGGGGAGGGATTAGAGAGAAATGTGAGATATTGGGGATTTTAGTGTGGGGGAGGCTTAGCAATGGCGCACCACCTAGTGGTGCTCCATTAGTATGTTTCTTTTTTAGATAGCAATGGCGCACCCCCGAGCGGTGCGCCATTAGTAATTTTTTTGTTATTATTTTTTGTTGCATCTAATAATTTTTTAGAAAATGAATATGAATATGAAATAGTAATATTTTTTTATAAAAATAGTAATAATTGTTGTTTAACAACAATTGTAGTCTACAATTTCAAAAAAAAATTGAATATGAATATGAAACGGGGGGTGCTCGTCGACGGCGGTGGAGCGGGGGAGGGTGCGGGGGGTGCTCGTCGGCGGTGGTGGAGCGGGGGAGGTTGCGGGGGGTGCTCATCGGCGGTGGTGGAGTGGGGGAGGGTGCGGGGGGTGCTCGTCGGCGGCGGTGGAGCGGGGGAGGGTGCGGTGGGTCGTCGGCGGTGGTGGAGCTAGCGGGGTAGGGTGCGGGTCGGATCGAGATCGAGATGGAGGGGGATAGCGATCAAGATGAAGGGGCATCGAGATCGAGATGAAGGGGGAATCAAGATCGAGATGGAGGGGGATCGAGATCGAGTGTCCTCAGCAACAAGGTAGCCATGTCCCTGGGCGGCGTGTAGTCTGGCGAGATGGGGACAACCATGTTCTCCAACGACGTGCGCGGCTAAAAGCATCAGGCGGAGGTATGACTAGTCGTGTCCCTGGCATATGAAGTGTCTACACCGACTCGTCTACTTCCGCTGCACTCCCGGAGTCTGTAACGATTTTTGATCACAACCCGTTATGCATTTTCATATTGTTCCTGGGTCATCGATGATGACATGCTCGGTGCGGGGTGCCCCCTAATTTTTTAATTTTTTTCGCCTTTTCTGTTTTTCTTTTTTAAAATAATTGATGATTTATAAAAAGTTCGAAATTTCTAAATATTTGCGAATTTTGGAAAATGCATTCAGGAAATCATAAAATACTCATTTATTAAAAAAATGTTCACGTTTTTTTTTGAGAAATCATAGAATGTTTGGGCATTTAAAAACTGTTTGTGATTTTGAAATAACGTTCGTATATTAAAAAATGTTCATGATTTTGAACAATGTTCGCATATACAAATATTGTTCATGAATTTGATTTTTCTCCACGAATTCAACAATGTTCATGATTTTTATAAAATGTTCATTACTAGTTTAAAAAATGTTCATTACTAGTATAAATTTTTATACTAATGGCGCACCGTGGCACAGTGCATCATTACTAGTTTAAACTAGTAATGGCGCACTATGCAACGGTGCGTCATTAGTAGTTTTGCAAAAAAGTAAAAAAATTACAGTAGTGGCGCACTCTATGGCTGGTGCGCCATTAGTAGTTCTAACTACTAATGGCGCACTTTGCCTGGATGCGCCATTGGTATGTTTGAAAAAATGAAAAAAAAACATTTTTTTACTAGTGGCGCACCTTGTGCCTGGTGCGTGCGCCATTAGTGTCTTCCACACTAATGGCGCATCTCCACATGGTGCGTCATTAGTATATAGTAGTGGCGCACCACTTCTCTGGTGCGCCATTAGTGTCAATTTCATCTTTTGCCCTTTTCCTAGTAGTGTATATGAAACTCATTTTGGTAAACCAGTTCACTAGTAAGGTGGACAGGATAACAACATGAAACAAACATATATCTATATAGTATGGTCACTGTATGGTCTATATCATTATAGTTTATGTTGTCAAATCAAGATAGATACAGTTCGAATCATATCACTACAAAAAATGTGTTAATACATGACAGATTTGTGATGACAGTTTCTGAACCCGTCCTGGACAGACTAGTATAGCCCGCAAGCCCACCTAAGCCCGCCGTATATAAAACCTAACCCTAGAGGTACTCCCACCCTTTCTCCTCCTCCTCCGCCGCCCCCATCTTGGCCCTCTCTAGTTAGCGACTTCCTGCCCTGCCCGCGCCGTGTCACCGTATCCTCCTCCTTTGCACCGCCATCATCATGTTCCTGCCCGTCGTCCTGCTCCTGCTCCTCCAACGGAACCAACCGGAGCATGCCTGGAAGCGAAGGAAATTCTTGACCGTCTCTACTGGATCTGGATCGGCTCCCATGACTGTTCCTCCCTCTGTTGGTAAGGACGCACTAGCACATCAACTATCTTTTCTAGCGAAGAATCGAACTGAATCCAATTCAATTCAGGCGGACCTCTTACCTATGCGAACATTTGCGTTGATCCGGCATGGAGGTCAAACCCGACGTCGGCTTGTCAGACCGGATTGGCCGTGCGGTGGCCGGTTTACTGCACGGCTAACTAGAGGCAGCATCGCAGCGGCATCGCGTTTCCTTCCCCGTCCACGAGGTCTGATCTCCCGCCTGCCCCATACACCGAAACTCAAGATCCACCTATTCTTTTTTTTTCTTTGGACTAATCTCATAGGCCAGTTCGTCTTTTATCTTCTGTAACCCCAAGATAATTTCCATGAATCAGTATCTTCGTTGATTTTGGTCTGTGGCTACCTAGTTCTACTGCTAGAATAGAATAGAACAGGTTGAGGGGATCGATCTGAAACTGAGTTGGCAAGCATTTCAGTCTAGGTTAGTCGGTGGTTTTGGAGAAAAATTGAACGCCCCCAAAAGAAATAGCTGCACACGGGACAAAAAATAAAATGGTATTTTGAAACATCTGAATAAAATTTCAATGCAGCGAGAGCGCCATATCGGTAGACTGCTAGAGCTGCACTTGTTTTCATTTCCTGCTATTCGATTTGCTATTAATCTTACTTTCTCAATGTACAGACGTGCTTCACAAATGTTAAATAATCTTGATGGTTAACGCTTTAACTTAAGGAGTTATTTCCAAGCAAGTTCAGTTTCTTGCTGTACTGGGTTCTATTAGCTTATTCTGAATCTGAACATGACATGACAAGCCACTGAAACATGATCGGATTTGTGTGTGTGTGTATTTGACAAGTTCCTTTGATTGATTGGCATACATCTCACGGGCACATACTGGATTGCAGCGGCGCGGCCAACCTCTGGCCTCTGCTTCTTCCTCCCTGACGACGGCGTGGAACCAACAGTGGGTTCCGCTACCCCCAACCGCGGCCTCACATGCATGGACTGAAGCATTGGACAGGCGGCCACTGTTCGGCTCTGCATAGCTGGGTCATCTGAGATAAGTTATTCTGTCTCTTCCTTAAAGTGAGATCGTGTGCTTCTCTGATCCAGTTGTAGTAAGTTGTCCAAGGCCTTAGCTCGTTTTCAGGGAGGAACCTTCATCTCATGGCTGAAACTTGGGTAAAACTATGGGCATACAAAATACATTTTTGTTTTTGTTGCCTTAGAAACATGGCTATGAACGAACTGAGTGTTGGCAAACAACTGTATATCCATCCTCACTTATTTTGATATTTTTGAAAGTGAAAGGGAGTAAGGATAGCGCAGAGAGCAAAGAGCACATGGGTTATGTTGGAAAAATTGGTCGAAGTTATAGTCCGGTAGCTGGCATAAACATAGGACACCTAGAATGCCTAGATGCACACAACTTTGATGGTAAGACATGCTTGACAACTACCTAACACAATCAGATTATTCATTTCGTAAATTTAGACAAAAAATAGTATTGTCTTCACAATGTCCACCACTGAATATCTTTGTGCATTTCTAGACCTTGATGTTATTTAAAAAAACAATCCAATTTATCTTCTCGCTTGTGTCCTGGAAGGTTTCAGCATCTATACCTATATCCGTGATTGCTTCTACATGTGTTCTGATTCAGCTTGGACCTTCATTAACGTAAAGTAATTTTTAAGATATGTATAGACTAAATTTGTGGTCTGATTCGTGCAAGCCTTGTTCCTACCGCTGCCACTTTGTATAAATATCAACTGGTTCATACAAGCCTTGCTCCTACTTCACATTTGTAGTCTGAACATACCTATATATCCGTGCATCAGACTAAATTTGTAGTCTGATTCGTGAAGTAGGAGCAAGGCTCGTTCCTACTGCTGCCACCTTGTATAAATATATACTGGTTCATTTCATTTCATTATTGTTTTCTTTTACAAATAATAGTACTATGCTGGTAAAGTCAGCAGCATATAAAATTGTTATGAACAGAAGTAACACGGATAATAAAATCAATGGGTTTATGATAGAAAAGATTTTCTATATATCTTGAATGAAAATAAATGATGCATGATCATTTCAAGCTGCACTTCCCTATCTATTATTTTATTGTTTATCAAGTATTTTCAAGTTTCATAGTCCAGTACATTACAAATTTTGACTTTTCAACTAATAACAAATACATAGCTTAATGTTCCATGAATAAAACTAAGTGTGGGAGATCTCTCAAGGAAACTATATCATATTCTTTGTTGAAATTTTCTATGCCATTTGAAGTTCACTTGGCAAGCAAATATTGTTTACTATTTGTCAGCCCTTTGAGATGTAGTTGCAACCTAAACATTGCCGTTGCTCGTCGACCCGGATGACATAAACTTCAAATGTTCATGTGTCAGCAAGTTTACACATCATGGGGGGATTGTTTTTTAGTGATATGCCATTTCGTTGGCGGGTTTATATGGCCTCAACTACTGCTGCTATAGTACTTGGAGTTATGTGATGTGTATTGTGTCACTTTGTCATTTGAATTTCATTTGACACACTTTCTCTGGATTAATTTTAAGAAACCACATGTTTACTCTTGTTTTATAGTAGAAAAAATGCTATTCTAGATAACATGTAATTCATTTTTTATTTTTGTTGAAATTCTCTTATTTCTACTATCCATTCATATCTGCAAATATCTAATATTCTTGTAAATATGCTTGGTTAGATTGGATAGAGTGCTACTTGGTGCCACCCACCGCAATCAGCCGCAGCATGATAGTTGCCATCAAGAGCATCAACGGCAAGAGCCTGAATAACAACAACCTCAATATTTTATATGTTTTGTTGATGTAAAATGGATTGTATTGGTTCATAACTATGTTGTGTGATATATTTTATCAATCTATGTTGTATGTTATCATTTTGTAGAGGATTTTTTAAACTGCTATGTTGTAGATGCTATATTTTAGATCCATACAGATGGATGTGATAAACTTTGTAATGTTTCACACCTTGCAAATATTTTTTGTTGGGCCAAAATTGGCATTAGGATTTGTGTAACGCATTATGTTAAAAACATACTGGGTCCAATTTTGGCCACAAGAAATAGGATATTGGGCTCAAGCAAATTTAAATTGCCCTTTAAATTTTGCCTATATCCATGATGGATTTCGTGACGAAAAGTAGTCTCCACGTAGGAAACCACATCATTCGAATTAGTGAATAGAAAATCCTACATGGCGTTAGTCCATGACGGATTGTTCCGTCACAAACAATTGGGCTTGGGCGGGCCTGCGGCAGATCCATGACAACCAAGAACTGTCATGACTGGTACCATATCAAATTATGACGCAATATACATGACGGATTTCAAATCCGTCAAGGATGTGCACCCATGACAGTTTTTAACTAATCTGTGACTGACTAGATCCATCACGTATTAACAGATTTCTTGTAGTGTATCTATTTAAGACAAAGCAGCATAGACAGAATATAAGTGTGGGAAACTACACAACAATATCAACACTTGTAATATGCATGGCACGTGAACATAACTGTTTATTCAATTGAAACTAAAATCAACATAGAGCAAGTTACAACAGCAAACAGCCAAACACGTTGAAGAAACAGGTTTAAAACATACCTGTTGCGCCATTGGTGTTTCAATTGCATCCTTCAAAATTGAAATTAGTTGGTATCAGTAAATACAGTGATGCAAGAGCAAAGTAGTATGAACCATAGCTACGGAAACTGACCTGAGAACAATTCTTCTTCTAATTTAAGCGTTGACTTCGGGTTCGGAGTGGTGGTCCTCGTGATTTGGCCACTGCAGTTGCCTTACTAACTGCTCGTGTTTGGGTGCTCTATGGTGGAGACGGTGCTGTGTCAACGGGAACTGGGTGTCTATCTGCTGGGGTTGGGGTTAGAAGGGGTGTAGCTGGTTCTCCATCCAATTGGGTAGGGGTACAATCTGCATGAGTGTGGGTTATGTGTGGTGGGGCTGGTTCTTGGGCAAGTACAACCATGGTTCTATCTGCATCGACAGGTAGCACGATCTTTTCTAAAGATCATGTTTTTACTCCCACAGATACTGCCATCACTCCCTCCAATTGAAATGGCTGATAAACAGGAAACGTAGTTGAATGTACAGACATTGTAAGATAGACAGGTGCAATGGATAGTAGGGAAGAAAAAATGGCATGAAATAATTCACATTTATGTTGTCTAAGCAAACAGAATAGCAGGACATAATTTGACATATATGATGGCTAATTAAACAGGATAGCATGACACAATTTCACATGTATGATGGCTAACTAAATAGGATAGAATGACATACTCCAAAATATGATGACTATGTAAACAAGATGACATGATATAACTATACGATGTGTCTATAAAAGTGGTTCGCATGCCATAAATCACAAACATGCCGCCGATGCAAACATGACGGCATGATATAATTCACAGATAGAATGACATAATTTTAAATATGATGACTATGTAAACAGGATGAGATGATATAACTATATTATGTCTTTAGAAAATGGGTTGGCATGCCATAATTCAGATACATGCTGTCTATGTAAACATCATGGCATGACATAATTCAAATATACGATTTATATACCAAGGAAGTGACCAGAGGGCAATCACATATATGATGTGTCAAATAAGGAGATGGCATTCAATATTGTGTATATGATGTAAAAACTAAGCATTGCAATACAACATATGCATTATATGACTAATATGACCCTGCCAAGTTTGAGCATACACCTCAGGGGGATAATAGGATTGGTCATCTGCCTCTGAATCTTCCTATGAAGAGCTATCTGTAACCAGCAAGATATCTGCTTCAGCAGGTAGCATTATCTGCTCTGAAGACCTTGTTTTCACTCCAGATTTCTCCATCGCCAATTCAAATGGCTGATGCACAGGAACAGCAGTTGAATATACAAACATTGTCGACAAAAGCAATGAGAAATACAAAAAAAGGACGGCATGATATAATTCACATATATGACGCTTGCCTAAACAACATAGCATTGCAAAATTCACATACATAATGCCTTGCAACAAGATAACAATACATAATTCACATATATAATGTCTTGCAACAAGATGGCATTGCATAATTCACATATATGGTAATTAGACACTAAACAGGTGGCATTCACACAAGGCATGTCTAAACTAAGCAAATGACATATCAATGCAAGATACCATACGCATGATATGAGCAACATAACCCTGCCAAGTTAGGGCATGCACCTCGGGGGGGGGGGGGGAATATGACTGGTTATCTGTCTCTGAATCCTCCTCTGAGGAGCTATCGGTAACCAGCAAGACATGCGCTTCATCAGATAGCATTGTCTTCTCTAAAGACCTTGTTTCCACTCCAGATTCTTCCATGACCGTGCCGAATGGCTGATGCACAAGAAGAGTAACTGAATGTACTAAAATTGTTGAAAAATTTAACACGTAATAAAAAATTGATGGCATGATATAATTCACATATAAGATGATTGGCTAACCAGGGTGGCATGGCAAAATTCACATATATGATGCCTCGCTAGACTAGATGGCATTGCATGATTCACATATACGATAAAGAAACTAAACAGATGGCATTGACACAAAGCATATCTGAACTAAGCAGATGACATCTTTAATGTATATAGTAAGCAATGAAAGGCACCATATTCATGATATCACCAACATCAGCATGCCAAGTTAGAGCAAAGACCTGACACTACTAGGAAAATCTTACCAGTAGCGCTGGTTTTTGAGCTACCAGTAGCGCGGGCACCAGCGCTACTGCTATTTTGTAGCAGTAGCGCGTTTATAGGCCAGCGCTACTGGTAAGTTCAAGTACTAGTAGCACGTTTTCAGGCCCGCGCTACTGCTAACATTTATGTTTTTTTAGCATTTTTGCGCTATACATGTTTAAACAAATATATCTTTTATACAATAACAACTCATCATGAACTAGTCTGTTTAAATAGCATACTCATTACCACTTGTCATCACCATAAAATAATGTTCGTCAATGAGACATCATAAAACAAGTTGGTCACTAGTCATAATCACAACTCCTCCTCATCATCATCATCAACTCTAACACATTGCAGCACATAATAACACATTCTAGCTATGACCTACTCCTCTCATAGGACCTACTCTACCCTCTCTTAGGTAAAATATCATAAAACTAGATAGGCATTGACGCTGCATTAAGGAAAATTGACTCTCCATAATAAAGAACGGAGATCATCTTGTCTCCGAGTATTGGCCTACGCACAATGTTGCTTCCAAGTGGCTCTCTACAATGGTTGAAATATTTTTTGAAATCATCTATTATCATGGCTTCCTCACTTTTAGAAATCCGGTATGGACAGGAGTGATGTGGATACTGTGACTGAACTAGCCGTGGTGGCCGTAAGCTCATAACATTAACGCGACCTCTCATCAACATCAGATGAGGCACACAATCCATCGGGATTTTCTGTTCAAAAACATAGTAATAACTTTGTAGTTAGCAATATAGTTTAGTTTTAGAAGAATTTATGCAACAGATGCACGGATGTCGTAATAGTAGAAAATCATACCATGATATATCCATTGATGTTACCGTAGTTCAACACGTGCACTAGTGGCACGTATTGACCATAATATGGAGGAGTTTGATAATAGCTATTGTAATTCTCAATAGCAGTAAAAAATGCGATAAGACCATCTTGCTCCTTATAAGTTAATTGTGCTTCATCATTGTAGTAGTAGGTTCTGTCTAGCAGTTTCCGTACATTTTTTGAAAAATGAAAATAAGCTGTCAATGGAAATAAACTATCAAATATTTTGAAATAAACAATATAAATTACTTAGTAAATATGTTTAAGAAACTCACACAGCAGTAGAACTGGAAGCGTGTCAACAAGGACCCAAGTGGTCATGTAATTTTCGTCGATGTCAGGATCACCAATATCAAAGGTGAGAAGCATACCCTCATGAAAATCATACGCCTTGCAAAGGGCTTCCCAATTCAGGCGACCAAAATTGGATGAGTTCACATAATTGTCTAGATTAACAGCAAAATCATAACCATGATGGGTCCTTAGTTGAATTATATTTGTCTCCATTCTTTCATGATCTTCAAAACCCATCTTCTCCAAGACATAGCGTCTTGCATGGCATGGGATAAGCTAGTCGAATTGTAAAACACGGAAATTACACGTTGAAGAAGTAGAGAAGTCATGCAAAAAATAACAAAAAACACTTGTTGTTGTTGCATGGCATAGGAAAAATTTCTTTAACTAAAAAATAACAAGAATTGCTTTAACTAAAAAAATACCTAGAATTCTGTTAACTACACCTAAAACAACTAAAACACCTAAAATTCTGTTAACTACACCTAAAACAACTAAAACACCTAAAACTCTTTTAAATACACTTAAAACACCTAAATTCTATTAACTACATCTAATTAAAAACCTAGCTAAATTTTTGTCCTAACTTTAAAACCTAGCTAAATTTAAAAACCTAGGGTTCATACCTAATTTATCCAAGCAAGGGTTCGATCATGCATAACCTAAATTATTCTAATAACCTACATTTTTTCAACTACAGAATTCAAAATAACTACTCTAATAACTATAACTAGGGAGGGAGGAAGGAGGAGGAAGGAGGGAGGAGTGCCTCTCGGTGGAAGAGGGCCGGCGCGGGAGGAGAGCCGGCGCGGGGGCCGGGGCGGCGGGCGGAGTAGGGAGGCCGATGCGGGGGAGCTGGGCGGCCGGCGGGGAGGAGGGCTGGCGCGGGCGAGGACGGCCGACGCAGGGAGGAGGGCTGGCGCGGGGGACGGTAGTGCGGGGGTCGACGGCGGCGTGCGGGGGATCAAGAGGGCTGGAGTGTGGGAGTGTGAGTGAAATTGAGATGAGGGCGGCTAGGCCGGGGGCGCGCGGGGAGCGGGGGGGGGGGGGGGGAGGGGGTAGTGGGCTTAACAACAGTGCGGGAAATGGGCCAGCGCTACTACTAGGCCCACCAGCTGTAGCGCAGGTTGGACGGCACGCGCTACTGCTATTTTTTGACCGGGGTGTGTGGTGTATTACACTTAGTAGTAGCGTGGTGCTGTGTAACAAGCACTGCTGCTAACTGATACCAATAACGTTCCTTATAGCCAGCGCTACTACTAACTAGTAGTAGCATGGGGTTATAAACAAACGCTACTGGTAAACTTCTATCTATAAGCATTTTGCTAGTAGTGTCATGGGGTAAATAGGAGTGGTCTTCTCCTTCTGAATCCCCCTTAGAATAGTTATCTTCCTCTTGATAACGATACAAAATGGGTGGAGGGGGGGCTGCCTTTGCGCCCACCATGGAACGACGTCTGCATGAAATTTTATTGCCACGCAAGGCTCGTCTCTTTTGCTCTACATGATCAGTTCCATTGTGTACAATAACTGGCATGCATAGGAATAAAACATAGTGAGATTATGTAAGGAGTGCATGCACAAATCTAGAGTGATGGTAGCAAACTGTGGATAGACCCAAAACCAATGATAGCAGGCAGATAATAGCTTTAGTTAAAAATACAGATAATGGCTCCTTTAATGTTTGTTTGCACCCAACATGAAACTCATAGTAGACACCGGAGATTAACCAGATAGTAAACAGATAGTACTGATTGCTTCCCCAATATGTACCCCTCAGCCATTTAAAAACTCAAGTTTCAGCATTAGTTTGGACCTGACTCGGAGTCTAATAGGTGAACACGATGATAATGTAGCATGTCATCATATTAAGCGACGCATAACGTAAGCAGACACGGAATAGTGCGACCTCTCTTGCGGAACCGTGTAGTCCTCAAGGTCATCTGCTCAGTTGATGATGGTAATGCAGTTGCAGTGGCTGCCGGCGGCAGGGAAGAAGATCTGAGGCGGCGAAAGACAGTCTGGAGAGCGGATCCCTGCTGTGGTGAACCCTTCCGTCGTTGGAGCAGCTGAGCTGGGGTGGAACACAGTGCCGCAGGAGCAGGATAAACCACACAAGTTTTTCTTTGACAGATATCTATAACAGAAGTAATTGAGTAAGGGCTTGTTTGAATTTGAGGATTCTAACAATGCATTGGCAGGAAGTAGACAGGAATAGGATAGGAATGCACGTGCAAAATAGAGAATTTAAAAACACAGGATTTCTGCCAATCTGGGTGTTTGATTCACAACAATTGGAAGATCACAGGATGCAAAAAAGCATGGTGAGATTAAGTCAAACCGCAAGAAAATGTACGGTTATAATGCTATTATGCTACTATCTCTTAGTCTTGTGCTTGATGAATAGGAATATGAAAAGGATGAGAAGTGGAAATTAGAATTCCTACGGTTTTTCTTTCAAGGAGACACTAAAGGAGCAAATCCTACAGTTTTCCTTTGCTCCATTCCTTTGCACCAAATTCATGAAAAGTAGTACCATAGGAAACATTCCAATTCCAATATTTTTCATTCACTTTTCCTTTCAAGCACTAGCGATTCTAGTAGGCAGGCTTGAGCAAGGAAAATCCTACACTAAAAAATGTTTTTTTGCTACCTCTATTACTTTGGACCTAGGCCACTGCCATACTAGCTCAACTCCCAGGCCCATCGACAAATGCACAACTCAAACGTGTAGAGATAAATAATGATGGCATTCAAGAGAGTCCATCATGGATAGCTAAGTTGCCTGGTACCTCACTGCTTGTCATATAGTAGGATAAAATAATCGTATTTCCCGTTACTACGAGTGCTTAGTGGATAATATATATAACATGTAGAGTAAAAAAGAGATGCAACAAGTGTACAACCTCTTTGGCGAAGCCATGTCAATCTCAGCGTGATTTGGTTGGCCAGTGAGGATGCTCCGGCTGACTTGGCTGTCGGAGGAGGGGAAGAAGATCTTAGGCGTCTGGAGATGGAGCCCGAGGTACTGCTCTGCTGTGATGGAGGGTTTCCTCGTTGGAGCAGCTCTGGTGAGTTGTACGACGCCGAGGCTGAAGCAGGACAAGAGAGACAACGAACAACGTTAACCTGAGTGGAATTCTAATAGCATCTCCAATACATGACGTAAAATACATAACCACAAAGTGCTAGATGTAAAATACATTAGCCGCTCATCTCTGAACTTAACTGTCGAAGCTGAATTTTACTATCGAAACTGAACTTAAGTGTCGAAACTGAACTTAACTATCGAAACTGAATTTTGTTGTCGAAACTGAACGCACTAGCAAGGTGAGGCTACACGTCGGTCGACTGACTTTTTCTCCTCTGGTCAGTCGATTTTGCAGCCGTTGGATATGAAATCAAGGGCCTGCGGTTCATCTTCAACCTCCACCTCCCTGAGCCGCCAGCCACCACCGGTCAAACAGCAGCCCCCCGCCGCCAGCGGCCGGCGGTGCACCGCCCCGCCCGCCCCGAAAACACTCCCCACCGCCGGTCCGCCGCCGCCCCGGCCATCCCTCTAGCCCCCCCCCCCGTGCCGAGCTTTTTCTCCGGCGATCCCCACGCCACCGCCCCGCCACCGCCGGCGACCACGGCCCCTATCCTGAACCCTAAGATAGATAGTGGGGTACCTCTCCGGCGACCCCCCTCCCCGTTGCGGCTGGTTCTTCCTTCACCCCGGTGAGCCCCCCCCCCCACACCCCATGAAAATCGACTGACCCATAAGTCGACTCAGTCGACTGAAGTGTAGCTAAATTAGAGCAACATCGCAAGCAAGAGCAAGAGCGAGAGCAGCAGCATGAGCAAGAGAAATAGCAAGAGCAGACCAGGCAGGGGACCGAGACCAAGAGCAGAGCAGCAGCACGAGCGAGAGCTAAAGCAGCAGCAGCTCCTACTGATGTGGACGTCGCCGCCGAGGGAGCGACACCGTGGAGGAAGTGCCGGCGACGCCGCCGTGGACGGAGCCGTGCCGTGTCGGCTCGGGACCGAGCGCCGGCAACACCGTGAGATCGAATCAAGAAGAAAATGCGGCGATTAGTGTACAACCTCTTTGGTGGCGCCGATTAGGCCACAGCTTCATCCGATGAAACAGTGATGATGATGCTCTTCCGGTGGTGCAGGTGAAGACGGTGGTGTGGGAATGGAGGTGGCGCGAAAGACGAGGGGAACGTCGGGGCAGCTCCTTGGAGGTGGAGGACGGGGTGGCTAAACTGGCGGGATGATGAGATTGACGACGGATCCTCATTTGGTACGGTGGATGAGGGACGTCCAGGTGTTACTGTGGACAACGTCGTCGGGGAAGAGGGTCCGGCTGTGTGGCGGACGGAGCAGGGTGTGGGGTTTTGTCGCGGGTTTTCGCGGCCTCGGTGTACGAATGGGTGGGCGGATGGGATGGCAGTGGGGAACCATGGCTTAGAGACGCGCTTGTCTGAAATGTGGGGTAAGTTACGAAAGTACCCCCACCGATTTGAGGCGGTTCTTTCGGTTCAAGGGTACCATGGGCATTTCGCGTGCCGGGATTTCACAGGAGGTGGGAGTTTTCGCGCGCGTTGTAATTTCGGAATAGCAAGGCGCGGGTTGAGATGAGGGGAGTTGTCGAAGCACAACGAGACAAAGATATATCTTAATTATTTCGGGCTAACAAGGCGCAGGTTGAAGAGGTGGGAGTTTCGCAGCACGATAGACAGAGGCGCTAGCTTGAATTTTCGACATAACAAGGCCCGGCTTGAAATTTCGGAAGAACAAGCTTAACGTGTGAACAAAAAAAGACAATTTGCACCTCAAGACGCACAACACACACACACAAACACCATTTAGACTAGAGTAAGGTACACGTGCATTGCACGCATGAGATTTGGCAACCAAATTATGAATAAATACCACATTATAGCATGCAAGCTTTGAGTCATATATGGATGCTATAGATGTTCGTTTAATTCTTATAGTTCATTTCATTCAAAATCATCTAGTTTTTATAAGAAAGCTAATCTATTTTAAGATTCATGGAATTGTGCATCGTAAGACATAAAGTAAAAACAAATAATGGCAAATCATGTAGAAAAACATTTCGGCAATCCTGATACGGAAGATTCTAGAACAAATAATAAGTGCCTGTGTTTTGATGTTTGTGCATTATGCTTAAGTTCAACCATGGAGTCTTCTAGATTATACATGTGGCGAAATCTGGTGGAATCTAGATGATATCCTACGGCCAGTAGTGCTCAAATTTGCCATCTTTGGACCATCGGATTCGCCTCATCCAACGACCATCTTTCAAAGTTAAAGTTACCCGCACACAATATGAAATATATATAATATATATAGGGGTATAGATATAGATATGTGATGCGAAAGCCGCCCATCATCTCCAATTAGAATAGTGTGTCCATGCACGGATGCGACGTGGCCAAATGATGTCTGCCATCGGTATCTCAAATTCAAACTAGTCTGACCTTGTTCAATGTGTATACATTACAACATGCTCGTTTCCAAACCACACCGCGCAAATCTCCGTTATATTCATGCATGCATGGGTTTCAAACATTAGGATCTCTTATTCAAATATTTGAATTCAACTTTACATTGATTATGACCTCACCTATTCTTTTACACCCACACAGTAGTCTTCTCTTTATAATTGTACCACTAACTTTCTGTCATGCATGCATGCACACACACTACCAGCCGACATTATCCATCGCACGCATGCAATCTTTTTCTTCAGGTCGGTCTCCCATGAAGGCACACACCCACACACATCCCCCTCTCCATCATATCGGGCATTCTTTATCTCTCGCGCGTGCATGCGCAACGATCGATGTTCCTCTATGTATGTGTGTATATAGCTAGGTCTTTCATAGTTTTTCACACAAACCGATTAATCGATATATCCAGTGAGGTCTCACCCTCTTTCCCACGTCCACATCAATCAATCTATACCTCTCTATATAGGATTAACATATATAGCTAATACACCCACATTAATTATATATCCAACGTCCCCCTCTCATCATCCATGCCTTCCGCTTCATCTCTCAGACGCGTGCACAATGGCGAAGACAAGGGGAAGTGAGGGCCCTGCCCCCCTCCCCCCTAACAGCACTATATATCGAGGCTAATATGAATGTGATCATTAGACAATTGCTGCTAAAAATGGTTTAAGTTCATGAATTGACCCTGCTCGTAAAGGATTAGCAATGCTTGGCCCCCTAGCTCATTTATTTTACATGACTCCGCCACTGCGTGCAACAGCGCACGTGTTCGCCCCCTCTCTCTAAATATCAATCTCACACTTGTGCATTCCTTCATAGTCTCCCTCCACTCGGCCCCTCACGCCATCTTCTAGCCCCCCACCGGATTTTGCCACATGTACAATCTAGCAGACTCCATGGTTGAACTTAAGCATAATGCACAAACCTCAAAACAACAGTGGTTCTCTTTTGTTCTAGAACCTTTCGTATCATAACTGCCCAAACTTTTTTTCTAGTTGAATTGCCATTATTTGTTTTTATTTATTCTCCACAGCGCACAATTCCATGAATCATAAAATAGATTAAGGGCTTCTTTGATTCAAAGGATTCTCAAAGGAATTTTGGAGGATTCTAGTCATTAGGAATTTTTCCTAACTTGGTTGTTTGATTCATAGGATTGTAAACCATAGGAATTTTTCCATATGATTCATTTGCACTAGATTTCATAGGAAACATCCCATCCACTCAAACCTCTTTGAAAGAATTCTACGTTTTTTCTATGCACAAACAAACACTCGTACAATGTTGTAGGATTCAGTACGACATTCCACTATAATCCCATGTTTTTCCTATTCCCGCGTCCTTAGCTTTTTTATAAAAACTAATTGATTTTGAATGAGATGAACTATAAGAATTAAACGAAGGGCTACATCAGGCATATATGACTCAGAGCTTACATGCTATAGTGTGGTATTTATTCATAATTTGGTTGCAAAATCTGATGCGTGCAATGCACGTGTACATTACTAGTACTTCGAGTATGTGCAAAACGCGTAAATTAGAATACCGATGGCACGCTACACAATGTCTCTCTTACAGTTCATGAAGCCACGTGGCACATGTGGAGGTGTTGTCGCGACCTCCTTGCGTGGATTGATCACAGTGACATGCTGCTGGTTCCAGAAGAATGTACTCATCCTCCCTGAGCCATACTGGCGGTACATGCATGAAGCGAAGATGTGCACACATGCCACGCATGCACTCATTCCCTCGCGCACACACGTGGGTACACGGGCGGATGCAATTTTGTACCAAGATCCACCCATGTGATAATTTGACGCATGTAAAGTCGTTCACTTCATTGATGGTCAATTAATACAGCGCATGCAAATTGAGTGGACATGAGGGCGGAAGAAAGACATTATTACTCCACTGCGCGCATGTGAGTAGTTAAATCGTGGTTTGCTAGTACTACTTCCATTGGTCTCCTTCATATTTTGTGCCAATTTTTGACAGTAACATAATATTTACGCATTTGAGCAGTGTAGTACTTGAAATTTATGTTCTGCTAAACTGTTGCATAATATTAATGCTTTGTCATATATTGTGACGCCCTGATAATTAAGCTACAATATTCCTAAGTTAACGGTGCCATGTCATCCCATTTTGCTAAACTTAATCTCTCCTGGTTAAAACCTAAGTCAAATTCAAATTTAAATTGCGTGAAATTATTATTCCTTCGGGCGGTGAAATAAAAATGTTCATTGTGTTGCAAATATTTAATAAGAAATTGTGATGAATAAACCAACTTCATTTGGCTCACAAATAAATTTTTAGGAATTTATCAAATGGATCCGCAACAAATAACTTGACCGTTTCTTTTTCAAAAAAATGTTTGAACCTTCCAAATGACCCCAAACTCTATGTGCATCTTCAAAATGGTGCACCTTATTTATTTGCAAAGTTTCGTATTCAACTAACATCATTTACTAACTAGTATGAGTACAAAACAGTAGCAAAAAAATAAAAAAAAATAAAAAAAGAAAACAAAGCAAAGCCCCCTGCCCAACCCAACTTCTCCTTCTCCCCCCACCCATGCACTGCTGCCCCGTCCCTCGTTGCTACAGGGCGTAGTCGCCGCCCAACCACCTCATCGACCCCGTCGTCGCAGGGATAAGGGTGCCCCCCCACCACCTCGACCCCTCCGGCTCCTTCCCTCCACCTCGCCCAGATCCACTCTCCTCTCGCTCCCTCTCCCTTCGCTGCCCGCACCCGGAACCGCACGACCATGGTCGTCCCCCCCCCCCCCACTGAAGCCCGCGGCCACCGACCGCCCCGTGCCGCACCGGCGAGTCCAGGAGCTCCTCCAGGTCCCGCTACATCGCCTACGAGGTCGGATCGGCCCAGATCGTGCCTGCATCGGTCGCCACCCGCTACCCCGCCGTAGATCCGGCCACCGCTAGCCGTTTCAAGACTTCCAGGAGGACCGCAGGGCTCGTCGCCGTCGCCTACAGCACTGGATCGATGTCGCGGAACCCCTGCAGCGCCACCCTCGTCTTGTTCCCCTCCGCCTCGGCCGACGTCGATCCTCGGTAAATACCACCGCTTCGGTCCTTCCCGCGTCCACGCGAGCTCGCCGTCGTCTCCCCTAATGTGAGCCTCCCCTTCGACCCCCTGTGCTGTTCACTCTCGTTACAGTCACCGTAGCCGTTGCCGTATCCTCCCATGGCCGCGCCTGGAGCTCTGCTCCCGCGTGCCCCCATGCGAGCCCCTTGTCGTCCCTGGCCTTGCCCGCGTGCTGCTACCGCCGCTGCGCTCGCCAAGCCCCCTGGCCGCGACCGGCCGGGCGCCGCCTGTTCCTTGGCCGCGCCCCGCTCGTGCACGCGCACCCGCGTGTTTGCCCCCGCTGCTCCCCGCTCGCGCGCGCCCGCAGCCTCTCCACTGCCTTGCTACTGCTCGCCGCCGCGACTACTCTGCTGCTTGCCGCCTGTTTCTTGCTGCTGCTCGAAGCTGCTGCTGCTGCTCCGCCCGCACCGCATCGCATCGCTGCACTCTGTTGCTGCTCTGCTACAGTAACATTCAGTTACTGTAGCCGTGGCTAGCTTCGGTGCTACTACACCATTTAGCTCTCTGGACAGTCCCTAAACAACAGATCGTCGAGTGCTAATATAGGTTAAAAATAATTTTTGAAGGGAGTACACATGCCAAACTCCATTTTATCCCACTGGGCCAAATCCTTCTGATGAATAAATTAAATCCTACAAAAATCATAAAATGACATCTTATGTTTTTTTTTGACGGGAAATGACATCTTATGTTAATACTAGCCTACTAACTTGTGTGTGATGTGTGTGCGCGCCGCATGTGGCCGGAGTAGTGGCCGGCCCTTGCTTAAATTAGTGCTACTGGGTATTAATTAGTGTAGATTGGTCTATGTGTAGATGACATGTGGATCCTATTCAATTAGGTTAGTTTTTTGTACTCCTTTATATACAGCCTATGACATAAGGGCCACCCCTCCCTTTTTGACCAGTCAACTTGACTTGGTCAGCCCGTTTTAAGACATTTCCAAAAATATTAGAATATGTCTAAAACATTTGAAAATTCTTAGAAATTAAACCGTAAGTCAGATGAAAATGTTTTATACATGAAAGTTGCTCAGAACGATGAGACGAATCCAGATACGTAACCCGTTCGTCCGCCACACATCCCTAAGCTATCGAACTCGCAACTTTTCCCCTCCGGCTCCTCTGCCCGAAAACGCGAAACACCGGGGATACTTTCCCGGATGTCCCCCCCCCCTTCACCGGTATCACCTCATAACGCGTTAGGGCATCCCTAGCACCGTTACTTGTCATGTCATGCATCACTATGCACATGCTTGCTTAAATATTTATTGTTTCTCCCCCCTCTTCTCTCGATAGACGCCGAGACCGACGCCGCTGCTATCCAGTACGACTACGGTGTTGACGACCCATCTCTCTTGCCAGAGCAACCAGGCAAGCCCCCCCCCCCCCTTGATCACCAGATATCGCCTACTCTCTTCTATACTGCTTGCATTAGAGTAGTGTAGCATGATACTGCTTTCCGTTATCCCTATCCTGATGCATAGCCTGTCCTTGTTATTACTGTTGTTACTTTTACCTGCAATCCTACATGCCTAGTATAGGATGCTAGTGTTCCATCAGTGGCCCTACACTCTTGTCCGTCTGCCATGCTATACTACTGGGCCGTGATCACTTCGGGAGGTGATCACGGGCATATACTATATACATTACACTGCTACATTACCTGTGATACTGTTCAGAGATGGGGGCTGAAGGGGCAGGTGGCTCCATCCCGGTAGAGGTGGGCCTGGGTTCCCGACGGCCCCCGACTGTTACTTTGTGGCGGAGCGACAGTGCAGGTTTCGACCACCTAGGAGAGAGGTGGGCCTGGCCCTGGTCGGTGTTCGCGGATACTTAACACGCTTAACGAGATCTGGGTATTTGATCTGAGTCTGGCCATTTGGTCTATACACACTAACCATCTACGCGGGAGTAGTTATGGGTATCCCGGCGTCGTGGTATCAGCCGAAGCCTTCGTGACGTCAGCGACTGAGTGGCGCGCGCCGGATTGGACTGGAAAGCCACTAGGCTAGGTCTGCTTCCGGCCGCGTACGCAACGTGCAGGTGTGCAAAGGGCGATGGGCCCAGACCCCTGCGCCATAGGATTTAGACCGGCGTGCTGACCTCTCTGTTGTGCCTAGGTAGGGCTGCGACGTGTTGATCTTCCGAGGCCGGGCATGACCCAGAAAAGTGTGTCCGGCCAAATGGGATCGAGCGTGTTGGGGTATGTGGTGCACCTCTGCAGGGAAGTTAATCTATTCGAATAGCCGTGTCCCTCGGTAAAAGGACGACCCGGAGTTGTACTTTGACCTTATGACAACTAGAACCGGATACTTAATAAAACACACCCTTCCAAGTGCCAGATACAACCCGGTGATCGCTCTCTAACAGGGCAACGTGGGGAGGATCATCGGGTAGGTTTATGCTATACGATGCTACTTGGAGGACTTCAGCCTGCTCTCTTCTACATGCTGCAAGACGGAGGCTTCCAGAAGCGTAGTCTTCGACAGGATTAGTTATCCCCCTCTTATTCTGGCATTCTGCAGTTCAGTCCACCGATTTGGCCCTTTACACATTTACCCATGCATATGTAGTGTAGCTCCTTGCTTGCGAGTACTTTGGATGAGTACTCACGGTTGCTTTCTCCTTCTTTTCCCTCTATCCCTGCTACCTGGTTGTCGCAACCAGATGTTGGAGCCCAGGAGCCAGACGCCACCATCGACGATGACTCCTACTACACCGGAGCTGCCTACTACTACATGCTGCCCGCTGACGACGACCAGGAGTAGTTAGGAGGATCCCAGGCAGGAGGCCTGCGCCTCTTTCGATCTGTATCCCAGTTTGTGCTAGCCATCTTATGGCAACTTGTTTAACTTATGTCTGTGCTCAGCTATTGTTGCTTCCGTTGACTCGTCTATGATCGAGCTCTTATATTCGAGCCTTCGAGGCCCTTGGCTTGTAATATGATGCTTGTATGACTTATTTTATTTGTAGAGTTGTGTTGTGATATCTTCCCGTGAGTCCCTGATCTTGATCGTACACGTTTGCGTGTATGATTAGTGTACGATCAAACCGGGGGCATCACAAGTTGGTATCAGAGCCGACTGCCTGTAGGAATCCCCCTTCCACACTCCTTGGCCGAAGTCGAGTCTAGACATTACAAAACTTTTACTAACATGGCTGCGCGGCTTACGGGCCCACGTCGCCATTTGGGTGGTATTAGGATCTTTTATTCCTCGCCTTTACTCTAGGACCCTGATCTCTCTTCTATTTGGGTGAAATGGTTTTGCTAACTCTAACTCTAGGTTCTCGTAAACACTTTCTCCCGGAGAGCCCCTTCATTCCAGATGATGGCCTGCTTCACCAGAAGATTCCGAAGATAGTCTCTGCTATTCCTCTCGAGACTTTGTGCCCATCACTTTTGCTATTCCCGACCACCGATAAATCCTTATGGATAACTACTTACACTTGCCATTCATACGATTATCCCCTGTTGATCTTGTTATTACAAGATACCCCGAAGTCTTCTCTATTGTTCCGAGAATACTTTGTGCCTACTGCCTAGCAGTTCCTTGCCACATGAATACCCCTTCAATTAAATCCTCGCACTTGTCGAGTATCCACTCATCCCCAGTTGTTCATGTGTTTCACAATGGTCTTCGAAATACTATTCGATCTTCCGAAAATCCTCAGTAGCTTAATGCTCTGTGAATACTTGTCTGCTTACATTATGGTTAATTCCATATGTCTAGTAGTCTTCATTGACATCCCTTGACTTTGCCATTTTGACCCTAATGATTCAATATGTGCGTATGCACGCGATCATCGGGATATCCTTTTAAATTATCTTCTCGGCTCAAACGGCATTTTTAAACATGAGCTGGATCTCGACCAATCAATTGACCATCGATCGTACCCTTAAGGCTATTCAACTTATCCATCCCTGATCAGAGCATTGCTTCTGATCCCTTGTCTTGGAATTGATAATTCCTTTGCATTTGAGCGTTGAATTAGTCAGTTGTTTCTAAAGTCTGATCTCCTTGCATTGTTTCTCCCTCTGGTTGAGTACCGATGCTCACACCAGATCCCTTGAGGACCACCAGATCATTTTTTGGATTTTATCCGACAGCGTCCTTCATATTCAATAAGTTTGTGAGCCTTTCCTCGGATACATAATGCCTTTGGTAAATTGTATCCTCTGCTTTCTCAAGCATGCTCTACTATCGAGCTTGTGTTATTTATTCTTGAAATTTGTGATATATACTCCTAAGATGCCCTGATGGGTTGAACCTATGCCTTCTCTAAACTGTGTGAACTCGAAAGTTTTCATGAGTCATACACTTCTGGTATTTTGCCAAATAAAATTTCAACACTACAACTTCTTCGAAAGTGAGAAGTGAATGAAAGGTTATGCATTGGAGAAGTGGGAGTCGACCTTGAACTTTGTGTTCATGCCCATGGTCACGATGTACATCTTATCATTAAAGCTTCTTTTAAATCAAATTATTCCTTTGGTATAAGTTCATCTTATATCCGGGATCTGGCCTTTTGCAATAGTGTTTCCGACCATGTTCTCCTTTAAATACCATTTCTCGGACAAGTTAAAGTAATTGTCTTCTACAGATCATTGCACCCGACCAACCTTTACTTTGATCTACCGTCGTGTATTACACTCTGGTATCTCAAGAATATCATAGAACTGCATAACTTCTTATGGGTTCTTCATCAACTATTATTTCTCACCGATTCCAATTTTTCCGGGTTCTGGGTTGTCGTCAACCGAGGACACCAATAAGTGAATCGATTCCGCACTCTGGTTCAATAACTCTTAAATAATTGTTGTTGCTTACGAGTTAATAATCACTTAAGTCAATCCTAGCCTGATCGGCTATATCATCATGGTGCTAAATTTTAACTGTGCTACTTGGTCCTTCTTCACGGAGCACAATTATCGATGATGAGCTAAGCTTACGTCGATTTTCCTCGTCATAATATTTCTCCTTGAACAACAAAACTTGATTACGAGTTTGTGTCATACCCGTGGTTCCAGTAACCTTTTGCTTTCATCATTCCTTTGACTTGATGTCATCGTCGGTCGATTACATCTTCTTGAAACCTCTCGACAAATGTGTCGTGATCATCATCAACATTTTGACCCCTTCCAGGATAACAAATGAATTCATGATGAGAAATACCATCCTTGCCCTCGATGATTTGTGTTATCATCAAACACTTTATTGCCTTCCGTTCAACACAAACTTGTTCGTGTTTTTAGCAACCCTATTGCTTTCAAGTTAATGGTCGATATTTCATTCTTAGACTATTGGTTGTTGAATGACCTTTCAAACATTGATCGTGCTACCTAGTCCAGATTCCTGAGTGCACCCTTCTATCATTGTTCAGTTGTGTATGTTTCCCTCGAGCATACATCATTATGACATTTGATCCGACAAATGATATTTCCTTGTTCACATAATTGTGGAAATCAATCCTTTGGAAATCTCGATGATTTGTTGCTGAGCCTATCAGCCACCTCCTCATCCTCTCCTTGGTTTACTGATGACCTCTTGTTTCAGAGCTCACTTACATAGATCACTTCTGAGAATCTCACAGTGTCATCTCGTCAAATTGTGTTGCACCTTTTCTTCTCAGGCATCCTGAGTCTGAGGTATCCTGACACCAATCAAATCTGAATCTCGGTCAGATATGATGGTTGGAACATATTTCCAAGAGTTACAACGCTGGTCTTTAGATGACCCGGTAAGGTGGTATCATACCTAGCCCACCTGGCCAGAGGCCCTATTGTTATAGTTCCCTTTTAGCAATGCTATCGTTTCTTCCATGAGGAAACTGTAAGACTTATTCTACAAGTTATTCCTAATGGATCCTTTTTGTTTCCAAAGTCTGATTTTCACCTGTTGACCATGTCAATGCTATCTCAAAGCACGTTTATGGTACTCCGTTCTTCAACAAGAACATTTGAAGCCCAATGCTAATTGTTTCTTGCTCAACTATCCAAACACCGTTGTATGAATAATGTCATGAAATTTCTCTCCCCTTACCTAGAGGCTTTTCTACTTAATATCCGGTCTTGGATATCATACTCTGCTTGTTCTTGGGAAGGATATACCCCCAAAATATGTGTTTAAACACATTTTCCTTTCCATTGTTCTGTTTAATCTGATAATCACATTCTCCTTTCCATTGTTCTGTTTAACCTTCTTGAGGTTTATATGATCTAAGCAGTAATACGTCACTGCTTTTATAAGCACCTCAGTGTACAACTCTGTCAGTAAGACCTTGTCACTATTGTTGTTGACATTCCAGTAACCACCGATGGACGAGAAACTTTGCCTATTGGTCTGCCTCGTTCAACGAGCAGGAAGATGGTTCTCTTCGTCCCTCGCCCTTGGTACCGACGTTGTTGCCGACATAACTGACAGTCTACCCTCTGACATGCCTTCCTATCCTGACCGTGCAAGATGTCACCGTTCCTCCTACTTTTAACATGGTGGCCCCATAACCCACAGGTCCCAGGATCGAAACCTGACTCTCTTGTACACCCCGATGACAAAGTTATTCTCGCACTTGACTTCTTATGTAATTCACGGGCCACCTGCCAAGTGATCTATTCTGGTATCAGACGCAATACTTATTCTCGTTGCTCTAGACCCCTTTCACACTTTGTTTCAGGCATCGAACGATTGCCTGCTCGCTTGAAACTTCACATGATACCTCCTTACTTTGCTCTCGACATTTTCTTAAGTTTAAATTCGAGAGTTACTTCCGCCATCTTCCTCGATGTTATCGACCAGATAGTCGACCTTGCAGAGGTCCGTACTCCCGGAATGCCCACACTTTATTCTTTCCGTAAGGACGATGGAGATCCCGAAGAAAGGATGACGACTTGATCATGATGACCTCGAGCAGACTAATAAAGACTTCAACGTAATGGATCGACCTCTTTGAGAAGAACAGCTAAGATCGAGAAGACCCATTAGAATTTCGTAACCTAATCTTCCCCCTTACTCCCCTCTTAAATCTCGGGACGAGATTTCTTGTAGTAGAGGAGAATTGTGACGCCCTGATAATTAAGCTACAGTATTCCTAAGTTAACGGTGCCATGTCATCCCATTTTGCTAAACTTAATCTCTCCTGGTTAAAACCTAAGTCAAATTCAAATTTAAATTGCAAATGAAATTATTATTCCTTCGGGCGGTGAAATAAAAATGTTCATTGTGTTGCAAATATTTAATAAGAAATTGTGATGAATAAACCAACTTCATTTGGCTCACAAATAAATTTTTAGGAATTTATCAAATGGATCCGCAACAAATAACTTGACCGTTTCTTTTTCAAAAAAATGTTTGAACCTTCCAAAATGACCCCAAACTCTATGTGCATCTTCAAAATGGTGCACCTTATTTATTTGCAAAGTTTCGTATTCAACTAACATCATTTACTAACTAGTATGAGTACAAAACAGTAGCAAAAAAAATAAAAAAAGAAAACAAAGCAAAGCCCCCTGCCCAACCCAACTTCTCCTTCTCCCCCCACCCATGCACTGCTGCCCCGTCCCGCGTCGCTACAGGGCGTAGTCGCCGCCCAACCACCTCGTCGACCCCGTCGTCACAGGGATAAGGGTGCCCCCCCCACCACCTCGACCCCTCGGGCTCCTTCCCTCCACCTCGCCCAGATCCACTCTCCTCTCGCTCCCTCTCCCTTCGCTGCCCGCACCCGGAGCCGCACGACCATAGTCGTCCCCCCCCCCCCCCCCCCCCCCCCCCCCCCACTGAAGCCCGCGGCCACCGACCGCCCCATGCCGCACCGGCGAGTCCAGGAGCTCCTCCATGTCCCGCTACATCGTCTACGAGGTACGAGGCCGGATCGGCCCAAATCGTGCCTGCATCGGTCGCCACCGCTACCCCGCCGTGGATCCGGCCACCGCTAGCCGTTTCAAGACTTCCAAGAGGACCGCAGGGCTCGTCGCCGTCGCCTACAGCACTGGATCGATGTCGCGGAACCCCTGCAGCGCCACCCTCGTCTTGTTCCCCTCCGCCTCGGCCGTCGTCGATCCTCGGCAAACACCACCGCTTCGGTCCTTCCCGCGTCCACGCGAGCTCGCCGTCGTCTCCCCCGATGTGAGCCTCCCCTTCGACCCCCTGTGCTGTTCACTCTCGTTACAGTCACCGTAGCCGTTGCCGTATCCTCCCATGGCCGCGCCTGGAGCTCTGCTCCCGCGTGCCCCCATGCGAGCCCCTTGTCGTCCCTGGCCTTGCCCGCGTGCTGCTACCGCCGCTGCGCTCGCCAAGCCCCCTGGCCGCGATCGGCCGGGCGCCGCCTGTTCCTTGGCCGCGCCCCGCTCGTGCACGCGCACCCGCGTGTTTGCCCCCGCTGCTCCCCGCTCGCGCGCGCCCGCAGCCTCTCCCCTGCCTTGCTACTGCTCGCCGCCGCGACTCCTCTGCTGCTTGCCGCCTGTTTCTTGCTGCTGCTCGAAGCTGCTGCTGCTGCTCCGCCCGCACCGCATCGCATCGCTGCACTCTGCTGCTGCTCTGCTACAGTAACATTCAGTTACTGTAGCCGTGGCTAGCTTCGGTGCTACTACACCATTTAGCTCTCTGGACAGTCCCTAAACAACAGATCGTCGAGTGCTAATATAGGTAAAAATAATTTTTGAAGGGAGTACACATGCCAAACTCTATTTTATCCCACTGGGCCAAATCCTTCTGATGAATAAATTAAATCCTACAAAAATCATAAAATGACATCTTATGTTTTTTTTGACGGGAAATGACATCTTATGTTAATAACTCCTAGCCTACTAACTTGTGTGTGCTGTGTGTGTGCGCCGCATGTGGCCGGAGTAGTGGCCGGCCCTTGCTTAAATTAGTGCTACTAGGTATTAATTAGTGTAGATTAGTCTATGTGTAGATGACATGTGGGTCCTATTCAATTAGGTTAGTTTTTTGTACTCCTTTATGTACAGCCTATGACATAAGGGCCACCCCTCCCTTTTTGACCAGTCAACTTGACTTGGTCAGCCCGTTTTAAGACATTTCCAAAAATATTAGAAGATGTCTAAAACATTTGAAAATTCTTAGAAATTAAACCATAAGTCAGATGAAAATGTCTTGTACATGAAAGTTGCTCAGAACGATGAGACGAATCCAGATACGTAACCCGTTCGTCCGCCACACATCCCTAACCTATCGAACTCGCAACTTTTCCCCTCCGGCTCCTCTGCCCGAAAACGCGAAACACCGGGGATACTTTCCCGGATGTCCCCCCCTTCACCGGTATCACCTCATACCGCGTTAGGGCACCCCTAGCACCGTTACTTGTCATGTCATGCATCACTATGCACATGCTTGCTTAAATATTTATTGTTTCTCCCCCCTCTTCTCTCGATAGATGCCGAGACCGACGCCGCTGCTATCCAGTACGACTACGGTGTTGAGGACCCATCTCTCTTGCCAGAGCAACCAGGCAAGCCCCACCCCCCCCTTGATCACCAGATATCGCCTACTCTCTTCTATACTGCTTGCATTAGAGTAGTGTAGCATGATACTGCTTTCCGTTATACCTATCCTGATGCATAGCCTGTCCTTGTTATTACTGTTGTTACCTTTACCTGCAATCCTACATGCCTAGTATAGGATGCTAGTGTTCCATCAGTGGCCCTACACTCTTGTCCGTCTGCCATGCTATACTACTGGGTCGTGATCACTTCGGGAGGTGATCACGGGCATATACTATATACATTACACTGCTACATTACCTGTGATACTGTTCGGAGATGGGGGCTGAAGGGGCAGGTGGCTCCATCCCGGTAGAGGTGGGACTGGGTTCCCGACGGACCCCGACTATTACTTTGTGGCGGAGCGACAGCGCAGGTTCCGACCACCTAGGAGAGAGGTGGGCCTGGCGCTGGTCGGTGTTCGCGAATACTTAACACGCTTAACGAGATCTGGGTATTTGATCTGAGTCTGGCCATTTGGTCTATACGCACTAACCATCTACGCGGGAGTAGTTATGGGTATCCCGGCGTCGTGGTATCAGCCGAAGCCTTCGTGACGTCAGCGACTGAGTGGCGCGCGCCGGATTGGACTGGAAAGCCACTAGGCTAGGTCTGCTTCCGGCCGCGTACGCAACGTGCAGGTGTGCAAAGGGCGATGGGCCCAGACCCCTGCGCCATAGGATTTAGACCGGCGTGCTGACCTCTCTGTTGTGCCTAGGTAGGGCTGCGACGTGTTGATCTTCCGAGGCCGGGCATGACCCAGAAAAGTGTGTCCGGCCAAATGGGATCGAGCGTGTTGGGGTATGTGGTGCACCCCTGCAGGGAAGTTAATCTATTCGAATAGCCGTGTCCCTCGGTAAAAGGACGAACCGGAGTTGTACTTTGACCTTATGACAACTAG